>LOEQ01000218.1:17850-31935 GCA_001685075.1 Bramus lutescens | reverse complement strand
TCTATCTATCTATCTATCTATCTATCTATCTATCTATCTATCAATCATCTCTCTCTCTCATCTACCTATGGAGTCCTTGTTTCTCAGACTGTGAGAATAGATGACTTAAGAACATTGGAGTCTCAAATAACAGCTTCTGATGATAGACTACAAGATCTCAAACTCTGAGGATGGTGTTAACACCATAGTGAAAATCAGTACCTCAGTATTGAGTACTGTTACTTCATGTAACAAGCATAGCTCCCCAATGCCTAGTCCGAGTCAAATCAATTTAATTAACTAACAAAGGTAGTTGTTATGGCAACTATGCTGCTAATTTATTTCAGCAAATACTCAGTATGATTGACGTGTTGCTAGGCAACAGCCAATAGATTGGACAGCCAATGAAGACAAATTTCACCTGGCGCAGATGTGACTACCTAGTCATAACTTCAGGCTCTGGCAGAGGAGGTGTTTCACAGGGAAACACTGAGATATAAAATATGGTCTTGAACAACAGAATATTTATTGTCACCCACAAACAGCCAGAGACAAAGCCTGCCCTTATTATAATTGAAAGGGAGAGACATACAACTAGTAGGCCCTATTTTAAATTATGTATATGTATATATACATATATATGTATAATTTTTCTAGTTGTGAAAAATTCGCCTTTATATATCTCTGTGAAGATGGACTGAGAACTTACCCACCCAGAGAAGAAGTCAGCTGAGGTATGACGGGAGCTATGAGGATCACTTTATTGGATGATTTACCTCCTTGGAGACCTCTGTGAGCTCCTTCCCTTCACTGGAGTTCTCCCATCCAAGATGTTGCCTATTTCACAGCCTCCACCTTTACTTTCACTTGCTGTTCCCAGCTTGTTCTCTCACACTGCTGCGTGGCAGACATCCATCTTTTGGCCCATTTCTGTTGAGCTGTAAGTGGTTCTGGTTCCTGGAAGGAAATGCAGTTATCTGGGGATAAACTGCTAGATCAATCCAGGGGTTGCCTGCAAGAGACAACTTGAGTTCTTAATACAGGGGTCACAATCCAGATCCATGCTTGCAAACTCAGACATGCACAAGTGACAGGTGGGTGAAGCCCTAGTGTCATGTAGTCACATGTGAGAATGGAGGGGGAACCTGGAGGTCAGAGAGATGGTTGTACCAAAAGGCATTTGAGAACAATCTCTAATGTGAGATTCCCCTCTGTATGCTGCGATCACCACTGATTAATAAAGAAACTGCCTTGGATCTATAGCAGGGCAGAAGAGAGCTAGGTGGGGAAAACCAAACTGAATGCTGGGAGAAAGAAGGCAGAGTCAGAGAAGCCATGTAGCCCTGCCAGAGACAGAAGCTGGAACTTTACCCTGTAAGCCACAGCCCCAGGGTGATACACAGATTCATGGAGATGTGCTAATTTAAGATATGAGTTAGCCAGAAATATGTTTAAACTATTGGCCAAACAGTGATTTACATAATATAGTTTCTCGGTGTTTATTTCAGGGCTGAGTAGCTGGGAACAAACAAATAGCCCTCCTGCAACAAATCTCTTCTATTCTTTGCCCTTTACCCTACTTTTGTCCGGCAGAGCTTTTATTAGGTCCAGTCATTGGCTGGGGTGATCCCTGCTAGGGACACTAGGAATGTTCCTTTCTGTAACAGGAGTCATGGACAGAGGCAGAGACTTTGAAGATAGATGCTTAAGCCTTTGCTTCCCCAGGTTCTGGTCCCTGTATATCACAGAAATGGCATCATTGAGAGACTTCCAATCCTTGATACCTTACTGCAATAATCCAATGAGACCCCCTGATGCCAGCCAGTGTGGGGTTTGCTGAAGAATGTGAGGGAGATTCCATTCCAGTCAATCCAATTGCTTTCTCTAGTCCTTGAAGAAAGGAGCCCTGGGGAGGCCACCATAGCAGCTGCAAATGTCGAAGGAAGCTGAACAGAGAGAGAGAGAGAGTGATGAGAAGAGGAGCACTAAGAGATATCGAAATGTGAAGCTTCCGAAGAACTAGCTTTCCAGGGGCTTGCCTGGGAGACGGAGCATCTTCCTCTCCGATGACTCAGAATGAAGGACAGATGGTGCTTGCAACAGGGCAAGGATGAGGTGAAGAGAAAGCAGGGGAAGAAGGAATGGAATGGATGGAAACGAAAGGAGGAAGGGACAAGGGAAGGGGAAGGAAGGGAGGAAGGAGAGAAGCAAGCAAGGAAGGAAGAAGGAAACAAGAGAAAGAAAAAAGGAAAACTTGTTATTCATTAAGAGTGTAACTCAGAGCTGGGCAGTGGTGGTGCACACCTTTAATCTCAGCACTCGGGAGGCAGAGGTAGGTGAATCTCTGTGAGTTCAAGACCAGCCTGTTCTACAAGAGCCAGTTCCAGGACAGAGAAACCCTGTCTCAAAAAAAAAAAGAGTATAACTCAAATATGTTTGATGTTTGAAAATAAACCAGCATATATGTTTAATAGTTCTTTGGTCCAATCTTACAGTGTTTGCATACACATGCACACACAGTCAGACACATATTCTCTCTCATACACACACACTCACACATTCATACATACTTTCATACCTCCCCACATGCACAGGCATGCGCACACATGCACACTCATGCACATATTTTTTTCCTTCCCAGCAATTCAATGCCATCAACTATAAATTATTGCATAAGGGGAAGTTAATTGGGGAGGAGCAATTTTCTCAGAACTGATTGCAGGAACAGCCATGCAATCATCTCGGTGGAGCACGGAGCACAGTGCCACCCGGGGGGTGGAAGGGGAGGGCTGGGCTTGAGGATCTGTCTCTACTTCTGCAACCTGCCTCAGATCCTTACTCTGGGAATGGGGTAGATAACAGCGTGCCTCCTGCCATGGGCTTTCAGGGCCTTCCCAGTACTTGGGTTCTAAAACACTTCCGCCACTCACAGCCTCCTTCTCTTTGCAGTCCAATTTTTGAAACAGGTGCCTGGATGGTGGGAAGCAGACATCACATGCTGCCCTGTTCAAGAGAAGGAGCTCTTGAACATCATCTAACTTTGTACAATCCAGGTTCTCAATGTCTCTGATGGAAAATATTTGCAAGTACACTTTGCAAATACTTTATGTTGATAGATGGGGGCAGTTGGAAGCCACTGTGGGATCTTCTAACTTCATTTCTATTATTATGATAAGATAATCCTGAGAGGAAACAGCTGAGGGGAGAAAGGGTTTGTTTTAGCTTACAGTTCTGGGGTACAGTCCATCATTGTAGGGAAGTCACAGTGAAAGCAGCTTAAAGCAGCGAGGCACATCACAGCCACAGCTAAGAGCAGAGAGAAACTAATGTATGTGTATCTACCCGCTTATGTTCGGCTCAGTGACTGCACTTGTAAACAGCATGGAGCCTACGGAGCCTCGTGCTTAGGGAATGGTATTGCCCACAGTAGACTGGGTCTTCACCTATCAGTTACCTTAGGACAATCCCTTACATGTAAGCCCACAGACCAACTCCATGCAGAGAATCCTCCATTAAGACTCTTTTCTCAAGTGATTCTAGGTACTGTCAAGTTGACAGTGAAAGCCAACTGTCACACTGAGTTAGCTGGAGTGACAGCTGGATGGTCTTTTTCTTGGCATCTACTTGGGAAGTAAGTTGACACATCCATGCACCACTCAGCTTGCAACAGAGAAGCTTCCTCTTGCAGTAGATGATTTAACAGAGAGACACACACTAGGACAGTTAGTAGAGAGTGGGAGACTTTGGAGCACTCAGCCCTAAATAGGAAGTCTTTAGCAAGACTCTCTACTCAAGGCTCAGGGATCTACGCAAAAGAGGAGGTGGAAAGATTGTAAGAGCCAGAGGTATTGGGTGTCCCCAAGGCACAGTGTCTTCCAGACACACTGGGGCTGACACAGATGTGAAATCATAGGGACTTTGGCAACACAAGACCTGTATAGACTCAAACTGTACAGAGTCCCAGAACTGAGAAGAGGAGGTGAACACAAAATGCTGCCCTTAATCCAGAAGCTATTTGCAATTAACCCCTGCTAGGAAAGGGAAAACCGTTGTTCTCCAGTGAAGTGTTACTGGGCATACCAATAACACTCTGGGACAGGCCTCATGCCAAGGAGAAGTTAGCCAATATAAAACAAACTCTATATGTTTTGTATATGCTTTGCTTTGTTTTTGTGTTTTTGTCTTACCTCTTTTTCCTTCATTTGTTTTAATTTTGTGTTTTTTTTTCATTTTTTTTGAGAGAGAACACGAGGTTGGGTGTGTAGGGAAGTAAGGAGGATCTGGAAGGAGTTGTGGGAGGGGAAAAATATGATCAAAATATATTTTATGAAAGTTTTTTTTGTTTTCGTTTCTTCAAGACAGGGTTTCTCTGTAGCTTTGGAGCCTGTCCTGGAACTAGCTCTTGTAGACCAGGTTGGCCTTGAATTCACAGAGATCTGCCTGCCTCTGCCTCTGAGTGCTGGAATTAAAGGTGTGCGCCACCACTGCCCAGCTTATTTTAGGAAAGTTTTTAAGAAATATTTTTAAAAGAAATAGAGTATCTTACCTGTGCATTCCAGGAACTGGAATTAGACAAGATGAACCGACACCTAAAACAGTGTGCCAGACTCCAGCTGCACAGGTTGTTAAGACCAGCCTTCTGTCCATTCCTGGGCCATGTTGGGCAAGATACTTCAGTCCCTTCAACCTGCGCTTACTCCTAAGCACAGTGACGGATTTAGCAGTGCTTTCTTCTTTCTGTACATGTATAGAATGTGTGGGATACGTGTTCCTGCGTGCACGCCCGTGTACATGCCTGTGTGAGCATGCACACATGGAGGCCAGAGGTCAAGGTTCAGTGTCTCCCTAAATCCCTCTTCTCCTTAACATTAGAGACAGGCTGCCTTGTGGAGTTTGGAGTTCACTGCTTTGCTTAGCCTGGATGACTCAGAGCCAAAAACCAGGTGTGGACCAACTTGCTTGGATTTTCACATGGCTGTTAGGGTCCCAAGCTCAGATCTTTATACTTGCCTGGCAAGCCCATTGCCAACTAAGCTATCTCCCCAGCCCCCAAGTGCTCTCTTTATAGGGTCAGAACACTGACTCTCTGCTGCCATCTGGGTAAAGTGCTTGGTCAGAATGCCCAATCTTGAAAGATTGCCTACTGTTGTCTTTCATGCCATTAAGCCTTTCTGGCAACAATCCCATGAGGTTGGCATCCTCCCCGCTCTTCTCAGATGCATCTCAGAGACGGGATGTGTCTGGCCCCATGTCACTCCCCTGATAAGGCAGGATGGGGCACAAACTCAGGCAGCTTCCAAGGCTCACCCTCCATCCACGTAGCTTAATGAGGGTTTGGGCTTCACGCTTCTCTTCCCTTGATTAGGTGTTAAATATTTACCATCTTTCCTTTATTCCTCTCTACCCTCTTTAAAAACGGTTTAATTAAAATCATTCCTTGAGCTCATGATAAAAATATGTAAATGTGATGATTTTTGTGAAATGAATCCATTGTTTTCCTTTCATTCCCAAAGGACTGTGGATAAGAAGGGGTAGATAGCTGTGGGGCTTCCCATGAATTTGAACAAGCATTTGATAATATGCTGTATAACCGATTTCAAGGTCTGGTGGCCACAGGATCCAGCTGTGTGTGGATCTGAAGCACAACACAGTTCTCAGGCCTGGGGTTGGATGTGAAAGGGGAGGTGTCTCAGTGCTTCCACAAAGAGCTGATAGGATGAACATGGACAGGCAGAGCTGGGAAGGCACCCTCCCCATGTTCCTGTGTGTAGGAGTCACTTCGTGATGCTGTGGAAAGATGCGACAATCAAAGGCAACTCAAGGAAGAAAGGATTTGGGGGTGCTTATAGTTCTAGAGTTGGGTTCCATAATAGTGGAGAAGGGAGCTGATAGACTCCCATCTCAACTACACTAAGGAAGTAGTGAGCGCAGACTAGAAGCTGGACAGGGCTATAATGTCGTGAAGCCCACCTCTTGGTAATGTGCTTCCTCTAGCAAGGGTACCTTTCCAACCTGTTAACAGAAGCTCCCCAACCGTGCTACCAACTGGAGACCGAGTATTTAAACACAGGAGCCTAGGAGGGACATTCCTCATTCAGATCACATCACTGTGTCTACTCTGACTGAGTCACTCAAATCGACGTCCCGTAGGCCACCTGCTTCCTTGTCTCTTTCTGATCTGGGACCAAAGCTGAGTGAGTGCTCACACCTCCCAGCGGCCCTGTCTAAGAGCTGCTCAGGGTGACTCAATATGCTTCTCGTTTACGAAGTACTTGCTCTGTGTCATCTTCTGCAGATCCCTGTCCTTAGATGTCGCACATACTCACACAGAGAACCAGCTCTGGGATAAATGATTATCTCCCTTTTTAAGGGTTCAAGAAAGCTCTGAGTGGCTGTGACTTCCTTAGAACTGGAGCCTATCTAGGTGAGAGCAAGAATAGCCTGTTAGCGTCTTTGATTCTACTTTGGACTATAACCAGCCATAGTAA
The DNA here is from genome assembly GCA_001685075.1 of Bramus lutescens. Taxonomy (NCBI): domain Eukaryota; kingdom Metazoa; phylum Chordata; class Mammalia; order Rodentia; family Cricetidae; genus Bramus; species Bramus lutescens. The sequence continues at coordinate 25,468 of LOEQ01000218.1, read as the reverse complement.
AACACACCCCTGAGTGTATTCCCCAGGATGAATCTGGACAAAGATGCTGTTTTTGTATTAGTGCCCGAGTATCAGGTAGGGTGAGTTGCTATAACAAAACAAAACAAACTCAATGGTTTAGCACAAGGCTAAAAGCACTCACACATTAGGAAAGTGACTTTGCTTGGTGTCGCTTTTGAGGACTCAGACAGTGTGACTCTTGCTCTCCCCAGTTCTTTTAATGAACAAGAAATACTTACAGGCCCAAAATGGGTTTGAACATCTCACACTCTGTAGTGTGAGAGGTGGAGGCCAACCGTGGATCTGGGAAGATTCTTCCTTAGTGAGTGTCTTATTCTGTTCCTTGTGTGATAGCAAAACACTCTAGATGGATTGACTTACAGTGTTAATAGCCCTTGGTGCCAGGAAGTCCAAGACCATAGTACTGTTCAGTTTTTTAGTGAGGACTCTGCCCCAAAGATGACATTTCCTTGCTGTGCTCACGAGAAAGGTGCAAACAGGTTCCCTTAGGACATAAGGGCACTAATCTCATTCATAAGGGTTGCAGCCTCATGACCTAGTCGTCCCCCCTGCCAAGCCTCTGCCTCTTAATTTTTTGCAGGACATGGGAAGTTTTGATATATTCACCAGAGGATGACAAATGTCAGACCACACCACCCAGCCAGCACAGAGAGAGCCCCTGCAATCCCCTATATGACTTTTTCCAAATAGCAAGCAAGGCTGAGACTATAGCTTATGATGGAACACAGGGTACAAAACGCGTCCTTCATCTCAAGAAATTGCTCTCCGGTATCGGGCTGGTTGTTTTGCTCTTTAAAATCTGTGTTGTGGAGCTTGGGGTCAAGCTCTTCTTTCTGCTGGGGGCGTTCCTCTGCAGACACTCCATGCTTCAACAGTCAACACTAAACAGTAGCACTTACAGGAACAGAAAGCTGTTCGGAAGCTTAGGATATCATTGTGGAAACAGTGGTTGTAGTAAACAGAGGCGAGGAACCACTTTCTCCTTCTCCTTGATATCTGCTCTCCAGATTCCATAACATGGGTCTCCAAAGAATTCCAGGTATCCTGAAATTCCACTTTAATACATCAGTGTGACTGGCCCACAGTTCCCCAATGTTTGGTGAAACTTTATTCTGGATGTTTCTTTGAGGGTTTTTTGTTTGCTTGTTTGTTTGTTTTTGCATGAGATTGACATGTAACCTGGATGTGGTTAGACATTTTCTGATCATCTGGAGGTGTGTACAGAACAGGAGATGGGTGCTGCTGAGACAGAGGGAATGCCACAGCATTCTTGGGCTTCGTTGGCACTGCCAGCAATCCTGAGTGTTTCGGGGATGCCATGCTGTGTGTGTTTTGGACTCACCAGAGTCCATAAACATGGGAGTCACTTCGATAAAACACCCCCCAATCTCCATAGGTACATTCATCCCGTGGGCTTGCTTTCTCTAGGGAACCCAAAGGGAAAGACAGCTGTCCTCAGAATCTACCTTCTCCCAACTTTGTCTGTGGCCTCCTCTATCCCAGCTGGAGGTTTCATTGTTTAAGATCTCTTTTTCTCGAGTGAGAAGGTTGAGGATTTTGAGAAATTTCAGTCAACTCAAACATGCAAACTTTAGGAATAAAGATGAGAGCATTAAATGTGTATTTATACTTATCTCATTAATATATTTATGCATACATATTTAAAGCACCCAGCAATACAGCACTTAGCTGGAAAGTGTGAATGCAACAGATCTTACAAATAGAAGCATTACACACAGACAACCAAGGATCTAATAATCACTTTGTCAGTTTGAGTGGGTTTGTTTTGCATTATTTTATTATTTATTTAATTTCTTTTGCTTTGGGTTTGATTTGAATTTTGCAAAATCAGGAGTCTTTAAAAAGCTATCGTATCAACAGCACTCACTTCGGCGACCCGCCTCTAGAATTATCCCCTTGAAAATTTTGCCCAAGGAAAGTGGATGTTTTCAGAATCTCATTTAAGAGTTCTCCTCCACTCCTTTTAATCTTGAGAAACACAATCTGTCAGATAATGAAGGTGATCATGAAGTGCCTGAGAACTTTTCATTTCTTCTTAGACCACTAGAAAGGGTTTTAGAAAGAAAAATTCAGAGGAACACAGCCTCTGGGTTCTGGAAAGCTTGTCACTTCTTTAAGAAACCCTTCTAGCATGGCAGAATGGCTTGGCAAATGGATGGGCTTACTGCCAAGCCTGAATACCTGGGAGCCACATGATGGGAGGAGAGAGCTCACGGTCTCCTGTAAGTAGTCCTCTGACCTCCATAAGCACACCCCCTTGCACACATATAGATGAATAAATAATGTGATAATTTTAAGTGATTACTGTCAAACATGGCATCATTTCACCCAAAACAAAAGAACCCTTTGGGACCGTCAAGCTAGATTAGAAGCCAAGCAAATAGCTAACAAATATGTTTATGTACAAATTGTTTGTGTCTGTAGTGAATGGTAGAGAGGTTTTTTTAAAATTGTTTTTATGGTTTGTTTTGTTTTTGTTACTTGAGACAGCGTTTCATATAGCTCAGGCTGGCCCAAAACATACTATGTAGCCAAGAATAGCCTTGAGCTCCTAACCCTTTGCCTCTGCCTCCTGAGCACTGAGATTTCAGGCAAGCATTACTAGCTCTGGCCAGAGGGATTTTTCTAGGTCCCCCTCAATATATGCATATAAAGAAATTCCTTCTTTTCTGAGAGATTCTTAGGTGGGGGAAATACATCCTTTTCTCCAAAATATGGAGAAAGATTTTTTTTCACCCAGAATGCTAGTGGCCTGGGAGATCCTCTGGCCTGGAACCTACTCTAGAACACTTCTCTTCCCTCTTGCACCCCTGAGCTATGAGCCCCAGTTCAACAGAAGGCGGGAGGAAGGTAGTCTTGATGCCATAGACATTGTTCTCTCTCTGTTGAGAGTGTCTCTGCAGATAGACTAAGGCACACACAGGGTTTCGGGTCTTCCTCTCACACTGTGTGTTGGCTGGTAGAATTCACTTAAAGTGACCATGGCGGAGCCTGGGCTCAGAGGCTAGAACCGTCCTTGCTGTGCGGGAGAAATATAAATAAGATACTTACACAGCTGTTCTTGGCATCTTTAGTATTAAAAGGACCAAGGAGATGGCTTAGCTGGTGAAGGCACCTGCTGCCTAGGCCGATGACCCAAGTTCGATTCCTGGGACTCCTAGGGTGGAAGGAAGGAATCGGCTCCTTCAAGCTGTTCTCTGACAAACATGTGCACTCTGTGGTGTGTGAGCCCCTCCCCACCTGTCTTCCCCTCACATTGAAGAAAGAAGTGGAATCATTCTGCTAAATCAAGTATGATTTGGCTAGTGCCACACATCTCAGTTGGGACTCATTTGTTCCAAGCCCAATAGGCTGTAGGATACAGGGTGAATTCCCTCAACAGTGTGGCTTCATATAGGAGGTCTATAGAGAAAGTTATTGATGATTATTATTTATTATCCTACGCAGAGGAGGAAAATGCTGACCCTTTCAGGAGGCTCAGTAGTGACTTATCGAAGTTCCTATTCTGTGCTCTGGTTTCCAAAGTGAACCCTGATTGGCTTTGCCATTGACCTGGGCTCCGAAGGCCCAGGGCAAACCTAGCTTTAGGCACTGACACTAGCCACTTTGCTACTTCTTCTGCAGTCACCCTGGGTAAGGACCACAGAGTTGTGGCCAACTCAGCTTTTGAAGTTCACTATGTGGCCATCTCTCAATTGCAATATCATTTTTAAAGGAAATGCACAACAGAACCCAAGTGTTTGCACACTGGCTATCCCAGATGAGATGCTGGTCTGATTGCTGTGGGCTATCTGGGGCAAATGCCAACAACAAGCACTGTCATTGGCTGGCGATGTCTACACTGCGTGTTTCTGGTGCTCCATGGTTTCAGTTGAGCCTCCTAAAGACACCAGGAGATAAAACTCTTCCTCCTTAGATGGTGGGGTGGACAAAAGTGAAAGGTTGTGTTCACAAGCACAGCGCGGTAATGGAGAAATGGACAAATGGAAGCATCCCCTGCTTTGCTTCACAATGTTGTGTGAAGAATTCCTTCCGAAAGGCATTACCTGCCTTTTATCTTACGGCACAGTCTCCCTTCTTCTCTTGTCATGTAGTCTATGGCCCTGGCGAAACCAAGCCTTTGTCCCCCACCTCCTCTGTGGCACAGATTTACAGAGTCTCCCTCACAATGAACTCACACAGCGTGGGCACCTGAAGATACCACAGCTCTCATTAGGACCAAGAAAGCTAGATACCCCTTGGTTGTTTATTACAGTTGGGCATACTACACAAAATAAAAATATGTTGATATGAACAGGTGATTAGAAATAATTGCCATTTCATCTCACGCTTTCAAGGAATAGTTCATGCCTAGGCCGGGAATGTGATGTTAATTAAATTTAAAAGGACAGTCTAAAAACAATATACAGCAAATGATGCTAATTTGATAATTCATAGACTTGCCCATAAGCATTTAGGAAAAACAAAAACCAACAAAGATACCACAAAAATTAAAAACAAAACAATAACAAAAAACAACCAAATAAAAACCCAGCCATTTCAGGAACACAGATGTCGGAGTTAATGTAGACTTGGGAGTTACACATGATTTTTTTTAAAAGGGGTGTGATTTTATTATGTTTTAAAGTCTCTATAATGAGTGTATATTAATTTCTCTCCCTTAATAAGAAGAATATGGATTTTAAGCACCATCTCTAGTTCTCATGATAGGCTCACTTTTAGCAAATCCCATTTGAGTCATCCAATCGCATTTCCTCCCTCCTGTGCTCAACGGGCTGTTTTGAGGCTCATCTTCCCATAGACCCTGCTGCTCCTGTTTGTTCCAGTAACCATCAGTGCTCATCAGAACACCCTAGAGGAACTGTGGGGACAAGTCTCCACCAGGCCTGAAGTGAGGTCAGGGGCAAAGGAAGGAGATATTTATCGGCTGCTTTCTAGTTGCCCTGTGGCCATTAGACCTTTCCCTGAATGAGGAGAGTGCCGCCGGAAGGTGGCCGAGTGGAAAATTTGGACAATCTGCGAAGCTGATCTTTCATAGAATAACTATTTTTTGTTTAAAAGGGGAAAGATCCTGGTGTATTTAATAGGAAGGAATTTCAATATATAACACAGCCCAACTCTCAAGAGGAGTGAGTTAGGGCCTGAGGAGGATTCTTGAGGAAGCAAGGTTGACATGTCCCTTTTCCTGGCGAAGTTTGAAATATTTGCTAAGGATTTAAGTCACCTCGTCTGTGACAGGGAGCTAGAATTCCTCTTCAAGGCACATGTACACCATGAGTGTCCTGACAGATCTTCGCACTGGAGGATCTGCTCAAGATTTGTATCATTGTTCCCCCATGTCAGTGCGGTTCTCGGCTTCTTTAACACTTTATGGAAGCTAGTCCCTCAACTCCCCTGCCTGACTGAACTTGATCTTGCTGGAGCCATGTCTGAAAAGCCCTCTGTATTATGTTTGTCATCGCTGTGGCAAAATACCTCACAGCAATGTCAGGAGAGGCTCACTTTAGATCACAGTTTCAGAGACATTTAGATCTAAGACACGGCACAGAGGCCCCAGAGCAGCATGAGCCTGTGGGGGAAGCTCCCCACATGTTGGTGGACCAAGTACAAGAGCTACCCCTCTAGTGAACATTTCTTAAAGGCAGCCCCTGCCTCCTACAGGCGCCAAAGCCTTCAAGATGGCGACACAAGCTGAATTCAGAACATGAGGCTGTTAAGGACATTTTGAATTGGACTTCCAGCAGGACTAGGTTTGGACCTCCAGCATGACTTGAGATCAGAAATTATGATAAGACCCTAGCTGAGGCTGGGAATTCACTGTGGTCTGACTGAGTTTCATCTGTTTTTAAGTTTTATTTACTGTATTTTTTGTGCATATGAGCATTCTGCTTGTATGTATGTCTGTACACCATCTGCATGCCTGGTACATAGAGAGGGCTGAAGAGCGTGTCAGAAGCCCAGACAATCAAGCTAAGGACGGTTGTGAGCCGCCATGTAGGTGCCTGGAGTAACAAGCCCTCTTAACTGTTGAGCCTTCTCTCTGATCCCCAGGATTGTATTTCCTACAGATGACTTTGCATATGTACCTATATTTCTATTTGAGAAGATAATTATGTTAAAAACAGATTCACAAAAGGGTAGGCTATTGTTATTCCTATAGAAACCATGGTTTTATAGGTTCCTACTATGAGTTCTATAGGTACTGTGGGGGGGGCAGGACACAGCACTGCAGCGATGGTGTGGGAACCTATGTCAAGGTAACAAGCCCCCAAACTTTTCTCTGAGCATAGAGAGACCATCATCTATGTCACAGCACCATGTGTCATGATGAACTGAGTGGATGGATACACTCCATGGAAGTGCTGGACCTCGGCTGTGGACTACTTAACAGATAATGATAACCCCTGGGCCCCCAGAGAGATTGGAGCAGTTAGCAGAGGTGTCCCTTTCTCTACTGGACACAGTCCAAGAGAGCAGGGTCCCCAAGCAACATCTGAATGCAGCATACGTCTAAGAGTTGCCTTTAGGATTTTTCCTTTATACCCACCGATGGACTGTCTTGTGATCAATCATGAATTTGGGACATGGATGCAGCTCAGCCTTCCGAGAGTCCCGGGGACTGCCACACAGGTGCTCTCTGACTTTTTTGTTGGCAGGAGCAAGTGGAAAAGGCAAGTTCAGACCTCTGCATTTCCTTCATTTTGAGACATCGGTCCATACTTTAGATACCAGAGGAGGGTTTACAATTGGACTGAGGAAAACCATGTTTTGCGTCTTGAGGAAGTTTTTCATTTTCCCCCTCTCCTTTGGTCAGGAAGGACTTTAGAGGCCAACGTGAAATCCTAAGGAAAAAAATAAAAAAGACACTTTTATGAAAGCTATCCATCAAATGTCAGGGATAATAATCAATTTTCTGTCACAATGGACTGATAAAAACTTTCAGGAATAATGTCATGGGGGGAAAAATTTGTGTCAGAACTCGAAATGCAAGGCCCTGATATCAAACGATTTCATAAAAGCCCAATACTGCTGTAGCCCTTGGAGGCATGACAAAATACAATTTTTCATCCGCAGGATACGGAATAATTCTCCTTTTTTATTTTTACACTCAGAAAGGCAAAAGGAAATCTGACTTTCAAAAAAAAAATATTACCCAATCCAGCTCTTTCAGGCAGGTGAGAAGGAGTGATCGTCCTGGCCAACGACATCAGACACCATTCTAGTGATTTCGCTAGCATCATGCAAATGGCTGCATAATGCCAGCTCCTCTCGCAATGTACAATCAAATCAGCATTCTAACACTACAAGCCGGTGATGAGCTTGCGAATAAATATGCAGGAGCGCATAAAAAAATCAAGGCAATCAAGAGGAGCCTGCGTCCTCACTCGGACCTATAAATCTTTGTCTATTTCAATCCGAAGACCGGCTGAATCAGTGTAAGAATCCAGTGGGGGTGTCATCAATTTCTGTTAACCTCTCTATTCCTCTTTGTGTTGGCTCCAGGGTGATGGATTGGTTTTGTCGCTTCTGCTCCGTTCACAGTATGTTAGCATGGAAGGGTGCAGGCAGGTTATGG
>LOEQ01000218.1:0-17840 GCA_001685075.1 Bramus lutescens | reverse complement strand
AGCTTCCCCAGCCTTGACCTCCCCTCCCACACATCTGTGGGATCACAGGGAACCCTGTATCTCTTGGTGCATGGAAGATGCTTAGCTCAGGGACCACACATGGACTTCCCTGGCATATAGTCACAGACTGCTGTTTCAGAGCCAAAGCAGGGTGTCCTAGTTAGGTTTCTACTGCTGTGATCAGCTCCATGACGGAAAGCAATTCAGGGAGTAAAGAGTTTAGTTCATCTTACACAGTTCATCATCCACGGAGGTCAGGGCAGGAACTCAAGGCAGGAACCAGAGGCAGGAACTGAAGCAGAGGCCCTGGAGGAGTGCTGCTTGCTGACTTGCTTCTTCTGACTTGTTCAGTTTGCTCTCTTATGTAATCCAGGACCTCCTGGCCAGGGATGGCAGCATCTACAGTGGCCTGAGCCTTTGCATGCCAATTATCAATGAAGAGAAGGCTCCACGGGCTTGTCTACAGGTTAGTTTGTGTGGAGGCAGCTTCTCAGATAAGGTTCCCTCTTCTCAGATGACTTTGCTTTGGTCAAGTTGACAAAGAAAAACTAACCAGGACCCAGGACTGTTGAGTGAGCTTTCAGAGAAGTGCTGGGACAAAGGAAGAAAATGGCTAGAACCCCAGGGTCTCTGGCTGGCCCAGAGCAGAGCTGTGATTCTTTGTTCTTCTCTTTCCAAGGCCAGGACTGCTCTCACATCCATAGCACTGGAGTTTTCATCCGTCCTAATAAAGCGGGGAAGGACTTAGCTTTCTCTAGGAGTTCATGGCAATACCTGGCAAGGTCAGACCTGCACAAGATACACACCTATTGACCAATGAGCCAATAGCAAACTCTGTGCTCTGAAGGTCTGGTGCAGATCATTATCCAACAGAACTAAAATAAGAATCTTGAAGCAACCTTAGCTCTGCCATGTTTAGCACAGCACAGTTGACAGTAGTCATGTTTTAAAAACAACCCAAAGGTCCATAGATGGATGTGTGGATAAAGGAAATGTGGAAATACACTGTGGAATACTACTGAGCATTACCTAAGGAAATGGACATAATTGTGGAGATATCAATAAGCTGTGACAGTGCTAGACCAAGCAAGATAATCTAGACATCAAAGGAGACATGCGATATGAACTGCTTTCATACGAAGGATCCAAATGGTCAAGATGACAGATGGGGAGTGGATGGTGGTAATTGTGATGGCCTCTCGGAGGAAAACTAGAAAGTTGGTGATCAATAGGCATCAAGTCTCAGTTAATCAAGATGGAGGAGGTCCTGAAATTTGCCAAGCATTATGGAACCTGGAATTAATACCATATTGTACTTTTAAACCCTTGCTAATAGGGTAGATCCATGTCAAGTACTCTTATCATGGTACGGTTAAAAAAATTATATGTATAACAAACACACATAATAAAATTATATATAATAAATTTAGTATAAAATTAATTATACATTATATTACACTCATATATAACATATAATAAAGTATACGCACATGCACGCACATGCGCGTGCACACACACACAAAACAAAGCCCAAAGGACATAATGGAAAGCAGGAAGGCTTGATTTTGGTTTTCTCTGCCAACACACGGCTTGTATGTAACAGGTATAGTAGCTGATAGACAGAGATAATTACATAAATTGATACAATTAACTAAAAAGATGAAGTTATGCTTTCTGGTAGTCAAATTTTGAAGCTTCATAGTCTCCCATGGCTGATGGTGGTTACAGTGGGACAGCATAGATACCGAGCATCCACACTATGGTGGAGAAGTGTATGGGCTGGCATTTGCTTTTCTGTCTGTATTTGTCTAAATGAGTCTGTGCCTTGCAAAGAAGTCATCAAGGGAGGTATGATATTCATTTCAATGAAGTTTCAGGATTGAAGCTGAGCGATCCAGCTATTCTCATAAATGAGGATCTCTCACAGGGTGATGTCTAGCTTGGCAATCGACTCCAAAGAAACTCCAGTGATATTGCAAGATTGCTCTAGTGACAGAAAAGTTATTGAAATAGTGATGATGGACCCTACAGTTATGGACGGTCCATGGAGTAGAATTCCATATACGAAGCCCATCGTTCTAAATGATGATACCTTGGGAGCGTCCTTGGACTTCCATGGACCTTTCTTTCTTCCTCATGCACATATAGGGTAACGCAATGAGGATGTTTTCACCTGAAGTTTAGATGTGATTTCATCATAGAGATTCTGTAGGCTGGTGTATTGCCTAGACAGCAGGTACTTGTAACACATTTGTTGGTTTGACTCTAAAATTGACAGGCATAGCAGCATCTTCAGCAAGGACTCTGGGGCAGTGCATAAGAAAAAGCAGCCATNNTGGCGGTTTTAGTTACTGGAACAGAGAATTGAGCACAGACTTCCCACCTCAGTAGAAGGGTGGTTATATTTTTACTTGGGGGTAGGATGAACCAGAGGTTGCCTTGTGTCTTACTATTGCCCCTTATCTCCCAATGGTTATCTATGATTTTATGAATAGGCAGAATGCTCTTTCACGAGCTTAGCTCTCCTAATAATGGTACATCAGCCACTGGTCTAGTAGAGAGCCAGCTCCACTCTCAGTATGATGCAGCAGCCATGGTGTTGTCACGGAAGGACCTTTCTCTGAACCTGGGGTTCTGTGGGGGAGCACACAGGTCATGTTATCGGTGCCCTGTCAACTGAAATTTTTACTTCCTACACAACGTGGAGTTTCTGAGCAACACATGCACTTCTAAGCAAAGCCTTCCCTTTTGGTATGAAGCTTAAACTTACGACTCTATGGTTTCTGGACTCAGATCCCCTTCCACGACTCAGAAGCCATGCCACACACCATTTTCCAAAGTCAGATCCTTATCTGGACCCTCAGATATAGCAGAGGTGGGCACATCCTGCAAATGCATGAGATTCAGTAGCCTGCCGTGTTTCACACTCTCAGAATACTGCCATCCCTTGGCCACCTGCTCAGGGTGTTTGTGTCATAGTTCTTTGTGGTGCTGTATGATCTCATCTTTGCCAAATATAACCCTTATTAATAAAAATGATCATTGTGATAATGGTTCCACAACTGATTGGGTCAGGTCAATGCCAAGTGAGGTCATGCATGCAAGTGTCTGAGCTTCATGGACAACAGTACCTTGTAGTAGAGCCAGTCATCAAGACAATATCATAGGCAGCGTTAATTAAGCCTTGCAAGTAGTGTGGAGCCAAATCAAAATTGTGCTCTGACGATAGCCTCACTTTTCATCGCGTATGTAAGTATACATGTGGCAGGATAGGTGAGCTAGGATGTAGATCAAGATGACCCTGAGATGGGAGGACATGGGCACAACTAGGGCATGATATGGAGACAAGAGGGTGACATTTGGTAGAATTTGAACACAGTAGACTGCTGGCAGTGACAACCTTAGACAGCATGCAGTAAATGGTTGCTGTGCACCAAGCCCTTGTGATCTGTGGTCGAGAGAATAAGAAGATTGAAAGTGGAACAGCATGGATCCAAAAAGGTAGTCACACAGGAGAGCTCAGGAGCTATCATCAGTAGACCACGATAGAGCCTCTCAGAGGGAGGTTTACGCAGTCTGGTCCTGGGGGCATCAGAGTCTCTGGACAAGGAGCTACCTCAGGAGAGCCTTCCAGGGTTTTGACATGATTCTTGTGTCCAGCAAAGATTGAGTCAGTGAACCAGCATGGCTCTTCAACGCCACTCATGGAAAAACCGAGGCTCCAAGAAAAGACAGGGGATTTTGATCAAGGTCCATGGCTTGGGGGCTGCTGAAGCCAGAGCTTTTGGCTTGATTGTGTGTGTGTATATGTGTGTGTGTGTGTGTGTGTGTACAAAATGCACTGCTAAGAAGAGATATACCCCACATTACTGGTAATCAGGTGAGATAACAGAGACTAGCTCAGTCTTCTGGCCTTCTTTTGTATCCACATGTCAATGTGGTAGATTACTCTGGCTGATTGACTGGAGAATATCTAGTCTCAAATATAGTTGGAAAGTGTATATGATAACTTTCTCAGATAGTTGAGGATTGTCTTTGATGACACACTGAAAGCCAACAGCTATAGTTTCTTAAATACGAGTTGTTATGTGTGACATGAAGCCTTGTCCAGGAGCCTTTCTGCTGCTTTACATGAAGATGCACTGTTCCGTTCTGAATTTTGTAATCTGTCACTGACTCCTAGGTGATTTATATGATTTATTCATTTTTTGAGATGGGTCTCATTATACAGCCCTGCTTGGCCTAGAACTAATTATGTAGACCAGGCCATCTTCAAACTCAGAGATCTGCCTGCCTCGCTGCTGGTGTTAAAGGAGTGTACTATCAAGTCCTGCATGCATGACTTTATGACCTCATGCATTTGGCGTTTGGAAAGCAGGAGTTCACCAAGATGTCCCAGTCTTTCCAATGCTGATGTACCTTTCTAGGAATTATCACCACCATCATTAAGGCTACTGAGGATCATCTAAGAAGAGTCTTTAAATGTTGAGAAGTTGCTATGGTCATGATAGTAGAGATGAGCTTTTCAAAGTCAAACTTTTAACTTGAAAGATCTAATCTTATAATTAACAGAAAGTAAAGTCACCACACACACATACACACAGATACACCCAGAAAGACAGACAGAGAGACAGACAGACAGACAGACAGACACACACACGCACACACTCACACTCACACACACACACATCTCCAGGAACTGTGGGCCACACTTTCAAATAGATTGCTGATGCTTGTTATTCAGCCATGTTTTGAGTCATGCTGAACATTTTATCTGCTTCTTTGTCTTTCCTGACCACAAAGTTCAGTTCCTAAAGTATTCTGAGATTTAAACTCTCAGGATATGGTCATCAGGGGAGATCCAGGCAAGGCAGGAATTTATGGATCTTGGAATCCCTCCATTGAGATTTCCTTCTGGCATTGGCGTTGGGCACACCAATAACTTTCTTACAAGAGTGTTTTTCGGAAATCTAATTTGTTTTTTTTTGTATCTAATATATTGCAGTGTTTATCGATTGAAATAAAATGAGGAGCTAAACGCATACATCCTTCCATCTCAATACCTATTTCTATTTGTTTCAGTCAAGACCCTCGCTTTCAGAGGAAGAAAACAAGAGCTCAAAATCTTCCAAAGTGGGCAAATGTCTTTTGGGAGATCAGACTCAAGCCATCCAAACCGGAATACTGGGAGCTAAAAATGTGCACTGTGGGTTTTCAGAACCTGGAGGTGTGCCCTTAAAATGTCTCAAAATGTTCTTAGGAAAAACTCATCATGTTCCCTTTTGATTGATTGATTTGGGAGAAAAAATAATTTGCCACTGAACTAATTTAGCAATAACTAAAAGTTAACAGTTATAAAAATGGCTTGGTTCTCTGCAAAGACATCCAAAAGGTCTCACAGCATCCTACCCACAGCAGCCTACCCACAGCATCCCTACCAACGCAACTCTGTTGTGTTGGACCAGACAGCATGAGTTTGCTCCCTCTTTCTGACTAGAAGCAAATGCTTACTAGTATATGTGGAGATCTGAGTGAAGTCTTGCTTCAAACAGCAGGGCTTTATAATAAAGGCTTCTCAGCCCCCACCCAACTTTTACTGTTAAGTCCGTGTCCTGGGAAGCAGACTGTCTGCTTCCTATGGAACAGCAGGGAGATGCAGTCATGGAGAGGGTAAGGTCAGCAGCAGAGGGCATGCAGCCTTTTCGCAGGGAGAGGGCACCAATGTGGATTCCCAAGGAGAAGTCATAAGGGAACGGCACTGGCAGTAAGCAGAGTCTGAGAAGAAAGGGGGAGGGCAGGGCAGGAGAGCCCTGTGTGGAGTGGCAGCGAAGAGAAGATACTGGAGAACAAACATGTTTGGGGAGGTTTTTCAGCTGATAGTTGGATGTGACAGCTTCAGCAAGGCCCATGATTCCCATTAAGGCCTGCGCTGGTTTGCTTTCTATTGCTGTGATGAACACCATGACCAGAAGCAAGCTGCAGTGGAAAGGATTTGTTATTTTACAGCCTACAGTACCTCATGAAAGGAAGTCAGGGTAGGAACCCAGGGCAAGAATCCGCCGGCAGGAGCTGAAGCAGAGACCACATAAGAACACTGCTTAATGGCTTGCTTGCCCCCCTTGGCTTGCTCTGTTGACATTCTTCTATAATTCAGACCCACATGCCCAGGGGTGGGAGCACCACAGTTGAGACTTCTTTTCCCCAGATGACCAAAGCATGTGTCAAGTTGGAAAAGCTAACAAGCAGTGCCTTAGGTGCAGAAAGAGTCGTTCTGTACAATTTCAGTCTAATTTTCATTGATTGGCATGGGTCTCCAAGAATGACGAAGATCCAGCTACCAGCAACTGGTGGGTACAGGCAAGTTGGGTGTGAACTGTCTACATTGTTTTTATTTGAAATAACAAGGTTAATTTGAAAATAAGGAAGTACCTTCAGTTGTCACAAATAGGGACGAGACACTGGAACAACAGTCACTCAACTGTGTTTCCTTTTGGGCAGATATTTTGTTTTGTTTTGCTTTGTTTTTGTTTTCTCATTGTTTTGAAGATGACCTCACTTGGATCTTATCCATACTCTAGGTGGGTCAGACAGGCTCCTACCTTGTAGTTCAGACTGACTTGGAACTCACATGCAGCTCCATTCAAGTTTGTACTCATGGGAATCCTCCAGCCTCCTCTTACCAAATAAGGGTGAACTGCCACACTGGCTAAGGAAGCCCAGTTTGGAGTCCAGCTGTGGGCAGGGCAAGAATGAATCTGAATCAGCAAGTCAGAGTTCCCTCTCATTCCATCCTGATCCACCAGCAAGGGAGAAGCTGGGAGGACATAATGCCACTTAGGAGGGCTGACCCACCAGCCCCATTTCTGCCTGTTACATCATCCTCTCTCCCAGTGGTTCTGTTTCACACATGAGGAAAACTGAGTCCAGGATGAAGAAATTTGCTCGTGATCTCCAGACCAGTCATTGTTTCTAATAAAATATCTCTTCCACATCTTCTTAATATTTAACAATCTCCCTAAAATGGCTTCCCACTTTGGAGACACAGTACCATCCGGGGGTCAGATGTGAACGTGTTTCCAGTTCCTTCCACCCTGCAACATCCTAAGGAGCTTTCCATCCTCTGCCCACACAGCAAGGGAATGGTGCCCCAAAAATAGGGTTATCAAAAGGGTCACCATTTAGGAGCAGGGTTTAGAACTGAAATCTTAATTTTTTTATATATTACTAAGCTGATTCTGCATGGATATTATTATTATTTGTATTTACAAATCCTATTTTTCTTATCTAAGCAACAGGTGGACTATAAATCCCAACCTCTGTTGCAGCTAGAGATTTTGGCCAATGCTATGTGAGCTGAATGGAAGAGCATCAATTACAGGACTGGCCCTGAGCACCCTGGGAAGGCAGGAGTTAAGCCCTGGTCTCTGGATAGCTGTGCGGAACAGATTCCACTCTCCCCTCAACCCTGCCGCTTACTGAAGCAGATAGAATTCGTCTTGTGTTCAACTAAATCGAATTTAATTTAATTTGTTATACACATCCTTACTATTTTAGCAAACTTTAAAGTGTGTATTTGAAAAGTGTATACTGTTGATGCTCTTGAGTACTGTGTGCTGTGCTGCTGGGACCCAGAAGAGGTGCCTTCACTTGGATTTTATCCACACTCCAGGTATGGGCAATGTCCTCCTCATTCGGAAATAGGGAAACGGAGTCTTCTGTTGGTAAGGACTGGCGCACACACAGCTGCTGTGTGCAGTGCCGGGGTGAAGGGCTGAGCCCTGAGATCTGACTGCAGCCCATGCTGTCACACCATGATGTGAAACTGTCCTGCCTTCTCAGCTGGACCCCCTCCTTCCTCCTCCATGTCCCCACGGAGCTGAAATGAGCTTTGATTCCACCTGGGAATATTTGTCAGTTAACTGGAAAGGAAGCATCTGTTTACTCCTTCAGACTTTGCTGTGGACTCCCCAGATGTGTCCAGGAGCTTGCGGAGGAGTGTGTGACGCTGTTTCAGTGCGTGCCATGGTGGCACCGCCAACAGCAATATGTTGCAGCTTGGGGTGCTGTTGATGGTGGCTAGGAGCCTTTGCCTGAAAGAAACCCAGTGCAGACCACAGACAGAGCGGCATCTTCCATCCATACACGGTGGGCACCATCCACTTCCATGGCGGAATCTGCAGTGTTCACTTCCTCACTGTCTAGAGTGGTAGATGCCACCCTCTCACACATTGATTGCAAGTGTTATAGCTGCCACCATGGCACATACTGAAGCAAGCAGCATTGGGCTACTGTCCCCAGGGCAGACAAAATCTCTGATTCTCCAGATGACAGTTTGTATCACACCATTCAGTGGCCAGCACCTTGGCCACAGACCAAGTAACTCTCCTCTCCCATGGCATTGGCTCCCATCGCCGGAGCAACAACACTGGAGTCATTCTTAGGAAGGGAGGTGGCCTGATTGAAAAAGATAAAAGGGAAGTGGTTTTTCTTTTTCTTTCTTTTTTCTTTGTTTGGAGGTCTTCACTTTTTTTTTTATTTATGTACAGAGACTAACACGATCTGTTTCACTGGGTAAACAGTCTTGAAAAGTCCATTCAAGGTCGCTTAGTCCAACTTAATGAAGCCTATCTCCTTCGTATCCTGATGGAAACACTGACGACACATGTTCAGTCGATATTTCCGGATCAGATTGTGACGGTTAGAGCAGACACAGAGACACAGCAGGAGCGAGAACCCTGGCTGAACTTCCACGGGTGACCCCAGTAGAGCTGCTGGTGACCCATGCTGTCTTAGATGGCTGATGAGCAAAAAGGGCAAAAGGGAAGATTTTAAGAAGAGGTATGAAGAAGAGGCTAGAACCATGGCTTAGCCAGATGAGTGTTTGTCATAGAAGCATGGGGATTTGAGTTTAAATCCTCCAAATCCACACATCCTGTTTAAATTTTATTGTCAACTTAATATAACCTAGAGTCAACTGGGAAGAGGGAACCGCAACTGATCAGATTTTCCTGTGGACACTAATGTAGGGCATAGCCTTGAAAGCTATGGAAGGGCCGATCCCACTATAGGTGCGCCATCCCTAGGCAGAGGGGTCTGGGCTACGTAAAAGCTAGCTGAGCACAATCCAGAGAGCAAGATGGTAAGTAGCCTTCTTCTATGGTTTCTGCTAGAGTTCCTGCCCTGCACACACACACACACACACACACACACACACACACACACATGTATATAAAGGGATATGGGGAGGAGGAAGGTCTGTCTTGGCTCTGAGAATGACAGCTTTCTGCTGTGAAACACAGCTAAGGTCTGTACTTACCCATGATGTAATAGTGTCTCTGGCCCAGGGTTAGGTATTTATAAACCTGCTGAAACCAAAGCTCTCAGTACAACCCCCCATCTCCCAAGAGTTGTGGACCCCAGTGTTCTCACATACTACGCACCTAGCATGACCAAGTAACTAAAGGAACAAACAAGGGACCACATTGGAATCCAGATTCCACCTCCAGCACATAGGCCAGAATCAATTTGTGATCAGGCCCCAGGGATGCCATGACATTTCTGATTCCATGCAAGTTGCATACTCCATGCAAGGTGAGTGATGAGGTAATTTATAGTTTTGTCATGCATATTGTTAAATGTCACAGGTGTCATGGAGGATGAGGGCTGAGAAGGCAGGAAACGATGATTTGCATCATGGGAAAGAGGACAGTATGCAGACAATTAGCCTCAAGTTTCAATGAGGAAAAAAGCCCAGCATCCATATTTACTGAGTAGAGTGTCTGTGTATGATACCCATCCTGTATCATGTATATGTATATCCTGTATATGTACCATGAAGGGTGTCTCCCACCATGGACAGATGTTTTTGCATGTTTAACTCAATTCATGTGTATGAGATCATGGAATGCACACTCCATCAAGTCCATTATCTAATCTTTGGATTAATTTTCCCCATTCATGGCTTAAAGCCTTTGCTGAGCCCATTGGTAGGACTCTGGTGGTCCAGGCCCTCTGTCTGTACTGAGGTCCCTGCTACACATGGCTAGAAGCTGTTGAGATTTTGTTTTCATCCAGTTTCTTACCACTCACAGTGTAACCTGAAGGGCTCTGGATGAATTCTGCAGAATGAGTCTTGATCTTCATGGACAGTGACCATCTCAAAGGGGTCAGCGTGGAGAGCCACACAGTATGGCAGTGTGGTTGGATGTGCTAGCAGACTGGACGCTGCAACCATGTTTCAGAAAGAAGGGTACTCTTGGGTTGGGACCAGAAAATTTCTAAGCAGTTTGTGCACTGGGTTTGGGTGTCCTCCATCACTTCCTGTGGAGGGCATTTGTGGAGACCAATGTGCAGTCACGTGATCTGTGGTCTGTGGGTCTCCCACATTCTCTTCACACCTTATTCCCGTCTGTGTAGGACTTGAGGGTTGTCATCTGTGATTTGTTCTTTACACTTGATTGTAGAATTCCCTCTCCTTGCCTTGGACTCATAATTTTGTAAGAATATGTATTTTTTAGCCCAACCACTCCCCATTCTTTACTTACCCCAGCTCTCTTGGGGTGACTGTGTTGCCACCCACAGGCTGTGGGACTCCAGCTCTTTCTTCAGTCCACCTGGATCACAGGTGGGGAAGACAGAGGAAAGATGACGTGGGTAAGGCAAATGTGGACACCCACTAACGGGCCCTTTGTTCTCTTTGCCCCATCTCTCTAGTTCTAGAACAATGCCTCCTATGCCATAGGAAAGGGTTGTAGAATTTGAGAAAATGGAAGGAAGGGCATGAAGCTAGAGTGGGCTCACCTTAAGCTGAAACAAAAGACAGGTTCATGAGCAGTTGCTCAGTAAAGTTCTGAGGTTGACAACTCGCTAACAGCGTGAAAACAAATTAAGCCAAAGAAACAGCTCCCTTGAGATACTTCATTACTTTCCCCATCTAGGTGTGGATGCCATTAAGGCAAATTATAGCCTCTCAAATATTTTTAGCTTGATGCCCATTTCTGTCTGCATTTGCCTCCAAGGTGTGTGTTTTCAGCTAAGTAATAGGATACACAAATTAAATGCAATTTCAAATTTAAACCTGTACAAGTGTCACTCGCCAAATCCCCCCATAGTCCCAGGGGGGTGCCCACAGCACTGTTGGAAACTATATTGCTGTACTTGGTTCCTATTATTTAGTCCAAGAGATTCTTATTAAAATAAAAGTCGGCAATAAGGTTAATATTTTATACTCTGTGCAACTCCGACATGTGTTTGGGTCCTAGCAGGTGGATTTATTTTCTATGCCCTTTCCTCACGTGTGTGCTTTTTAAATTTTATGATGCCTGTGTTAACGTCCACCTAGGATACTTAGAAGTAGCAGTTCTGCAGTCAGTTTCTAGAGAAAGGTAGCAGTTACTATAATTTTTAAAATTTTGAGATGGGTGAGGACAAAGGTTGATGAACTCAGGAATCCAGAATTCTGGCTGGATGCTGAGGTATAGACCTAGTATTGTAGGGTGTTTCATTAGTTTTCAGTTTTAAAATGTCTTAATTGGTATGTGTATGTGTGTGTGTGTGTGTGTGTGTGAATGTGTGTTGTATGTGTGTGTGTTCTGTCTGTGTATGTATGTGTGTATGGTCTGTGGTGTGTGTGTGTCTGTATGTGTCTCTCCCTGTGTGTTGTCTGTGTGTCTGTGTGTGTATACTCAGGTGTGGACATGTGTATATGAATTTGTTTTGTGTGTATGTTGCATGTGTGTCTGTCTGTCTGTCTCTGTGTGTGTGTGTGTATGTGTGTGTGTGTGTGTGTGTGTGTGTGTTTAGTGGATGCCAGAGGCTGACATTGGGTATCTTCCTCAATCGTTCTTCCTCTTATATAATGACACAGAGTTTAAATGAACGCTGAGCTCACAGATTCTGTGAGCCTTACTGGCCAGCTGGCTTCAGATCATTCGGGACATTAATGCACATGCTTCTGTATGTCCACATTCTAGCCTTTATACCTGCATAAGCTTTATATGTTGAATCATGTCAGGGTTGGCGAATGGCTTTTGTTGGGCTGTTTGACCACAGACCATCGATTTTGCACTGTCTTCCATTGCCTCTAGTCTTGGCTATCTGAGAGCCAGACTGGGCCTCCCTCTCCATGTATCACAGGCCTCAGGTTTTACACCATCACCCACTGCAGCCAAGAGAGAGACCCAACTAGCTGGATTGCTGAACCACGAATGCCTGCATAGGAGGATGGCCTGTGCCTCCTGGTTTCCTGGAAGACAGTCAGCTGCTGGTTAGTGGGGGTCCAGTGTTATCATCTTGGTTTAGAATGTTTATGTTCAACTGGACTGTTGCTTTTTTCCACCAAAGCATGCTTCACTTTCCCACCATCATGTAATAGCCCATCTCAAAGGCTCTCACTCTTCTGGTGTTGTCTGTGCCTACTTCTGGGGACGCACTTCCGTTCTACTGCTGTAGAATTGATTAGCTGCTAAGGACATCCAATTTTAAGGATCCCTCCCTCTACCAAACAAATGTGACAAGAACATTTGAAGCTTTACAAGGTGAGCTCTCAACCCGCGGTCACAGAATGTAGGTTTAGGCACACCATTTAACCTCCTCAGTCTCTTTACTACCTGGAAGATGATGGGATGAGATTAAGTGTCAGGACTTGTCTCTTTCACATTCCCGGAATGTCTAGTTTTGATTTTCCAAGTAGTGGCATCCGTATCATCAGTGCAAATGAAATTAAAATAACAATCTCCCCAGAGTTCCCATCTGAAGTCCGTGATTGTGAAATTTAATATGTACGTGCTTATGTATTGTGCTTACGTACAATAGTATTTAATGCTGGGTAGAGAACTCTGAGGTCATAAGGTGATTTCCTCAAAATAATTGTTCTGCAATGGGAAACAACACATCAAATTCGCCAAAGGGAAAACAGGTCCTTCTTAAGCAGGGGTCTCAAAAAATGTTCAGAGCAATGTCAGAAAGCAATTGGGTTCCATGATTACCAAGGAAATGAACAGAAGAGGAATTGACATAAAGGGGAAAATCCCCGAGCTAACACCATGAGTCTATCCCTGTGGGAACCTCTAAGGGCTGTGAGTGTCTGTGCCATCTGGCCCAACCCAGCCCAAGAAAACCAGAAGCAGAAGTACAGGGAAGGTCAAGACTGCCATTTGTGACTAGAGTTGTGAGTGTGTGTGTGTGTGTGTGTGTGTGCACGCATGCACGCTTTTTAAACGTATTCTTATGTGCACGACTTCCTCATAGTTTCAAAGATGTGGGAACTGCCATTAGAGTTCTGTTTGCTCATTCTACATTAACATCGTTGTCATTTCCAGGTTGCAACCGTTTCAATAATTATCATTTATCCTCTAACAGAATTTAATTATTCTGTGCTCTGTGATTGGCTGCTCTGGGTTCCCCCTTTCCCTTTGTTTTATTACAAATAACCCTTCAATAAAAATCTGTGTGAACTTACCTTGTATTTGTTTTCAGGTTATTTCCTTTGGGTAAATCTCTTCAAATAGGAAAATGTTGGAGTTGTGTTTTCTCTTTAACGTCCTGTCAATTGTAAGCAGTATCGATTAACTCTTTTCTAGCGGTGACAACGATGATGGTCTCAAGCCTCCGGACCCTCTCTGGGCTTCATAATTTTGTTAGATGTTTTGCTCTCTGTCAAGGTCTATGAATCATGTGCCACTCCACCACGATTCCCTAGGCTGTTTGTGGAGCCATCTCTTTGGGCACAACCCCTGGCCAGCTTTAGTCACTCAGCTTCTTGCCTAAGTGGAATTTGGATTCTTTCATCTCCTTATCTGTGTCCATCATTGACTTTTTCAAGAAATACATGGGTTAAAAATGAAAAAACTCTGAATCTCTTTCGTTTTAAAGATAACTGTTTCTGTGCCATGATTATAACTAACTGGGATTGATAGAAATTGGTATCAGATTAGATTAGCAAATATCAACGAGGGAAACAAAGAATATGAGAATGGTACCACAGTTGAGACCTGGGATGTTAGGAAAGGGTATCCACCCTTCAGTCTTGTTTACATCCCTGCTCTGACCATGTAAGCTGGGCCCCAGAGTCCTCCACCGAGTAACAGGGCAGATAGTGGGACCTGCTAGGCAAGGTGGCAATAGAGTTCAGAAGCAATGGCATATGCAAAGGCCTTCAGTGCTCCACCTGCTAAACAGTGAAGGGTAAGGAGAATGGATTTGCATTCCTCAATACTATAAAAATGTTATCAGTCTGATAAATGTTTCTAGACACCCAGTCTTATCCCAGGCATCCAGCACTAACCCAGACACCCAGGGCAGGGTCAAGGGTATCAGGCACCATCATTTCCTACTGAAGACTGATAGGTGGAAAGAAGGTAAGGAAAGATGTCCCTCTCCCCTATGGGCAGGAGACCCTCTTCCAATGATCCTGAACCTCTGCTAAGGCAAAGGCTAGGTTGGCCCCATCAACTCTTTCTTCTTAGATCTAGGATTTCTCAGAGGCCCAACCATTTCTCTTCATTGTTGGGAAGAGAAAACTTCATAAAGAGCCTAGCATATATTGAATGGCAAAAGAAAAAAGGTTTTGTTTGTTTGTTTACAATAAGGAATGAGTAAGCAAATCCGTGAGACTCAGCTAGTCATCAGCATTCACTGAGGCATCTTCTTTATCATTGGTCAGAGGCTCCAAAGTGCAGATTGGTTGAGACTGACTATGGGTTCTGAGCCCCTAAAACCCTTACCGATAATCAACGAAATGCCACAGGTTCGTTCTCAGCCCCCAGGGAGCACACAGCTGCTGTAAACTTTCCATCTGTGAGCTGCACAGCTGTAAAGGGGCACAGCTACAGAGATATTGTCTGTGATCTTATGGGTGCAGAGCCCCTCTGTTGCACCATTGCTGCTTTAAGTGATGTCCTTGAAACGGAGGCACAATCAAGGAGCTTGATAAGGTCAAACGCTTCACTGATCTAAACAAAAGGCAGTTTGAAGATGTCTGTTCAGCATCCAGGGTTGGGGAGGATGCTGCGGAAAGACATGCCACATCCCTGCTCCCTGCTTCCTTGGCTGAGGGAGCTGGCACATGAGAGTTGGGAAGGGACATACTATTTCTTGATGATTTTTTTTCCTCATAGAGCAGGAACAGAAAGAATCCACCCCAAGGGTGGTTGGAGGGAAGAAAAATAACAAGGCTCATTGGTGGCTGGGGACTACCACATAGTTTCAGATGCTCTAATCACCAGAGCATGGCTTGGCTGTCTTGGTAATTTACATAATACCTTCTTGACACCTTCGCTTCCGTTGTCCATCATCACTGCAATGCCGGGTTCTTTCCTGGTGAGCTGGATCTTCCCATTCTTCATATTCTCCCTTTCCTCCTCCTCATCTTCTGTGGACTTACCTTCTCTTGTCAAATGATGAAGTATCAGGTCAATGAGGGTGTTAATGGAGCCAAAGAGGAGAGTTTCCTTTGTGTATAATAAATAGAATCCTCAGGGTCAGGGAAGGGGGCTGCCATGATAGGTTCATAAAGGAGCACTCTGGAGAAGTGAGGTTTTCTGTTTATTCATTCTTGTGAACATAAATCACTTCATATTTTGTGTTGAATGTAATTTTCAAATAGAGGAAAAATCGATCAGTATTCAATTCATCTTTCCATATAATCCATAAATAAATAAATGCTAGAGTCATGCGAGCCCAAGAAAGGAACCAAATCACAGTGCCAAGAATTTTCTAAGAATGTTTAAGTTGACTATGTCTGTCATGATTAGGAAAATAGGAGAAAATAGGTGAGGAAACTTGGGAAACAATAGTTTGATCGCCTCAGTACCATTCAGAGGTAATCATCTCTAGGAGATGGCTAGGAAATTTATATGAAAACACCCAGGAAACCTGTTGCACAGCAGATATACTTTGAGGTTTTATTAGTATATTATGAGCATCATTATTACATTTCTGACAAAGAGTTAAGAAAGTCAAGGTCACTAGGGAAAAATGTTGGGAAATTGTATTTTGATATATATCTGGGTTTTAAAGACAAAAATTATTTAATTGAATTGGCTCTAATGGTTTTCTACAAACTCCATTCTTTCTCTTTTAAATTCCTATGTTATCATCCTCCCATCACTTCTCGTTTTTATTATAGAGCAGACAACACAGATAAATGGGGAAAACTGATAAATAGTACACGCTTTTAGCAAATGCTGCACAAAGGTCCAATAACTTATTTCTGTTTGTAGAGCTTTGAACAAAGAGGATCTTAGGCTTCTGGCCCTCACCAAGACAAACAGAGCCGAAGTTTTCAAATGAAGAGCAGTCAAGAATTCTGTCTATTTTGGAATAGTAAGCTTTTGAATATTCACCACTTAGCTCCTCACTCAGATGTTTTCAGAACTTTCAGGAATCCTTCTCACCTGATAATGGAGGCCATTAAAGTAGTCTCCAATGCCTTTTCCTTTTTAATGAGAAAAGGCACATCGTTAACAAAGGACTTGCTCTGTGGAACACGCTTGCCAGGCATTTTTAGATATCCTAAGAGCATCTGAATCCTCATGTGTAAGAGTTTGTGTTTCACAGGTACCCTGTGCTGCAAATTTCATTTACATGATCACACATATCCTCACCCAAGGTCCCAATGGGAGAAAGATATACGCTTTCCTTTATACAGACAAGCAAAAGAAAGCTCACAAAGAGTGCAGTGGCTTGCTCAAGTCGGTGGGGGAAGACACAGATCAAGCATCATAAGCAGGCAAAGTCATATGTGTCAAGACAATGGCTGTTTATAGGAAAACTTCCAATTTTATTTTTGGAGTCTTGCTTTGAAGGAATTACTGATCTTAAAAAAAAGGACCCACATGAATATCCTAGGCAAACTCATAACCATGCTTGAGCTAGCCTGATAACTTCTTTAAGTCAAGGCATTCAGTTGGTTTTGTTCATGTCCTCAAGGTCTTAGAGGAGGTTGAAACAGTGCCAATAATGCTCCACAGATTTGTGCTCAAGTATACCAAACGTCGGGAGATTTCCACTGATGGTTGGGCTATTTAGAGGAGGGATGCAGGTATATTTCCTGCAGTGACTATCAGCAGGTGGTACCCAATCCATTAGCCCTAGCAACCCAGTGGCACCTGTTGGATATCTATGTGTACAACATCTCCTCTCCCAACAATGTTTGACATCATTTAGGGGTTGATTATTACTCTTATAGGGTTGGGGGTTGGGGTGGAAATTAAGTAGGCCCAGAGAACTCCTGGAAAAAAAAGAAAAAGAGGGGAAATTGAATGGGATAATAGGTAGATTAGTGTGAGCTTACTCACAGTAATAATAATAATAATAGTAGTAAGAGTGAGTAATAGAGTGAATACTTGTGAGCTATTACTTATGGACAATTTACATTTATGTAGAATCTTGCATATTGATACAAGTTCAAATTATATTTGTTATATTGAATATGCTCCTATTTCTGTTAACAATAGTTGTATACCTATGCAAAGTTATTTTGTCAGATTGTATGCATGCATGTTTCTATCCCTGTTTTATAC
This sequence comes from Bramus lutescens, assembly GCA_001685075.1. Taxonomy (NCBI): domain Eukaryota; kingdom Metazoa; phylum Chordata; class Mammalia; order Rodentia; family Cricetidae; genus Bramus; species Bramus lutescens. The sequence goes on along the minus strand of LOEQ01000218.1, from coordinate 318 downwards.
ATGTTGTATATTGATACAATTTTTATGATATATTTATCATATTGCATTATATATTTATACCTCTGATCAAGATACTTATATATTGTTTACATTTTGAAGTCATTGTCCTCATTCACTGCACAGTTGTTTAAGGATTGTTTAATATTCTGATATGAAGTCTTAGTCTTTAAGTTATATAGGTATTAAATATTATAGGTCAATAGTCATTCACGTTTGTCATACTTGCAGTCAGACTAATTAGGTTCTTTAGGTACATAGAGATTATATTCTGCATAGATAGGTAATCTTCAACCACTTCAAAGATCTGTAGAACATGGC
>LOEQ01000217.1:443580-456988 GCA_001685075.1 Bramus lutescens | reverse complement strand
CACACACACACACACACACACACATATGCTTCATCGTTTCTTAATAGCACACAGGTCTGTGAAGGCTATTTAAGAGCCAGAAGGTAGAGGTTTATATGAACAAATGCGGAAGGCTGTTCACAAGGTGGAGAAAGGTCCATCACAATACAGTGTGCATAAAATGGTGCCGATTTTTTCTGTAAGGAAAAAAATGTAGAGTTGTAACATAAATAGAAAAGAATTTCCAGGAATGTGTTCGCTGGCTGTTGTTAACTCAGCGGGTGAGAGGGAGAGAGAGAGACAGAATGCAGAGGCCGAGAGCAAGCCTCTGTGAAAATGCTTCACAGGCTCAGGTGGAAGTCTCCTCCTCTGTGCCTACTGCGTCCTCTCCAGCTGTGACCAGGAGGAAACAGGAAATGTGGCGTGCCCAACCATCGTGGTTCAGCCTCTGTGCAGGCCTGCTAGGAAGGTCATCTGCCAGTCACACCCTCTGAGGTTCCCTTTATCCATCAGTTCTCATTGGAGTCAGAGGAAAATCAAATCATAAAAATAAAAAGGCAAATTTATTTACCACCATGGTAGGACTGGGCCATGCTTTTTCTATCAACTTCCAAGTCTAGAAATTGCCTTTTAAATAGATAATGATGATTCTGAGGGTCCAGTTATTACCTTGAAACCTCACATTTTGATAGATCCAATGCTTTTCTCTTATATAAATAACAGTTATTACTGCAAGGCCATTTTTCCCCCATGCACTTCCAAAGTGTTCCTGCAGGAAACGGCAGGAAAATGGAGGCCATTAATATTCCACTTAGAGCATGGCTCTCTCCAGCACTAACTTCCACATAAATCTTTTCGGGAGTCTTTTATACAAATGCCACTGCTCCCGCTCTGCTGGCCTGCTCCTTCCGCCCTTTTCTCCTCCTGTGTCCTCCTCATCTCTTCCCAGGAACATCGACTCTCTGTTCGCTAGTGGGGCCATCAGAGACTGTGCCCTGCACAAAGAACATGGTGACTGGCTTTATCCTTGCCGTTGTATTGCCTCCAACCCTACTCTCCTACCAGCCAGAGAAAAAGCCCTCTAGCACGTTTAGTCTTGTCTGTTCAGTACGAATTAAGACCCTGAAGTAGCATGTCTGAACAATAGAAACTGCCAACTCGTTGGCACAGCTGAGGGTAGAGGTGTCAGTGTGTTTGGATCCTGGTCCAGGGCAACAGGAAGCTGAAAGATCACTGTCCTCTCCCAAACTGGCCTCTAAATGGGTGAAGGGCATTTTGGGACAAGTTACTCAGAACCCTCTCAAGGAAGAGCCAAGGGATGCTATGGGTGACGGTACCTTTTTCATCAGGATTCCTGCTCCACCCCACCCTTGCTCTAGCTATAGACTCTGCCCCTCATACTGGGGATGGGGAGGCGAGGCCAATATCTACTGCTACCATGAAAGGCTGGCTGCTGTGGTCCTGGGTCTCTTTGTTTTTCAAACCAAAATTAATGCCTAGAAAGCATATATTTCCAGCTGCCTAGCTACAGCTCAATGCTTCAGACCTAACAGCTACAGGCTGTGGAGCCAAGTAAGGCTCAAGCCTCCTCCCCTGGTCCCTGGAGGCTAGGAGAGAGCTCAGAAGGGGAGATGGGATGGTCTGCCGCTATGTGATGCCAGGCATCCCATGAACTGCTGCAGAAGTTCAGCCAATTGTCCGTGTTGTCCAGTTTCCCAAGCTGTTCTGTGTCATGAAAACCAGCCACCTGCATGTCCCAGATGCAAGCTTTGGCTACCAGATGGGGCATGCTGGTGGACAAGGTTAGAATGCATTTGAGGTTAATTGGCTGGAGCACAGTCCCTCAACAGGATAACAGGTTTAGTCTGTCTGTGACCTTGTTAGATAGATAGAATCTATGGGTTGATCGAAATTTCTGTTCCCTAGGCATCCCCCAGCTGTCAGACAGCAAGGGCCAGTTCCCTGAAAGTTCATGGCATGTGCTAGGAAACAACTGCACAGCTATAACTGATGTCAAGCATCACCTCCCAAGACCACAAGACAGACACTCACACATCCAGACCCACTGAGGCCTCCAACCTTCCCACAGTGCAGTCTTTAATATGTGTAGACCAACATAGAAGCTCTATAACACTTTGACTTTGAGGCAATGAACTACAGAACGAGAGAGAAAGGTCTAGTGATAGAAAGACTTTGTCCCCATGAGCCTCCATTTTCTCACCTAGAAAATCGCCTCTGGGGTCCCTTACACCTCCATGGGAGCTGCATATAGGGAGCAGGCGTGGTAGAGAATGGGGAATGCCATTATGTTCCTGGCACAGGGCAGTGAGGCAGGAAAAGACTTCAGGATGCTTATCACCAGGCCAGCTAAGTTTGCCCCGCCCCCCGGCCCACGCCCCACCACTGTGTGGCTAGTGCTGTTCTGAGCTTTAAAGCAGAATGAGTCATTTCTCACTGAAACTGTAAGAGGTAGGAACCAGAGGAAAGCAAACCCAAGCATGACTCTTTACCACCAGGACATCTTGCTACATGGCTTCTGACCCTGGGCAGGATGGGTAGCTGGAGGAGGTGGTCCTGATCCTGAGGAAACACACCTCCAAAGAAGAGAACTCCAGGACTGGAAATGCTCCTTGAAACTGCCAGACTGCTCTGAAGCTGTGTCAATCTGCTATAACTGGCTCAGTCACAGCTTCTTGACTCTAGCCCATGCTCCTTCATGCTGAGTGGCAGCCATCAGATCCTAATGGCTGGATCCAATAGCCCTGGTCTGCCTTCATCTCCAAGGCAAGGCGCTCTTGCATCACCCGGATGACAAGTAGCTGTGCCTGGCTGGTCTTTAGGGGGAGGCAAAGGTAAGATGCAGGGAGAATCGATCCTCCAGCATTGCACAGGCAGACAGCAAAGGGGCTCAGACACCCCAGGTGACAACTCCAATCTGACGGGCACCCTCCTCCACAGTTGGTCGCTGCCATCCATAAGCACAAAGCCTTCTATCCTTCAGCCCCTGCTGTGGGCAGGTTGCCTTGCTGAAGGCGCAGCTTCAGCACCCCACAACTGGCTGAGGCAGTGGGTAGGATGAGGCTGAAGGACAGCAGGGCAGATCCTCTAACCCTCCCTCCATGGCACTCAAGGCTCCCTTGAACACAGGAGCCTGAGGGGCACTGAGCTCGTCTGATTTCAGAAGTTAAGTAGTTTCACACCTCATTAGCACTGGGATGGGAACAGTCGTCTAAGAATGGCTGGCTGTTAATGCTCCTGTTCTCCATTTCACAGCTTACCCTCACCAAAGGACAATGCCGTTAAACAGCTTGCTCTTTCTCTAGATCTCCCCAACAGTCAGTTCATCTATTGATCCAGAGTGGTAGCTGGGTTGTCCTGCCTTGTTGTGACTTGGACATTGTTTGTCCCAAAACTTAACACATTGGAGGGCCAGACTTTAGTTTGACAATGGGAGTGGTGGTGGGGCCTCTTAGGAGGTCTGTGCATCACTGGGCATCTTCCCCTAGAAAGGATTAACTAAGATTCCTCAAGAAGAAGAAGAAGGAGTTGGAGGAGGAGGAAGAAGAGGTGGGGGAGGAGGAGGAGGAGGAGGAGGAGGANGAAGAAGAAGAAGAAGAAGAAGAAGAAGAAGAAGAAGAAGAAGAAGAAAACTGTGATAAAAAGAGCCAGCCAGAGGGCCCACCCAGAAGTTCCCTCTTCCTAGATGGAGGTGTGGTCTCTTGCTCACACACAGTCTTGTCACTCTGAAATCGAATGCCCTGGGCCTTCACTGAAGGCCAGACTTGCAGGACAAACAGATCATAGAATTTCAGTCTCCACCATGTGCATTGTAGAAACCTTTTCTTTATGCAATCAGCCTGCCTCGTGTATTTTACTATAGTGAGAGAAAACGCACACCTCAATGGCAGCCCCTCCTCAATCTTTCCTGCTTTCCGGGCTTTCAAATGTTAGGGTGTCCCCAAAGCTCAGTCCTGGACTATCTTCCCCACCTAGCTATCCCTTCCCTCTCCCAGATAAACTCATCTAATCCCTACAGCCTTACATTCTGCTTTCACTTTTGTTTTCGTTTCTAATCAGCTCATTGTTAGCTGAAACACAAGTATAAAGACAAACACCAAAGGAATGTTGGCTTAGTAATGAAGCCCACAGTTACGCTAAACAACTATCCTGGCCACCTGGAAGGCCCTCCCTGTCCCATTACCCACAACCCCTTCCTCCCAGCAAAGTAACTACTTTCTATTTAGTGCAATCGCTTCCCTGTGCATGTTCCTTTTTTTGATTTTATCACCCAAGTACACTGCTAGACACGGTAGTAAGTCTTGCCTCGCTTTTAAGACTATCTTCTATATCTCTTCAAATTTACAGTCCTCTCCAGCCTCTTCCCTCTGTTCATCTGCCCTATGGAGCGTCCCTACATCTGGACTCCGTTTCTACCTCACTCACATGACTCTTATGGTGATGTGCTTTGGGATATTAGCAGCCATTGGTGCTTCCTTGTCTAAAATAATTCACAACTCATTTCGGTTTTCACAAATCAGCTGTGGACCGCCACACAGAGGATGCCCTTCGGCTACAATTTGCTTATCCAGGGCTATAGTTCAGACAGGAATGACAGGACCAAAGCTTATTTCCTTTTTATTCACACAGCTTTCAAGATAAATCAGTTCCTTGTCATCCTCAGAAGATGACCAATTAGTTAATTTTTAATATGCCGCTATGAACTCATTAATGTGGAAGTATATAAAGCTCACATTTAAACATGGGTTTCAACTCATGGCATGTCTACTCTTATCAGAACCAAAATTGTCACCCTTGGTTGATGGGGAGTCTTGTTAAATTGGTTGCTACATCCTTTTGACACGACCTGTCCTGGGGTCATCATCTTGTATATCCATCACCTGGGCCTGGGGTTGGCCAGTTTTCACAGGAACCCTGCTTTCTTCCATGGGAAAGAAATAGTGTCATAACTATAATCAAGCCTAAGAGATGTTCACTGTATTTACTGCATGGTTTCCAGACCTTGGACAACAGGCCTAGCTGAAAGTATGCATGCATGTGTGTATATGTGTGGGGGGGGCACGTGTGCGTGCATGTGTGTATGACTATGCATATGTATGTTTGTACATGTATATGTGTATGTATGTATATGAGTAAGTATTTATGTGTGTGAGTATAAGTGTGTATATGAGTGTTTATGTACATGTATGAGTTTATGTGTGTGTATATATATATGTGTGTACGTATGTGTGTATGTGTTTGTGAGTGTATGTATATGTTTGTGCATGTTTGTGTGTTTGTGGGTGTATGTATGTATATCGGCATGTGTTAAAAATGCAGCTCCATGGCATTGCCTCTTGTGTCCTACTCTGTGCTGACTCCTGTGAACTGAGAACCCTGGCTCTCAAGGACACAAAAATGACAGCATCATTATGACATTTCTTCACTTCATCTCACATTACACACACAGCAGCTCAGAATAACAAAACAATGCTAACATCACTACAAGCAAATTATGATTATAAAAACATTTAAAATGGCTTCCACCCAGCACTCCATCCCCAACATTGCCATGCTATACCTCATTTCCATCCTCAGGTCACCCTGCCCCCAACAGAATAGAACACAGTCCTCCCAGTCCCCTCCTGGCATTGGTCCCACGTGTCTGCTGAGCGTGGGCTTGGTGTCTGTGCCTTGGACATCCCACTTGCTTATCTGAAACACGTTCTTCTGCAGATTCCTGGAGAAGAGCTCATGGGAACAATGGTGTCTCCACTCTTCCATGCCACGTTAATAACAGTTTGTGCTCTTTATGCTCGAAGGTCAATCTTGCTGAACATAAAAACCCTTGGATCATGTTCACATTTTCTTTCTTGAGTACCTTTAATATGTTATTCCATTTTCTTCTGTCATGACATATGGCCACAGAACAGTCTGATGACAACACCATTTGCCTTCTCATATAACTCACCTATTCTCTTTGCTTAGCTGCCCAGTGGGCTTCTCCTCTGTTTCTTTAAGACCTGATTGTGATAGAATGGATTTGGGTCCTTCTAGATCAATATTCTCAAGTATACTGTTTGCATTTTCAATATACTGCTCTAAGCAGGTTTTTTCTTTTTTGGTTTTTTTGGAGGTTGTTTTGTTTGTTTGATTTTGAGACCAGGTCTCATATATACCAGGCTGACCTTGAACTTCCTGTATAGCCCAGAACAGCCTTGACTTGATCCTGCTTTCACCTGCTTGGTGCTGGGATTACAGGTTTACACCCCCATGCTTATTTTACTACAGTGCTTAGGACGAAACCCAGGGTCTCATGCATGCTAGGCGCACACTCCACTAAATGGGCCACATCTCTGGCTCATATACCTGTGATTTCCTGGGGTCTTAGGAACTGTTGCTGCTCTCTGTTTTCTGGTTGCCATTTCTGTCGCCTCCCCACAGGGGCCTACTGCCAATTTCTCCCTAGGAATTTTCATCTCCTGGATTTCCCTTTGATTCTAAAATTCTCAAAAATATTTACAATGTTTACTTTTTCTTTTGTTCCTTGCATCTTAGCTTGCATTCACGAAATTGTGTCTTTCTTCCACTTTTCACTAGTCCTGGCTATTGTCACACCTTTTCTACAGTTTTACTCCTGACTTACAGTATCCCCTATGCTTTATGTCATTCTTGAGTAATTTGGAGCATATTTTCAGTGGTGTATTTCTGCCTCACCCCAAAAACATTAACATGACCTCATATATGTAAAATAGATATGCAAATCAAACATTACTGATAATAAATCATAAAGAAATGTATCTTAAAATAATTCTTTCATGTACACATAATTTTATCATTTATTAAAGAAAGAGCAAATTTGCATGCTAATAAGATGGATGTACTTGTTTATTTTATAGAAAGCATTAAGTCTTGGCTGAATATTCGATACTGCAGATGTAGACCTTTTTCAGAGATGATCAATATTTTGATTTTATAATCATCAATGCTGAGAACAGCATTTTGTATAAATACTTAGTACAAAGTGGCAGAAGTATGTTTGGGGCCATTTCAAAAATGGCTGGAAAGTCTCTCCCACTCTCAAGCCAAAATTCATTTAATGATGTTTTATAAAACCTAAGTCAGCAATTCAAATAGCATTTTTAAAAATCAAACGTTTAGCCTGTTTGTTTTCTAATGAGAAACAGAAACAGGGTGGATTCAGATGGCATGGGAGGTTGTGAGGAATTGGGAGGGGTAGAGGGAGGGGAACTATAATCAGGATATATTATATGAGGAAAAAGCTTTTTTGATAAAAGAAAAAATAAATAAAAGAAGTAAAAATAAAAAATAAAGAGAAAGAAATAAAAATAAAACCAACATTCTAATCCAATCCAATCCAATCCAAAGATATGTTAACTGATATCTACATCCTGAGGTAATAAAGGCTTCATCTTCTGTAAATTACATCACAATATTCCCGCAAGAGCAGGACTCTGAAAACACTGCCATGTTTGTTTGGTCACTGAGTATTCTAAAACCTTATGGTGCAGGAAAAGTGCCTGCTGAGTAAGTATAAGAACTGGAGCCTATCTCCCCAGCCCCCACAAAAACTCCAGGTGAGTATAGGGGCCTAGCGTGTAGGAGACAATTTGGGATCCCTGGAGCAAGCTGACTAACAAGTCAGTGAGCTTGGGACCCAAATGAGGGACCCTGTCTCAATATACCAGGTAGAGAGCCATCGAGGAAGATATACAATGTCAACCTTGGGCCCTACTAATATATATCCAAATGTGTGCCATATAAGTACACGTATGAGCACACACGCACATAGCCACATACACACATGCCCCCACACACAAACATTTTGTTTGTTTATTTAGAGATGATTTCTCATAGCTTTGGAGACTGTCCTGGAACTTGCTCTGTAGACCACCAGGTTGACTTGGAACTCACAGAGATCTGCCTGCCTTTGCCTCTGGAGTGCTGGGATTAAAAGCGTGCCAAATTTTTCACGACTCCCACATTTAGTTACACAACCCATTCACAGCCCATCTAAGGAGCTTTATTCCTGGGCTCAGTTATAGTTCGAATTCTTTTTCCTCTTCTTTTGTGTGTGTGGGGTATGCACATATATGTGTGAAGGTATTCAAGCCTGTGCATGTGTGGAGGATAGCATCAGGGGTCCCGCTCCACCCCTGTCAGCCTTATTCCTTGATACTCTCATAGTTTCAGCTGGACCATCTGACCAGCAAGCCTCAGCAAGGCTTGTCTCTAGCCTCTATGGCAGTGGGGTGACAAGCATTTGTGTGACCACTCCCAGTTTTTTGTGTGGGTGCTGGAGATCTGAATTCAGGTCCTCACTGAGCCATCTCCCCAGTCCATAGTTTGGGTCTTAAGTATTCCCCAAAGCCTGGTCACCACCCCACAGCACTATTGGAAGATAACATAGCATTCCCATGGAGCTTAGGGGAGGGACATTAGGCCCTTATGGTGGGCCTCGAAAGGGGGGTACTGAAACCCCAGGCTCTCATGGCTCTCTGCTTTCCTCCTGGCCACTATGGAATAAATAGCTTTACGCTATGGAGGCTGCCGGCTGTGACACTTCGTCTCACCACAAGCTCAAAACAATGAAGTCACCCAACAATGAGATGACATCTGTGGAAACATAAAACAGGAACCCAAATAAGCCTTTCCTCCACTGGAGATGTCATCTCAGGAAGCTTGTCATAGCAAGACAATCTAGCATAAGTTCCTTTGTTTCCATGTCTTTGTTTTTTGTGGAAAGGGGGGTACATATCTTTCTGGTGTGCTTTCATTGTCTCAACGGACATTACTCTCCTCTCTTCTCTCTCTCTCCCGCTCTCTCTTCCTTACAGTGATTTTTTTACAGCTTTTGCATCCAGCCATTTCATTTTATGGGAAATAAGTTGGCTTTTCCATTTTATGTTGGTTTGGTTTTTTGATTTTTTTTTTTTTTGAGACAAAGTCTCACACAGTTCCAGTTGGCTTCCTGCTTCTGCCTCCTAAGGGCTGGGATTACAGACATGTAGCACCATGCCCAGTCTGATGTACATTTTCTACACTGTAAAACAAAGTCTTTGCTCAGACAGCCTTTTTAACTCCACAGAGCTGACCCTGCTATTGTTTCATGGTGGTGGTAGGGGGAGGGGGTTAAAAGAGAAAAAACAGGCTGCTTGCTTTCTAAGGTTTCGAGGCTCCATCCCCTCACCTGGTCTTATCCAGACTGTCTTTCTTATACAACCCCTGTTTAATCTCATCCTTTTCCTTGCAGAGTCTCCTCAACGGTCCCTGGAAGAAAGCCCTGATGGCCACTCTTGACAAGAGGCAGGGCCTGGCCCTTGGGAGCCTACAAGTCCATCTGCTGGGCTGGCTCTGCACTAAGCTGCTCCTGCTGCAAACACACATCTCCCCAGTGCCATCTGAACTCATGTTTATCAGTGAAGAATTCTTGAGGCCCCTCAGTCCTGGATCTGTCTTCCCTCTGCTTTTCTATGCATGGACACCTAAACCAGACAGGTCTCAGATGTGCAACGGCCCCTCCCTCCATCACTGTATTTTGGAGCTCATGAGAAGACCTTGCTGCTTAATTTTATGGAAAATACTGTCTGTGGGTTTGAGGTTAGGGGGGATTTTTCATTTTTACTTTTATTTTATGATTCTGGATACTGAATCTCTGCCTTTGCCCATGTTAGACATTGTGTATTGGTTTTTGTTATCTTTTTGTTCCACTTTAGGTAGACTTTTCAGAAGATCTAAAATTACCGTGACCATTATCATAAGAAATCTCCCCCACTGATACTCGCAAACCTCTCTTTGTGGCTGCACCGCTCACCTGACGGTGCAGCACCAACTACAAGCTGCTCTCTTCTTGTGAGTAGTATCCAGCTAGTATCTCAACCTGAAGCAGGAAAAAAAAATCTCACTTACATCATCTCCATTAATCTCCTCAGCACATGCTCCCAGATGCTCAGGCCAAAAAATGTGAAGTAAGCCTTCTCCACATCCTTCCAAACCAATCCTGCTCAGATGCCAGCCAGACTACATGCTCCACAGGGCTGAAGTCTCCCTTATGTTCCATTTCTCTGATGACTTCAGGACTATCTAGCTGGCTGGCTGGTCTCTCACACTCTCCTCCAGAATAGCTCAGCCAGACTGATCTCTCAAAGCATCCTCATGCTCATCAAGTCCCGAAAGCTCTCACCACAAACAACACCCTAGCCCCTGGCCATGACCTCGAACCCCTAGCCATGGCCTCGAACCCCTAGCCATGACCTTGAACCCCTGTAGAATTTGCACCACGCTGTGCCCTCTGATTCAATCTCTCTCCACCCTCCTGTTTTCATTCAGTACATCACCAACACCAAATGGTTCCTTTCTTGTCTCTATAGATGCCCCAGTAGTCCCCCATCTCTGGGCATCTGCCCATGTGGGGAGAATGTTTTGATCCTAGATCCTTGCAGCTAGCTCTGCCCCCTTTTGGCCATTTGGTCAGACTCAGAAAAGCCTGCCAGGAATGTCCCAACTGTACTTGTGGCCCGTTTCATCTTTGTCTCAGAACTCATCAGAACCTGGGAAAATAGCTTTGAAACTTATTTGTAGTTGTATTTTATCCCAGCATGACCATCCACACTAGAATTCTCCTTGCAGACAGAGAACTAGCGGTACATAAAAGGTGTTCTGTAGATATCCGCCGCCAACAATACCTCCATGTACCTCTGATGACCAAGAGAACCAAGACCTCCCCCACAGCAAGCTCCAGAGCACAGATGGTTTCCCGAAATCATCATCTGTAATCTCAACCTTTTCCCCAGGATTAGAACCCAGCCTAAGGTGCTGAACAGTCTCAGCCACCTCACAAAGAGGGCAGTGGTTCTCGGCTCTCCCTTCCCAGGGCGCATATTCTATGATGCTTCTTTTTTTGTTTGAGAATGAAATTTATATATAACTGCATACCTAATCACTTCCGAAAACCCTAACATAATTTCCTAACTATAATAAAAAGGAGTAATAAAAAGGCATAAATATATAACAAAATAATAAGCATTTCATTATGCAAATGCTTATGTAGGACTAACCTGGAAGGCACAATGGAACAGGCAGATGTTTGCACTGTCCCGTGGGATCCCATGAACACAGTAATGGAGGATTCAGGATAAAGCAGGTTGTCTTAGGAACTCCAACACCACAAGCCAACTTAGCAAGGACGATAAATACTCATGTGATCCCCCAAATGCTAGGCAACAGTTGATAAAACGTGGAACAAAACAAATTGTGGTTGTCTTAAGTTAGTCATTGCATTAATGGAGAATTCAATACATACAAGGTCTTGAAAAAAAAGTACTATGAAGGCTGGAGAGATGGGTCAGAGGTTAAGAGCACTGGTTGCTCCCCAGAGGACCTGGATTCTAACCCAGCAAAAACATGGCATCTCATGCTCACTGATAACTCCAGTCCCACAAATTCTTATGCCCTTTTCAGGTACTGCATACATGAGGTACACAGATGTTCTGCAGGCAAAATATTCATACAAATAAATTGTCCTAATAAAAATATATTTTTAAAAGTACTAATAGATAGCCAGATGTGGGGGCACACACCTTTAAACCCAGTGCTCAGGAAGCAGAGGCAGGTGGATCTCTGCGAGTTGGAAACCAGCCTGGTCTACAAAGTGACTTCATGGACTGCCAGCCAGGGCTACACAGAGAAGCTCTGTCTTGAAAAACAACAACAAAACGTGCTAATAGATATAGTTTCTTCTAGGTTCCCACACTGGTAACCAGAATTGCCCTGTAAGAATGTGTGGCAGGACACATAAAGCCTTCAAGAAGCAGAAAATTCTTCATTGTATCTACAGACACTGAAAGGTAACAATGGTCTCAAGCTTGCCCCTTCAAATGCCATAAACATGCCTTGTAAGAACTGGAAAACCAAACATTGATATAAATGAAGTTTCAAGATGTCCTTTTCACTTGTATTATTATGAGACAGCACACTTATTCACCACCAGCAACTGGGAACAGTCCCGCTGTCCCTCACTTAGTGAGTGGTCCTATACACCGTGGTTCTTTTTCACTACTACTTGACACTAGAGAAAAGGAGCAAATCTCATAAGGGCAACAGCACCATTCTCAATGCACTGTGCTGCGTAAAGAACTCAGACACGAAACTACGGATGCTGTGTGCTGTGTGATTCTACTTCCAATATACGTTAGAAAAGCGGGGAGCATAGCAGACACTGTGTCAACCTGTAGGGGTGAAATACCACTTCCTACTGCAGACTTCTGGAGGCTGGAGATGAGCCCAGGCTCCAGGAACCCCCAGCGGTACCTCTGAGAAAAGTCAAAGGCACCTACAGCTGGTGACATGCCCTGAAGCCTTAGCCACTAGAAATCCAGCTCTAGGAAGCAAGTCAGATTCTCCAAACCTCAGCACCCCACATGTCCCTCTCCCCTCTGTTGCCTTGGCAAAAGGGGCCCCTCAGCAGCCTCTGTCTTGTTCTGCCATGAAGCCCTGTTTACTTATGAAGAATGGCTAATGTCTGAGGAAAAGCCTGTTAGTTACCGCCTCCTTATAAACCGAGTTAAGGATAATGTAATTGCCAGGGAAATCTCATTTGGACTTGCTCATGCTCCACAGGACCCAGCGTAAACAATTCCTTCCCCTTCTTTATAGAAGGAACATGGAGTTGCAGCAGGGTCCTTAAACCCTGGAGATGCTCCTGTGCGTGCAGCTGAAGGACCAGCATGTCTGGGGGCGAGGGAGCATGCTGGTGTTGGCTAGAGAGAGATGCCAGCTCCTGGGGTCCTGTTCAGAGCAGGCTGGTCAAGATGACTCTTTAGAAAAGCCTCAAAATCCCTCTCTCTTCAATTAATCCACCACAAAATGCCATAGTCTCCATCAGGGCGGAGGCTGTAGGTGTTAAAGAGGAAAACCACACCTGGAAATATAAGGAAACTTGCACTTGAATTAAAATACTTGGCCAGGCGTGAGCGATCTATGCTCTCTGCTATGTTGGGCACAGCACAGAAGGGGTGGGGAACGCAACTGCTAACCTGGAAGCCATCTGTGTGCTGTGGGATCGGCCTGGGGTAACTGAGTCTCTCTGAGTTTAGTTCCTCGACATGCAAGCAGCTCCTGAGCTCCTAAGATACTGTGACAATTAAGCCATTTGAAATACGTAAATTATCAAGAACACCTACACATAGTTCTCCTAGGTCCTTCCCGTAACTGCTGTGCCCACCGTGTCTTCCTTTCCTATATTCTGACGCTTTGGCGCCTTGGAGTCCCCTGACCCTGGAGAGACCATCCTGCCCCAGGTTTTCCCTTCCCTAAAAGCAGCAAGTAACTGGCCTCCAAAGGCGCTTCCAAGCAGATTCCACCAACTCTGCTTTCTTTGTGGAGAGTTTGCTCTTGAGGCTACTAGCCACTG
>LOEQ01000217.1:414981-425002 GCA_001685075.1 Bramus lutescens | reverse complement strand
CTCCACAAGCTCCATGTGAGTCCTCCAGGTCTGAAGAAAGGGATGGACCAAGGGCAGGCCTGAGAAGTGTTTCCCACCCTGCACATCTACACCCAGGTATGTATTCCCACTCGAGCCCATGCAAGCCAACTAACCCATCATTATGAAAGAAGAGTTGGAGCAAGTGATGAGAGTGATGGACACAATGCTGAGGTCCATTTAGGCAGGAGACAAGAACCAGGACCAAATGCTGGCATGAGAGGATGTTGCCTGTACACAGGGCAGCCAGAGGAGTAGAACTGGTCGTAAAAACACATTACTAAGAAGCCTCTGTAGAAATCAAGGTCAGTCAAGAACAGGGGTGTTCTGCAGGTTGTAAGAGCATATATGTATGCATACATATACGTTTATTTTGTATGACATTATAATGACATTGTCGTTTAGAAGGTTCATGCTCTAGAACCAACCACACAATCAAGTTATTAAAAATAGGGGAAAAAACTCATAATGTTTTCAGTGAGTTCATGATTTTGTGTCGGGCTGTAGTCATTCTAATCATGGGCCACATGTAAGCCATGGGCTATGTATTGGATACCTTGGCCTAGAGTCCTTGGTGCTTTCTGGATTATAGAACAAACCACAAGACTCCTACAGACACTAGAAGGAGCTCTTCTGTCTACCCTGAGCAGATGCCAAGTGAACTTGTTATGGTGGCTACTGAGTGTCCAGTGGAAGCCTAAGGACAGGCTGGACATTGAGAAGGAGTCCTCTGGGATTGCCAGAGGAGGATGTTCTGCAGGCGTCACTGTGGCAAAGATGGAAGGCAAGCAGAAGTCTGAGCTGCTCCAGTAAAAACTGAGTGGGGGATGTAGCTTGTCTTTAGGCTTTGGCACTGAGTTTAACATCCTCAACCCTGTTTTGTTTTTTTTTAAAAAAGTCCACAGAACTATAAAAGTATCTAAGTTTGCAAGGGCCATGGCCCAAACATGGCCAGATGCATCACATCATCAAACAGGATGCCTATTCCTGTGTGTGTGTGTGTATATNATATATATAATCCTAACAAACATTTTGCAAGTGGTAACACCTTCCTGACTTAGACTTCACTCGTGCTCTATTCTGCTTTCCCCCACTTTCCTAAAATTGTTGGTTGTGACCCTAAACTGATTTCCACAACACTAATGGGTCTTGGCTTGCAGGATGAAAAACGCTGCAGTAGAAAGAATCAAAGCACTACAGGCCACAGGCCAAATTGTGTCATCTGTTTGATCATGGGGGTGGGGGAAGGGAAGAAAGGAGGGACACAACATTGATATGGAAGGGTGTTGTAGGTGTGGTGTGTCCATGTGTCCATGTGGGTATGTGTACATGTGTGTATGTATACGTATGTGTGCATGCATGTAGAGGCCAGAAGTTGATACCAGGTATTGTCCTCAGCCACTCTCGACCTTAGTCTTTCACTCAACACGGAGGTCGTGGGTTCAGCTAGACTGACTGGTCAGTGAGCTCCCAAGATCAGCCCATCTCCACCTTCTCAGAGCAGGGACAACAGGAGGACATCACTACCCCACCTTCTATTTGGGTGCTGGACTCGGGTCCTCATGCTTTCATAACAAGCACTGTCCCGATAGTCATCTACCTGGCCTGCGTCAGATAGGTTACTTGGTTGGTTGATTGATTTGTGTGTGTACATGCATAGAGGAGGAGAGTGTCACAACACAGCAAGCATGGGAAGGCCTGAGGACAACTTGCAGCTGTCTGTTCTCCACTGCCATGTGAGTCCCAGGATGGAATTCAGGTCGTCGGGTTTGGCAGCCTTTGCCTGCTGAGTCATCTCATGATGGCTGAGTCAAACCTGACTTAGTTTGGATGGAAACATTATTTTGCAGAGCTGTAGTGCATGTTTACATTTTCGTGCAGAATTCAGCAGCGCCGTGTGTATGCTATGTTGCATGACCACCATCTCTGTGTAGCTTCCAAACTTTTTCAGCACCTCAGAAGCACATCCATGTCCTTTAAGAGATGGCTCCCCTGGCAGCCACTATTCTGTTCTCTCTCTCTCTAGGGTTTATCTACTCTGTATGTTTCATGCAAAGGAACAACACAGTATGCATTCCTCTGTGATTTCCTTTGTGTAATGTTCACTCAAGCTCTAGTTTCAATCAGTGCTTTTATTCCTTTTTATACCTAAATAATATTCTATCCTATGGACTGACTGCAATTGCTTATGCATTCAGCTCTTGACTGATATTTGGGATGTCCCCCTGCTTTGGCTGTTCTGGATAATGCTACTTTAAACGCTTGTATAAGTGTCTGTGTGGACAGCTGGGTTTGCTTCTCTTAGAGAATAAGGAACAGAGTCGCTGGTCCATATGGTAATTACATGTTTAGCTTTTGGAGGAGTTAGCCAGCCNNNCAGTGGCTGCACCATTTTACCTTCCCACCAATGAAAGAATAAAATCCCGCTTCCACACGCCCTTCCTAACACCTGCTATTTTTCTGGGTATTTTTAATTTTAGTCTTTACTCTTCATAGGCAATCATCCTGGTGAGCATAAAGTGGTTATCTCATTACAGTTTTGATTTGCATTTCCTTAAGGATCAATGGAACTGAACATTTTCTCAGGTGCTCCTTGGCCATTTGGCTATATTCTTTAGAAAAATGTCTATTCAAATCTGCATTCTGTTATAATCAGAGTGTTTAACTTCCTGTAGTTGAGTTGCATGGGTTCTTTGTACATTCTGATTCTCAAAGCCCTATCAAATATATGGTTGCAAATATTTCCTTCCATTCTGTAGATCCATCCTGGATAATGGCTTTTGTTACACACAAGTTTTAAGTTAACAGGCAGCTCCTGGACTTTTGCTTTGGTGACCTTGCTTTAGGCAAAAAAAAAAAAAAATCTAAGAGTTCACTAGTGTGTTTGATCTGCAGTGCATGCTAAAAGCCCATGTGCTAAATGGATAGTCCCTGTTTGGTGCTATTGAGAGGTAGAAAGAATTTGATGAACTGATACCTGCTGGGTAGGCTTCAGTTCACCAAACATGACCTGCAAAAGGATGTATCTAAAAACAATGGGTCTTCCAGATATGTGGGTTGAAACCCCTCACATTAAGGACCAAGGTGAACCTTCTCTCTTCATAAGGTGACAGTTCAGGTATTTGTTACAGTAACTAAAAGCTGACAGTCACTGTTCACCTTCACTGAACTTGACTAGGCTCAGAACTACTTAGGAGACACACCTCTGGGCAAGTCTGTGACAGAGCTTCCAGAGAGAAGGAAGACCCACCCTGAATATAGATGGCATCATGCCATGGACTGGGATCCTAGGGTGAATAAAAAGGGCAGAGGGAGCTGGTTAAGCATCAGCTTCCATTTCACTGCTTTGTGGCCGGGAACACAATGTAACCACTAGAGACACAATGTAACTGCTGGAGACACAATGTAACCACTGGAGATAGAATGTAATCACTGGAGCCAGTATGACCATTGTGGACACAATGTGATAACTGGAGACACAACTGTAATCGCTGAAGATACAATGTGACCACTGAAGATATAATGTAACCACAGGAGACACAATGTGACCCACTGGAGACACAATGTGACCACTGGAGATAGAATGCAACCACTGGAGACACAGTGTAACTGCTGGAGACATAATGTGACCACTGGAGACACAATGTGACTGCTAGAGACACAATGTGATAACTGGAGATGCAATGTGACCACTTGAGATCACAATGTAACCACTGGAGACACAATGTAGCCACTAGAGATCACAATACATGCCTGCCTCCTGTGGCTGCCACACCTTAACCTCTGTGACTGACTAACTCTGCAAACCCTGAGCCCAAGGAGGCCCTTCCTCTTCTTAGCTGCATCTGTCAGATGTTTTTGTCACACAAGAAAAAAAAAACATGAACACATCGACTAACACAACAGCCATCTTCATGAGGAAATGACCCATGATCTCTACTCATAGCTGTTTTAAATGTTATGTTAGATTTTTCTAATCCACTTTGAGTTGATTTTTATATATAGAATAACATGAGGGTACAGGCCCAAGTTTCTTATGTTGCTAATGACAGATACACACACATACACATGCAAACACACATGCACACATACAAATGCTGGCTTTCTAGATTTTTTAATGCTGGCAGTGAATGAGCTGAGAAGAAAATTAAGAAAGCATGTCTACTTGTAATAGCATTTCAGCTTAAAAAGAATAAAATATCTAGGAAAAAATTAAACCAAAAAGGCAAAACACATACTAAACCAGAAAACAGTGCTGAAAGAAATTAGAGACATAGTTAAAAGCTGGGAGTGGAGGTTTATATCTATAATCCTGGCACTTGGAAGGTCAAGGCAAGATTATCATGAGGCAGCGGAAGCCCTGGGCTACAGAATGAGATTCAGTCGCAAACAAACAAATAAAACCTGATTAAATGCAGAGAAATCTCGGGTTCTTCACTTGGAAGAATTAATATTGTTAACAACAATATTCTCCAAAGCAATTCAACACAGGCCCTACTAAAGTTCCAATAGTGGAGCTGCGAAGATGATTCAGTCACTAAAATGGGTGCCATGAAAGCTTGAGGACCTGGGTTTAGATCCCCAGCACTCATTTAAAAATTCAAATGACAGCAGCATGCACCTATAACCCCAGAGTAGGGGATGGAGGAACAAAAAGATCCCTGGGGCTTTTTAACAAAATCAGTGGGCTCCAGCTTCAATGAGAAATTGTCTCAAAAAATATGATGGATAGCAATTGAGGAAGACACTGAATGATGAACCTCTCACCTCCACAGACATGCACACATGTGCACACACATATATACAAAACTTGCAATTTTTAAAAAGGAAATAAATATGATTTTCCAATTCATATAGAATTGAAAGAGACCCTGAATAGGTAAAAAAGAAAAAAATAAAGTTGGCTAACACACCTTTTTATTTTAAAAAATAATCACAAAGCTACAATAACAAAACTGTATGGCACTGACAACAGGCTGACAAGCAGATCAACAGTACAGAATTCAGAGTCCAAGATCTATAGTCAAATAATTTTCACAAGAATGCCAGAATACTGAAAATAATGTGACAAGGACTATCTCTTCAGCAGTGGTGTCAGGGCAGCTGAGAAAGGTGTGCTTACACTCTGCTGGAACACAGTCCTGCTGGGAAGTTTGTGTGTTACTATAGTTCTTTCTGAGCTACTATGGCTAGGTGAGTAGGCACCATGGAGACAGTGAAGCCCAAAGAGCAAAACTACCAACTCTTGGGTCATTTACCAAATCAAAGCTGCAGATTCCTGTTCGAAAATCTTGCTTCACACGCTCATCTGTGAACATTCTTCTATCCAAAAACTTCTACTCTGTACCACACATCATATCATACATATGCCCCACACCATATGCCTGCTCATACCATATACCTGCCCAATACTGCATGCCTGCCCTACACCACAGACCTGCCCCATACCACAAACCTGCCCCATACCACACACCTGCTCCACATCACACACCTGCCCCAAACCAAACACCTGCTCCACGTCACACACCTGCCCCATACCGCACACCTGCTCCACATCACACACCTGCCCCATACCACACATCCGCTCCATACCACACACCTGCTCCACATCACACACCTGCCCCATACAGCACATCTGGTCCACATCACACACTTGCCCCATACCACACACCTGCTCCATACCACACACCTGCTCCATACCGCACACCTGCCCCATATCACACGCCTGCCCATACTGCACACCTGCCCCGAACCACACACCTGCCCCACATCACACACCTGCCCTGTACCACATACCTGCCCCATATCACACATTGCCCCACACAAGGAATTACCCTGATACCCCAGTGAATAAACAGACAAAGGGGGCTTCTCTTCCAGCTGGAAGATGATACAGGACAACTCTGCAATCTCAAGAATGTGGATACCCCCTGGGAAGAGCAGTGAAATTTTCTGCAAATTACAAGCAGCCTTCCTACCTGAGCTAGAGGCCACGACTCCTCTAAGCCTGGGCTCCCACAAGTGCTTCCTGTTGGCCTTCATTCTATCACATCTCCTGAGCAGGGGCCAGAGGTATCCAGCAAGCAATAAATCTAATAGAGCCTCAAGAATCTGGTATAGTCAGGACATCGAGTAAGCACTGTGGAGTGCAGGAGCACAGTCCAGACAACACTGCACTACTGCAGAAGGAATGTAAGAAACACTATCGTGAGATGAGCATCCATGGCTGTGTGAAGACATTTACAGTTATTATCTCATTCCATTCTCATGGGAACACAAAGCCGGTGTCATCACACTTGATAGATGAACAAATGGGGTTTCAAACAGCTTTGCATTTGGCCCTTGATTATAGGCCTAGTATGGTCAGAAACTCTGAAACCTGAACAAAGACTATGTGATTCTAACTTCGCCATTCAGTTATTAAACAGCCTTTTATGGAAGTCTCACGGTTTTCTGAGCATCACTCCAGACTCCGGTGTTACAAGAACAATCTTTTATGCCATCTCTTCCCATCCCCACCAGGAATAAGAAATAGAACGTGTCATCATTCACCTGCAGGAAAGAGACAGGACACGGGCATCATTGAAATACTGACAATAACACAAGATATGTTCCAAGTCTACAGGAAGTTTATAACAACAGTATTTCAGAGGGTTTGAAGTGTTTAGGGAAAGCATCCCAAAGGAAACAGACAAGTAGTGGGATTTATAGGTGGTTACATATGATGTGGGATTTCCCTCTGTATGCTATGATTACCATTGATTAATAAAGAACTATTTTGAGCCTACAGCAAGGCAGAACAGAACAGAACTAGGTGGGGAAAGTTAGGCTGAATGCTAGGAGAAAGAAGGTGGGGGCAGAGAGACGCCATGTAGCCCCGCTGGAGATAGACACAGGAACTTTAGCCAGTAAGCCACAGCCATGTGGTGGTACGCAGATTAATAGAAATGGGTTAAATTAACATGTAAGGGTTAGCCAATAAGAAGCTAGAGCTAATGGACCAAGCAGTGATTTAATTAATAGTTTCTATGTGGTTATTTCGGAGCTAAGCAGCCAGGATGAACAAGCAGCCTGCTGCTACATACATATTCTAGGCACCCTCCCCAGCCTTCCCCCCCAACACACAGCCTGAACTGGGCTGACAGTAGAGGGAGAAGGCACCAAACCTGTCAGAGAGCTTGCAAATTAGCTAATAAGGACCAGAATGTGAGATGGGATGCTGAGTCCTACACAGCATCACCTTTGACTCTAATCTTCAAAGATTCATGATCTCCAGGCAACCCAGCTCCCTTTGTAACATTCCAAAACCTTCTTGAGGAGCAGAGGGATGGCTGAAAGATCCGGGTTCCGAATCAGCAGACGTGGCTTGACATACAGATCTGACAACTTAGAATCAATTGCACTGTCCATGAAGATGGCCACTGGGCACAGCTGACTTTTTGAAGTCAAGTTCAAACATGGTTGAAAGGTCTGCCAGGTTGTGGCCCCTGCATTCATTGCTGGATGACTGTGTGTGGCCCTGAAGCAGACATTTTCACCATGACAGAAAGTCCTACTGGTCAACATTGATTTATAAAGGCCCTTAGCAATGCTGCCTCTTTGTGCTCCATTTTCTCAGCTCTATAAACACTTCCTTGATAGGACTTAAAGGGATAAAGAGGGATGATGAGTTTGGGTGCTGGGACCTTCCACTTTTTCTTCCCACACCCACAGTATCTGACTGCTTAACAGTATGCTGGCCATGCCTAGGGACCTGGTCAGAGAGTCGCCCGCAACTCTACCAATCTGAAACAGCTGGCTTCATGCTCATGCCATGGCAACGGGAAATCTAAGGTATAAGACCCAGCCGGGGTCTGGGGTTGCCCCACAGTCAAGCAGTCTTTCTGGAACTGGCTAGGACTGCTCCTCATTTTGTGTGGCTGGGAGGGTGATTGTGCTAACTACGGACTGACACTAGATTTGACTGGGGACCATACAGAACCAAACCACCCCAACTCTTGTTCCCAGAGAACATGAAAGGGAGAGACTGTGGCTTTAGACAAGAGGGAGGTGGGGGAGGAGCAGAGGCAGATATGAGAAGGGGCAAGGAGGAGCTGAGACCCTCCACAGAGACTATTTTGAACTGTTCCTACACTTCTCAGAAAGGATGGAGAACCTCAAACCCACACACAGGACCAATACCAATCATACCCAGAGAATGAGCAGAGACCAACATTTGGGGGCTGTGCCACGGTCACCTTCCCACCAGCCAGCATGCTGAGTGCTCTATGGTCCTGCCGTGCAGAGGTTGAAAAGGAAGAATCCCCTTCCCTAGCTCAGACACAGCAGCTATGGGCATTAATATCAGGAATGAGCTACCAACTCAGGCTGTACCCCCAAAGTCAACACAGCTACTCCAGGGCTCAAACAGTCGTTTCTTCAAGAGCAGACTGGCTGCTTGATCCATGTTAAACCACAAGGCTGAGGGCCCTGGGTCAGACAAAGTTATCCAATCAGGGAGGGAAAGGAAAGTCGTTTGGAAGAGAAGAGGACATTGATGGGATAAATACGCTGGATGAGGATCTGGCCTCAGTGTGCTCAATGTGAGACCATCTCATCATAACCCTACCTCTTCCCTTGGTTTTTAAAGTTAGGGAGCCAGACCTCAAGATGTCTAGATGCTTCTGAGAAGCAGGAGAGGGAAAGTGAGTGGCAAGATGGCCTGAAAAGCAGAGTCTGTATTGGCACTGTGGAATGGGACTGTCCTCAGCCCCTGCTTTCCCCTGCCAGCCCTTACCTGTCACCCCTACAGTATGAGGTCCCTGATATCCCCTAAACCTTCCTCCAGGCCTTTTCCAGCCACTGGGCCACCTCTGCTCTCTCCCAAAGAACACGTCGGGAAGCCACTGTCTCAATCACTGCATTGATTCCCACCGTTCCCCCAGACTGTGCCTGGACTGCATGGCAGACACAGGCTCCAAGTCACCTCTCCAACCTCCACTTCCTGATCTTGGGCCTCACACAAGCTCAATTTTGAGGCTTCTTCCTCCATCACAGAATCTCCCCTGGCCTTTCTCTCTAGAACAATCTTACTCAAAAGGCCACCAGACTCCACCTCTCCTGAGCAGCTGTCCCTGAGAGTCCAGGCACAGAACAGAAGCCCCTCTTTGGTCACTTTTACTCCAACACTCTGAGCTACCTGTCACTAAGTTCTCAGAATGCCAAACCAGGATGGACCTTCACATAGGGTATGACACACCAGCCAGAAATTGGATTTCTTGAACTACCCGTCTGACCTGGACTCAAACATCAGCCACCTTTGTGGAATTAAGCGAGCCCATTGCCTTCCTCCCCGGGCCTCCGTTTCCCCCTGTAAAGTGAGTGGACTGGAGCTCTAGGCTGGGGCTTCACTCCAGCCTGACACTCTGGGGTTCCCACCATTCTGCGGGACTGTGAGTACGTGATGCAGAGTCCCTGGCTGCCACGGGGGCAGACACGCTTGGCACAGATGTGCTCAGACTCGGCCCCTGCAGAGATCTTCCCATTCTCTCTGTGCTCCCAGGGTTCATTAGCCTGCAGCATCAATAGTCAATTAGTGCTTGTTAGCTCTATTGTCACTTCTAGGACAAGTCTCAGAGGCACTTCCAGACCCCTGCCCCATTTTGCCGAGACAGACAGCCTGGATCCCTCTACCAAGAAAGGAGAGCATCATAAGAGAAAAGGCCTCCGTGGCCTTAGGAGAGGCTTGTAAAAGCCTGCACTCTGCTTTTTTTGGTCCACAGAAAAGATTTCTATGAGTTCCTTGAGATTCCTGGAACCCATACTCATCCTATTCCCTCCAAATAGAATACATGCGGTGGCTCCATTTGCTGACCTGCCAGGCTTCAGCAAAGCTGATCAAAATCCAGCCAGGTTACCCCGCTAATGACACCGCAGTTCACCTCGGTCACACGGGTGTCAGCCTCCTACAGCTTGCTTCAGCTTAACTCAGGCCTTCTGCCAGGCTAACAAGGCTGAGACAGCC
>LOEQ01000217.1:349532-386779 GCA_001685075.1 Bramus lutescens | reverse complement strand
CTCTCTCTCTCTCTCACACACACACACACACACACACACACACACACACAGAGTCAAAACCACTAGGCTCTCAGGCCTGGCCAACCACATATAACTATGTGACCTTGGCCACATCACTTCATCTGCAAAAATGAGCAGGTTGGATAATGGATCCTCATCATCTGTTATAGCAAGATCCAGCAGTCATGATCCCTTTAAGCTGCAGGGATGGGAGCAGTTTGGGGGCATTTATTTACTTGTGATTCCCCAGTCATCACTCAGAGGACCCAGAGGGACAGAAGCAAAATCAAAAACATTTTTGGAAGATGGATGATTGAAGGGGTCTCAGACACAGGTGAGTATTTGGGAAATTTATACGGATAGCCTTACAGCCATAAATAAAATCCCTTTCTCTTACCCAAAATTTCATTCAGGGGTGGGGGTGGGGCAAACAGCAGACACCCTAATAGACAGTTTGGCTCCCGCCCTGTGCCTAACTTGAATGAAAAACAGCCATCAAGTGGCAGGGTAATGGGTTCGGTCGCCTCTTTACAAACACCTATATTGTCACCAGCGACAAGTGGGGTGAGGATGGAAATGACTGGACAATTTATTCCCTGTCCCTGTATTGTCTGGCTCTGACAGCTATCTATTCTGAAGATACAGGAGATGGGGCGGGCCCTGGGGAAAGAACGGGAGAAGCTTACTGGGTGGTAGTGGTGACCCCTGAGAAGGTGAGGGGAACAGTGCCCCCTCCCCTTTCTTTGAATCCCTCAGAGACCTGGTAACCTCAGCACTGTCCCAACCCAGCCATGTTCCAGGCTGCCTGGCATGAAGCACAGCTACCCATATTTTCTTGACCGACTTCTCCCAGTCCTGGCCTACTCCTTCTGCTTCCCCTCTGGGTCTGTGTAATTAGCACCTCGCCACCAGAAACCATCAGGGACTTTTACAAGGCTTCTAACTCCAAGATAACCAAGGAGACAAGAAAATCGGCCTTGGCGCACTGCTGCCCCCCCCTTTCCTGATTTCTCTCAGAGATCAAGCCCACTTTGACCTTGATTGGTGGTGGGATCTGTGGCTAGACATCAGCGAGAAGACTGCCATGAATCAAAACTGGGGGCTCAACAGAGTCAGACCAGCATGGTTTAGTGTGGGGGGGAGCCTGTAGGGACCCCTCAAAGCCCTCTTACTAACCTAGCAACCAACACAGAGACCTGTGGACTCCGGTGTCTGCTTCCTTCCCCCAGAGAACCCATGCCCAGAGAGGCAAGGTGGGGGTGGGGGACGTAATTCTGGCTCAGTTCCTTTCTGCTTCCCATTAGTGACAAACGGAAATTGATGGGCTCCGGCTTTATCTGCTCATTTGGTGATGGTGGCGGTGGGGACCTTGCAGAAAACACTAGATAACAACTGTAGGCATCTTATAAATTAAGCATCTTAAGGATATGAACCATTTTGCATTGTCACTAAGCGGAATTAAATTAGCTTTTGTAGTTTCTATAGAAATGAATGAGGAAGGGGGAGGGAAGGTCTTGCTTTTAATGTCTTTTTTAAAGCAAGCAGAACAAGGAGTTGTGCTCAGGGTGAGGAAAGAATTAGATCACCTGTCTACATTTGAGACTTCACTCACCAGCCGCTGCATTATCTTACAGAAATATGCCCATGAGGTGACACGGAGCAGCTGGAACACCTGCAGGCTCAGCCTCTGGCAGGCTACGCCTGNCTACGCCTGACCTGACTGTGGTCTGAGCTATTGGCCTGCCTCTGTCCATGCCTGGGCATTTTGACCATCATCAGAGTGCCAATTGCACTCTGGTGCCCTTAAGGCCAGTCCTTGTTGTGATGAGAAAGGCTCTCCCGCCAAGCATCAAGCCATCTGTATTCTATATTGGCCTCTAGCCTTTCAGTTTCACGTTGAAGATCCAGGTTCTGCTGGGCATGGTGGTGCACCCCTTTAATCCTAGTACTCGGGAGGCAGAACCAAGCAGATCTCTGTAAGCTCAAGGCTAGCCTGGTCCACATAGTAAATTCCAGGCCAGCCAGGGTTATATAATGAGACATTGTCTCAAAAGAAAAGACCCTGTTGTGAGCAAAGCAAGCACTCTGCTCCACCCACCCCCAGTCATGGTTATCTGGCTGTATAACCTGCCCTGGGAAATGATCACCTAACCTAAAAATGGAGGATTTGCTCTTAGGAGGGTCTTCTTCAGGCCACAAGAATTTGGATGTCTCATTCCACACTCACCCATGTTCCACACACTCATGTATGTATCCCTAACCTCTAATGTGCCCCCCCCCACCTACTACACAGGTCCCCTGTGTGGGGCCATCTCATGGTGGCGCTGCTCCTTGCTGGAGTAGATGGTTCCCTCATCCCCACCAGCAGGGCTGTGTCTCCAGGTCCCAAGAGCTAAGGTGCCTTGGCTCCCAGTGGACTAGGCTTACTTGCTTGTTGCAGAGGAGGAGGAGTCAGGTTTCCCAGGACTTGTCTGCCAAGAGTAGAGGTGCCAGTGGTATAAGTCACAACCCTGCTTGTCCACAGCACCAAGGACAAAGAAGAGATTGAAGAAGTCCTGTCACCCCTCTCAGAGCCAGGCTATGGTTAGCAGATAACAACTCAAGACCCTTCCCAGCAGGCTGGGCAGAAAACACCAAGCAAACACTGGACTTCATTCAAATTGCCAAAGACAATTTTAACACAATCTTCTAGATTATTCTTAGACCAATCAGAAGAAAGGGACAACTGCTTCTCTCCAGCCCTGGATTTGGAATCCCCGTCGTCATTTTCAATCTTCTTTATCACTAACAGCTGCCCCTTCACACAGAGACTGAATCTGTCATGATTTATACCAGGGAGTAAGCAACATTTTATTCTAGACACTGATGGAGCCTGGCAGGAAGAACAGATGGGAGCCACCAGTCTGTTCTTACTACATCCACATCTGTGTCCACCTCCGCCTCCACCACCTCCACGTCTGTCACAGCCACGCTTCGGGAGGTGAGGGAAACGTCCCACAGAGCCTGTGAAGTATAAAGATATTTCCTCTATGTCCACTTGGGGTAACAATGAGACTGTCACCCAGAGCCAGACTGTACTTACCGATCCTCAGGGAGTGAGGGCTACAGGCAACCATCATGAGCCACGCGGGAAGCAGCACCAAAGGCGCGGAGACACGGGGCATCTTCTATAACTCCTCATGGAGCCCTCTGCTGGTCTGGGCATGACATAACGCTGTGAGGGAGTGGAGGAAGCGTGTGAGTCCTACACAAGCTAGGTAGCCACCTAGTCCATCCCAGCGACAGAGGCTCCGGAGAGCACCCGAGGGCCTCATTGGGGAGAGCTGACAGTCCCCCCCAGGAGAACGTCTGGCAGCATCCATGAGGGAACTGTAGGCAAAGCCCTGGAACTGGGGTTTTTGACTCTCCTACCCTCACAAGGGGTCAAAGAAGGCCCCCGATGAACATAAGGCAGGCTGCTCTAACAGGTTGCAGGATCCATGGTACCTCTCTTTCCTTCCAAAATCTCTAGTTAAGAATCAAGACCTTCATTTTGTCTTAAGGCATAGAGCTGTGGATATGCAGAAGAGGAGGCACGAGGAGGGTTATTCTGCAGCACGCAGGATGGGTCCAAGTACAGCTCTCCCACCTGCCACCTGTGTGGTCTTCACAAGGCTTCTCTTTGTCTCAATGTGGCTTCCTTGGTTGTATAAGTGGTGTTAATTCCCTCCTGGTGGAGCTGGTCTGAGGACCAAGATAACACAGGGAAAGCTACCTTATGTAAGGCTTGCCCTAAATGAAGGAGTACATGCATGCTAGTTCCTCCATGGCTGGGTTGGGAGGCATTTCCTCCCAGCAAAGAGATGGCAGAGGCACACACCCCAGCCCAATATACAGTTTCTGCACCTGCTTCATCTACAGATGCTAAGCCCTTCTCACATTCTCCCTCCACCTTCTCACCTACCTCATATCAAAGTCAGAGCTGTCAAGGTGGCTGCTCCTCCCCAAGGCAGCAGAGCCACTAACCCTCCCGTGACCTCTCAATTACTCTAAGACTCAGCATCTATGCCAGGCCAGTTCTGCCTTACAACGGAGATGAAAGTGGGGGCCCTGAGCACCTGTGTATTTAATCCTGGGTGTTCCAGGAAAGAAAAAAATACTAAAATGTTTTCCCCTCCCTCACCATAGAAAATCAACAGAAAACCAGTCAAAAGCCTTGGACAGATAGTTCACTAACTAGTAAAATCAATGGCCTATCCACTTTTGAAAAGATGCTCAGATCCACCGGCATCAAGGAAGCACATTTTAAGGCACAGCATTTACAAAGTGTTAGCAAGAGCATGAAGCAACTAGGTCTCACACACACCATGACAAGACATAAATCGTGCAAATGCTTTGGAGAACTGGTCTACCAGAGCTTTCCAAAAACACTCACAAACCAGTGACCCCACTCCTTGATATTTCTCCAACAGAAGTACACGGATGCTCACCAAAGACATGTCCTAGAATTTCACAGTGGCATTCTTGGTATTTTCCCAAACTGGAAGCTACCTGAGTGTGCAGCAGCAGAACGGAGAAATATACTGCATGATCACATGACACAGTGTGATAAAGGCATGGGCATGAATAACCAACTACTGCATGCCACAGCACAAGAACTGTCATTAATGCAATACTGAGAAAAAGATGACAGACACAAAACTGTATACAGCATGACTCTATAGTGAAAAAACAAACAAAAGTGTTCTGCAATCAGAAGTTAGTCAGTGGAAAAAATGTCACCAAAATGATGGGTTAGAAGCAAGCCCACTCTAAAGCTTATCTGAGGTTTGAAATTAACAATGACAGAAAACAGCTTCTCGGTGAGGTGAGTAACTGAGGGACACATTAGAGCTCAATGCTAGACACACAGAAACTGGGAGAGATCCAGAATCTATAGCTATCAAACCAAGGGCAAGAAAAAGCAGACGTCATGGGTTGGACAGACAGCTGAGCCAATAGAGTGCTTGTTGTGAGGGCCTGAATTTGATAACCAGAAACCACACATAAAAGACAGACGTGTGCTTGTAATCCTAATATGGAGAAAGCAGAGACGGGCAGTTTGCTGAGGCCATCTGGCTAGTGTGTCTAGTCTACTCAGCAAGCACCAGGACAGTGACAGACTCTGGCTCAAAATGCAGAGTGGACAACTCCTGAGGAATGATATCTAAGCTTGTGCTCTGCCTCCATGAACATAGGTACACTTTCACACTCATGAGCACTCGTGCACACAGAAGAGACAGAAAGAGAAGACTGAGCCCAGAGATCATTGCACCAGAGAGAAATAACAGGAGAACCACAACGAAGACACAGGCAGGGGAGAAAGGCCGTCTGGATTTAGTTGTTCTTGGGGTTGCCATGTGCGCTGGATCTTCAGCAATGATCTGTCTGTTTCAACACAGAAGGCTGGTGCAGTAAATGGAAAGCCATATTGAAAAAGTTGTAGCCAAGCAAGTCCCTGGCTGGAGAAACCAAACTTCTACATTATCCTTTTCTCTCACAGCAATTATTACCATACTTCCCAGCCAGTATCTACCTTGCAGCCCAGAGTGTTTCCAAGTAGAAAGCTACTGAAGCAAGTTCATTGAAAAATATAAACAGTAGGATTGGGGTCAGAAACACAAAAATAAACAGAGTTTCTTTGTCCTTAATTCTGGGGACTCCCAGCAGGCAGCCTAAGAGTCAGAAAAACTAAGCAGGTACACATAATTACAAGTAGACACTGGGCCTTGAGAAAGTAGTGATTTTGGGAAATGGGAGGTCCACTGTACCCCTCAGCATAATACAGTTTGTTGTCCTGACCTTCTTAGAGGCTTCATGAGGATGCCCGAGACCCAGACCCCAATGGAGCACAGCATCAACCTGTCCTTGGGAATACTTTGCAATGATTTATTCAGGAGAAACTTCACCTGAAAGAAATTTGCTTCCATATTACTTTGTCCTAGCAAGCAAAGAAACAAAACTCTTCTCACCAGCTTGGTCCTAAACCACTTCCACAGAGTGAGGAATACCCTGGAAAAGGGAGGGCAGCTAAGCCCAGCCTCTGCTCTCTGCAAGGAATGCATAGCTGGAGAGGACACAAGACGAGGAGCAAACTGGCTGAGCAGTGAGTTCTCACCCACCCTTGCCCACATCAATGTCCCAGCGGAGACAATACTTATTCAGTGTTTTTGTTGAGACTCATTTTTTTCTGACTTGTTCATATGCATGCATTTCTCATGTTTTTTCTCTTTTTCTCTGTATTTTCAATCATTTGGAACAGGGATTCATTGCTCATTCCCTTCCTCTCCTTCTATTAGTCAAGTTCACTCACTCTCACTTTCTACTTTTTACATGTTTTCTCCTTTCACTCTTTGAATACTTAGACTTTTTTGCTTCCACTTTCCTTCATCTTTTCTCCTAATTACACCTTTCCTATCACATCTTCAACCTTTTCTGTTTGTATTATTTTTACCACCACCATTCCTGTCTCTGTTGTCAAGGTTGAGAGTCACAGGTGTTGAGTTTTACATTTTTTTTCTGCCTGGTTCATTGCTGCTTGATGCTATTTGTCTTCCCCCTCCTTCACAGGTTGGGAGTCGAGCATAGGAGTAGATGTTCTGCTGCCGAGCTACACACTCATCCCTGCTAACGAGTTCAGGTACCTTGCTCTAAAGTCAACCCAACCCTGGTCTAACTTCAGTGGATACTTCAATACAACAAACAGGAGATATAAAAATGTCCTTCTGAAGATCAGGATCCATGTAGGCACAGATGCAGTAGATAAAAATATCAGAGATAAACAACACAACAAAATGTGAATAATGTATCTATGCAGGATTATAGTGTCTGTCATTCTGCATCCCTTCAGGCTGTACATGATGACACGATTAGAGGAGTCATGAGAGAGGACATACCTCATATATTCTGCTGTCTACAATACATCTCCATAATAGACTAGAAGTACCCCACTCTTGTGAGACCTCCAGAGAAAGTACAACCTAAAGGCTTTGACAGTATATGTACTGTGTCAAAACAGACTAACCCCCCCCCAAAAAACCTAACAGGTAAGCTATAATTCAAACCCATTTCATAATATACCAAAGGATACATCATCAAGAGATCATTTTTCTTTAAAGAGATTCTCACATAAAAGTATAATAGCTAGTCAGGCATGGTGGTGTATCCTCTTAATCCTAGCACTACAGAAGCAGAAGCAGAAGGATATTTGTGAGTTTGAGGCCAGCCTTGTTTATAGAGTGAACTCTAGGACAGCTATGGCTGTTATACAGAGAAACCCTGTCTCAGATAAAATGTATAAGAGCTATCCCTTCCAAATATACTCAAGTCTTAACAGAGAAATAAAAGATATATGAAACTAAGACAGCAAAACTCCTACCAAAGCTCATAATTTTATAGCAAATGACTCCAAAGATAATGAATAAGATAAAATACTAGAATGAAGAATTTTACAAAAAAGACTTTTTAAATACCAATGACTTCCAAGAAAATGCATAAAAAATAATTGGACCAATTAAGGAAGGCAATAAACAATATGAATCAGAAGTTCAAAAGACAAAGATTTTTAAAAAAGAATTAGCAGAAATCATGAATATGAAAATCCCATTAAGATAAATTTAAAAACCCAGTGGAAAGCTGGAACAATAGACTATTCCAATTAAAAATACGAGTTTCAGGGGCTGGAGACAAGATCAGTAAATTAGGATACTCAGAAAAACAATTTTTAAAATGTAAGAAATTATGAACAGAACATGCAATACTCTTGGGACATAATTAAAAGACCAAATTTATATAATCTTGATATAAAAGTTGGTGCTGAGGTATAGACTAAGGGCATAAAACCTATTCAGTGAAATGATAGCAAGATATTTCCAAAATTTGGGGGAAGATGCAGACATACAGGAACAGGAAGCATTTAGAAGCAAAAACAGACAAGATCAGAAGAGAACCTCCACATATTACAGTTAAAAAGCCAAGAGTACAGAAGAAAGAAATAATATTGAAAGTTTGCCAGAGAGAAATGCTAACTTATTCTAAAGGTAAACCTATTAGAATAACTTGGATTTCTCAACAGAAACACTAAAGATGGGGGGAGGGGGTAGAATGATTTCTTTCAACTATGGAAGAAAATCCCACCAGTCTAGACTACGATATCTACCACAATTGACCTTCAGAAATAAAGTAAATATAAAGACCCTCTAAGAGAAACAAAATCTAAAGGAATCCATGGCACAAAACCAGTACTGCAGAGGCGATTCCAAGAGGATCCTTCACACAGTAGAGGAAGACAAACACAACCGCAAAAGCACAGGAAAGAATATGTCGCCAGAATAGTAAATAAGCAAGTGAGAATTAGAAAAGAATCACACATTAGAAAAAAACAACAAAATGATAATAATTAACTGATACTCTTCTATTAGATTTCAATGTAAATGGTCTTACCTCTCCCATTAAATGGCATGGACTGGCTAACTAGGTAAGAATTAAAGACCCGACTGCCTGCTGCCTGCAAGAAACAAACCTCCCTGGCAAAGATACACAAACTGAAAGGAAGAGGATGGCAAATTATACTCCAGGCAAATGGAATCCAGAAGCAAACAGAAAAGGTTATATTTAAACACAACAAAACATACTTACCTCTAAAACTCAAGGAAACCAAAATCAAAACAAACAAAAACAAAAAGCTACATATTGATAAAGAGAACAAATATATCAAGAGAGTGTAATAACTATAAAAATATGTGCACTAGGAATCAGCCCCCCCCCGTTTTATAAAAACAAACACAGGCAGACAGGAAAGTTCCAATATAATAATAGTGGATGACCTCAGTACCTCTATGTTCATCAATAGCTATATCATGAAAATCCCCCCAAATCATTGAGAAAACTTCAGAGTTAAGTTATATTATAGACCAAATAGACTTAACAGACTCCCACAGAATGTTACATCCCAAACTGCAGAATATGTATTCCTTTCAGCAGCTCATGCAGCTCTCTCCAACAGAGATCAAATTTTAGGTTGCAGAACAAGTCTTGACAAACACCAAAAAGGAAAGAAAATCTTGTGACTTTTTCTTATAATAATGGAATGAAATCATATCAAACAGCAAGAGAATATAAAGAAGCACTATAAACATATTGAAGTTGAGAAAATGGCAAAAGAAAGTGAAAGATTAATGGATTAATTAATAGATTCAGAGACAACGAAGGATGAGTAACAAAATACACCACTGAAATTTTGAATGTTAATTAGGAATTAATTTGAAAATTTATACCCCAATAAATCAAGAAATCTAGAAAAATCTATACATGTATATTTTCAGATACAAAAGACCTACAAAAATTGAATCAAAAGGATATAAAAATCCTATGTACAATAATAACAAGAAATGAGTTTGATACATTAATAAAAGGACATCCAGACAAAGAAAAAAACTAGTACCATACAATTCACTGTTAAAGTCTGTAAGATACATAAAATAACGGAATAGAAGACCCAAAAATAAACACAAACAGCTATAGTCATTGATCTTTGACCAAATTGACAAAGGCTTATGCTGGAAGAAAGATAGCCTCCTTAACACAGGATCCTCAGAAAACTTCAGAGCCACCAGAAACTAGATCTCTATCTCTGACCCTGAATCAAAATAAACTCAAAGTTAACCAAAGACCTAAACAGTAGACCTGAACCTCTCAAAGAACTAGAGAACAGAGAGAAAGCACTTCAAAATGTAAGGATGGGCTTTCTGAGTAGAATTTCAATGGCTTAAGAAATTATAGCAAGAATTGATAAACAGAACTGCATCAAACTAAAAGGATTCAGTAGAGAAACAATATAGAGTAAAGGCACAGCCTACAAAATGGGAGAAAAGTCTCTTCCACTTATTCACCCAACAGAGAATGAGTATACAAAGAACTCCAAAAGAATGAATGCTCAAAGAACACATAAATGGGCAATTGAACTGAGGAGCTGCTTCTTAAAAGGTATAAATGGCCAATAAATACATGGGAAAAGGCTCAACATTTTTTAGCCATTAAATGTAGTTCAAAACTACACTGAGATTCCATCTCCCACCAGTCAGAATAGTTGTCATCAGGATGTAAAAAAGCAACAAATAATGGCAAAGATGTAGGGGAAAGGGAAGTCCTTATGTGCTGTTGGTGTAAATGTAAATTAGTAAGTGCAGAGAGTTTGGAAATCAGTATGGAGGACCTTTAAAAAAAAACCAAAACCAAAAAACTCTATTATACCATCTAGCAATATGACTTCTGGGTATATGCTTGAAGGAAATGAAGCTAGCATACACTGGAGATACTGCATATCTGGGATAATTACTATGCTATTGACAATGGCCAATGCGATGGCTATTTTTGGTGGTCAACTTGACTGTATCTGAAATGAACTACAATCCAGAAATAGAGGGCACACCTGTTGAGAGATTTTCTGCTCGGTTTGAAGTGGATGAATCCACTTCTAGGTCGGGCCTTTGATCTGGATCTTAAGACTGGAAGACATGTGTCTTTAATTTGGATCTTGAGGTGGGAAGATACACCTTTCCTTCTGCTGGAAGTCTTTATAAAGACCAGAAGGAAGCCTTTGCTCTTTGCCTGCTTGTCCTTGCCTTGCTACTACATCCATTCCTTCGCTGACATTGTAGCCTACTTCTTCACAATCCCAGAATATACAGAAGACCAACTGAGACACCAGCCTGGTAGGACTAAGCGACTACTGGGTTCTCGGACTTTCCATTCACAGATAGCCATTGTTGGATTAACTGGACTGCAGTCTTAAGTTATTCCAATAAAACCCCTTTATATGTATAGGGAGAGATACATTCCATACGTTCTGTGACACTAGAGATCCCTGACTAATGAAGTCAAGTTAGGTAATTGGCCTAGGTGCCTGCCAGCCCAGCAGATGAATGGACAAAGGAAATGTGACATACATACATACAATGCAGTATTAGTCATCAATAAAGGAAAAGAACATGTCATCTGAAAGAGAACGGATGGAGCTGAAGAGCATGATGTTATCGGAAACAAGGCAGACTGAGAAACACAAGTAACATGATTTCTGCCATATGTATGATCTAGAAGTAAAAGACGATATGGAAATCGAGGGGGGAGCTATGAGGAAAGAGAAATGGAATCAGGGAAAGGAAAGATTAAGAAAGGATAACCAGAGGGGACTATGCTCCAAGTAGGTTGTGTACAGGTATGAAATCCATCATTTTATAAAATTAATAACCACTTAGAATTCTGCTCAGGTTAGACACTGACCCAGGGACTTCTGCAGAGCAGATGATCTGTTTCTTCCTCTGGATGCTAGTTAAACAGCTCAGGGCCCTTGTGCACTTTTCCTGAGGTGCATGATGCTTTATAAGTTCTGTGTTTCTTGATATCCTATATTTGAACACGCACTCACTCTTCCCATCATACCTTGCAGCTTCCCCTGCACACGTTTCTGAGGTATGTGTGTGTGTGTGTGTGTGTGTGTGTGTGTATGTCCTCCCCTCTGCACATACCCAGAATTATGTCCTCCTCTGTGAGCCAGCACTGCAGCCTGTGGTAACTCAGAGGTAGCACTTTCCTCTCTGGCTGACACTGTTGTAAGTCTCCAGCTGGGATCCCTGGGAGCCTCTTAAGAGCAAGGACTGTCCCCAGCTTTCTGCGGGGTCCCCAGAGTCTCCTTATAAACAGTGGATGCATGGTACCTATTTGTTCAATGAGGATCAGGCCTCAAACAGCCCCCTGCTGCAGGGAGGCGGAGGATGATGCCAAAGGGAGGCGGAGAAAGATACAGGAGGAAACAGAGGAGCAAAGGAAATGCTGATGATAACAAACCAGGCACAGAATCTATCCTTTCATTCTTGATGTAGTTGGCATTTTCCTCCCTGCTGTGACAAAATACTTGCTAGAAGTCACTTCAAAGGAGAATTTGTTTTGGCTCCTAGTTTAAGAGGGAAAGTCATGGCAGAGTTCTTAGTGGTAGGAGTGTGTGGCTGGGACGCCCCAGCAGAGAAGAAGCAGAGAACTCATACTAAAAGCAGGGCAGCGCTGGCACCCATGAGCTGCACTCCCCAGTGACTCACTTCCTCCAGCTAAGCTCCGCCTCCTGAAGATTCTACAACCTCCCTAAACAGCACCACCACCCAGGTACCAAATGCTCAAACACATAATCCAGTGGGAAACATTTGGCATTCAAATCACAGTACTGGGGGTTGATGGAGAGACAGATTAAAGCCAAGCTGGTCTCAAGGGACGCCTGGCACTCTTTCTTCTTTTTTTTAAACTTTCTTTTTATTTATTCTTTGTGTCTTTCACATTATGCCTCCCAATCCCACCCATCTTCCCCAACACACAATTTAAGAGAAAAGGGGGAAGCGGGGAGGGAGGGAAAATCTCATCATGGAAGCTGCAATGTGACTCAACGACTCATGTAGTAAACCCCTTTATCCATACATGTTTACATGCAGGCGTTCATCACAAGAAACATTAGTCTGATTCAAGGCCCCTTGTCTCTGCTACAACACTGACGCTTGGACCTCACCAGGACTCTTCCTGGACATCCTGTTGCTGACCTGTGCTGTGGAGATCCTGCAGCCTTGGGTCTGCAGCACCGGACCTCCCACTCCCACCTGCGCTCCAGCACAGGTGGGGTGGATGTTGGGGCGGGCCAACACATCACCCTGGTTCTGGGCCTGGGCAGTTGCAAGGTTGGTCAGCCCACCAGCTCTTCCCTTTCCTCACCACCAGGGTGAGTTCTCCAGCATTGCCCTGGCTAGTTCACCCCTTGCAGAGATGAGCAAGGGATGGGTCCAGTTCTCCATCCAGCTTTCACATCTACAGGGTCAGCTCTCCCGCACCGAGAAATTCAGGGTCAGCTCTCCTATGTTGCCCAGGTGAGATGTAGGGGCCACTCTCAGGAGTCCTGCAGCTGATGAGGGGCTGGGGCAACTCTCCTGCTCTTATGACCTTAGGGTCAGCTCTTCCTCAGGCATTGATGAGCTCTCCCATGCTCACACCATGGGGACTGTCTCCTCACACCTCAGCAAGCAGGGTCAGCTCTACTGTGCTGCCCAGGCGAGGTGGAGAGTGCACTTTCCCAAGTAAGCTGGTAAGGGGGAGACTCAGCTTCCTCTCCCAACAGGTGGCAAGGTCAAGGAGGCAGGAAGGGCATCTTTCCCTCACCCTCCCCACCAAATGGCAGATGAGGGGCTGTGGCCAGCTATTCCACTCTCACAGCCTTAGGGCTATGCCACCTGCACCTCTGCCAACAGGGTCAGATCTACTCTGCTGCCTAGGCAAGGAGCAGAGCCTGCTTTCCTGGGCTGGCACTCTTACTAATTATGACAATGCTGACGTGTGTGTGTGTGTGTGTGTGTGTGTGTGTGATTGACTCTCTCCACATCGAAGTGCAAGCACACCTAAGGCAGAGCTGTGTCTGTGTACCTAGGACTCGAGATGGGGATGCTCAGCCAGCTTTGAGGAGCCCCATTTAATCTTAGCAGGAGAGGAGGTTCCTGATTTCTTGGAGGGGGGTCGTATTATAAATGCTAGGATACCAGATTCTCTGGCCCTAGAACATTCAAATATTTTAATCTAGCTGCTAGCTACTTAAGTCTAGGTCCATCTGCATGCCAATGTAAGGCCAACCCTCAATCTTTTGTGGTTTTTACAGAGGAACTGAAAGTTCCAGCTTTTTCCGCTCTTCCAAGGCAACTGTTAAAATGGAGAAGGGAGGAGTCAGAGGCCTGCCAGCCCTGGTCTGTGTGACCTTGACCCTTTTCATTCCTGTAAGGCCTGGGAGACTATCTCTCCCCATTGGGTCCAGGGCTAAAAGCTTCCAGAACCTCAGAAACCATTGTTCTGAAAGGTAGTCTCTAGTTTCAGCCAGGCTTTGGAGCTAGGCATAACGAAAGTCACACCTGCATGAACTCAGTCATCAAATAAAATGTACAGGGTTAATCTGACACCTACTTAGCCGTCTACATGATAATTACCATGCCAGGTGCTGATTAGGCATAAATGGAAGGCATTTGATGTAAATGACTGCATTTAGTATTGCTTTGATACAGTATAACTGGATTTTTACAGTTCCTTCCTTTTTGACAGTTCATTTATCCATTCGACAATATTTATGGTGGCTGTAATATGTGCCAAGCATTGTTCTAGAACTTGAGATACAGTCTAATTTGGAAGGCCAAGGGATCAGAAGCAGACCTGTTCAGTGTCATTGGGAGCCCTCTTCTGAACACCCTGGTTGGCTGTGTCAATCGTAAGTACAACAGGAGGGCCATATTCAAAGGAAGCCAGAGTTAGCCCTGGTCTTCAGAAATGGGCACTGTGGAACCCAGAGCCACCAGACCCTATGTTTCCATCCCCTGAAAACCCAAGAAAACCAGTGCCTACCTCCGGGATGATGAGAATCAGAAAAGCAGGGAACAACTTGGACTTTTCCACCTGTGTCCCCAGTGCCTGGCACAGGCTGGCACATAGTAGGTACTCACACGGTACCTGTTGAAATAAGGAAAGAATTCAGAGAATGAGCTCAGAAATGGTGCATGCTGCCAGGTATTTAACATGCTGAATACAAATTCACAATCTAGGTATAGATTTTGCCCCAACTCAAGCTCCCCGTCTGTGGTCCTTCATCCTCTGTGACCTAGCTCAAAGGTGACATTCATCACACTGCCCTATGACAGCCTCTCACTCCCAAGACTGTGGAGCACTGTGGTGGAGTGTGGGGCACTGTGGTGGGAGCTGGTGCTTCTGCCTCTCTGCCTATACTTTCCCATGCACCTGCTCCAAATATATCCTCCTAACACCAAAACTTTGTCAGCCCTACTTTTTCCAGAAGGGGAACCTAATCTGCACTCTGTCACAATGGCCAGGTCATTCAGCTTCTCCAAGCCAGCATACGTGTTCATTGAACATGCCTCAGACTTAATCATCTCTGACACCCCTCCCACCCCGTCCACCTCCACCTCACCCCCTGTTCTATGTCTCTGCTTTGAGCTGAAGACTAATCCACCTTGCAAGGGCTTTCTCCCTCTCACACACAGCAACAGCACTTCCAGAACCTTCGACGGTGCTCACAAGCGGTGCCCAGAAATAACCACAACTGCATGAACAAGGAGATGTTTCCCTTGACACTTACACCACCACGGAGGGCAGGGAATATCTCTTCCAGGCATACATCTACCTAACACACACGCAACTGGAGCTGTTCTGCATAGAAGCGCAATAAACAATGACTGATCCACGCTCGTGGCTGATTGATGCAGTGGACAGGCATAGCCTGAGGGCAGCCCATGGCAGTGCTGTGTTGCTACGCGTGCCATCTGGACCCCCAGCCCACCTGCACTGAATGGCAACTCTTCTCACTCACAGCAGACCCTGCACTATCCTCTGCTGTCCTCGCGGGACTGCCACATCATTAATTGTGATTTTTTTCCCCAGATGGGACAGAGAAGAGGCTGACAGCCAACAGACAATGTTTGGTGGTGAAAGGGACAGAGAAAATCAGAGGGGCAGTCAGATTAATTACAGGTTTTCTCTCAGCCATGGGCAACAAGATCTTGATTACTTCTCCTGACGCTCCAGGCTCCTCGAGATAAATGGGTGTTTGCTTCCCTGCTGTTCTTTCATGCCACCTCCACCCCACCCCAGCAGGAAGAAAGCGGCTCAGATAGAGAGAGGGTCTGGGTTGGTGGCAGGCCACCATAGAGCAAAAAGCCATCACCTGTAGACTCCATGGCCACTTGAGGGAGAACTTAATGTGATCCCTGACACAGTTACGGAACACTTTGTAAAGTCTTGGCAGGTCCTTGGCAATGAGTTCGGTGGCACCAGGATGTAAGACTGCCTGGGGAGTCAGGGGCCTGGGCACACCAGCTCCGCGAGCCAACTCTTTGAGCATCGGTTTCTGATGCTGCAAAATGAAGGAACCAGGCTACATGTTTTCTAAGTCTCCTTCAAGCTCTGAAACCCTGCACTTCTAAGGATGGAATTCCATGATAACAGAGCATTTATTGAATATTTATGGATGTTTACTCTGTGCAAAAAAAAAACACTATTTTCAACTCATTTGGTCTTCAGAAGAGTCTTGGGAAGTAGATACACCCATTCATTCTCCCCACCTGCAGATATGGAGCTCAGGGACAGAGGGGTTGAGTGGCTTGTCAAGATCACATGACTAGCAAAGGCAGAAATAGAGCCATCATATTCAGGTCCCTATTCTTACTCTCATTCTTTCTACCCACTTTCTCCCTGTGTCCCGGAACTTAGCGTGCAGTAGGTATGTGAGGACAGGTGGGAGCATGATAATGCTATACACTGATGTTGGAAAGCAAGGCCTGGTGTAGACCTCCAGCTGTCTGCACATGTTGCTCATCAGGAGAAATGAGTCTGGGGGTACCTTCTGGAAAAACCGCAGTTCTGTATTCGTGACCATTAGGTTTCCCATAAAGAGCTGCTCCTGGGTGTTTATAATGAGTTACAAGATAGTAGAGTCGACAGGGGGCATTGGACATTGGCAACAGGAGCTGGTCCTGGACTGGCTCAT
The DNA here is from genome assembly GCA_001685075.1 of Bramus lutescens. NCBI lineage: Eukaryota > Metazoa > Chordata > Mammalia > Rodentia > Cricetidae > Bramus > Bramus lutescens. The sequence goes on along the minus strand of LOEQ01000217.1, from coordinate 370,194 downwards.
TAGGATAAAATGAAGAATGATGGCCGGACAGATTGCTCAACCCAAGTCTGACTGTGGGAGTGTCCCATGCTCACTGTAACTGTAGGTGCCTGGTATCCAAACCACAGGGTAAGGTACAACCACTCAGAATTCTCAAGTACTATTAGACTTAAAGTACTGTGATCCCACACACACACACACACACACACACACACACACACCATTCTCAAATAGATTTCAGACTGAAGCCCCTACTGCACCCATAAACAACAGCCCCTCACCAGAAGACAGAGCACATACCTGCTTCCCTGTCCCAGTTATCACTGTGTGTCCTTAAGCTGCTTGCTTAATTTCTCCGGACTTTGTTTTCAGACCAACAAGACTAAGGCAGACTGCAGCCCTTGCTGGAAAGACAATTGTCTGGATCTTAGACATACAGAAGTCAATAAACACAGTCATCCTTTCATCTCTCCAGCCCCATCCAGTGCACAAGATGCCCTAGACTGCAGTTACATCTCCTGACAAGACTATCTCCAAGGCTTGCTTACTGAAATAACCCCAGAGCCTTCACATCCTCAATGTAGCTTCAAGTCAACCTTGCCCCAGAAACTCTTCCTTCAGCCATAGCATCTCTCCCTGCAAGGCTGCAAGCCCTCCATGAAGCTCTCCCTGCAGCAGTCAGTCCCCCTTCCCCACTCAGCCTCAGACACAGGAGAAAAATCAGCACACTGGAGGTGGAGACTGTGGGACCTTGGGCCTGTCACTTAACCTCTGAGGGTCCCCATTTCCTCTTCTGCAACATGAGGAAATTGCATTTACACCACTTAACCTTCCTGGGTTACGAAGAAGACCAAATGAGATACTGTGTGCAGAATTGCTTTGCAGATGAATAACGGACTTTTGGAGAAAAGGGTGCTGATGGTTTTGAAGCCCCAGACTGACCGAAGGACCCAAATCCTCTGCGTGGATTTGTCTTCTACTTTGCCCACCCTGTGAATATTTTTATTGCGTGCCTACTACCTGCAGACAGTTCTCTGAGTCCTGGATGAGAATCCCTGCCTTAATGGACCTAACCATGAGGATGTTAAGTGACATGAACCTGACATTCAGCAAGCAGATGCCACTATTACAGACAGTGAAGGGAAAGCATAGGATCACGGACTACATGTGGCTAAGGACAGCTATGAATGTAACACAATATAAAATTATAAACTTAAGTCATTAGGAGATTTTTTTTATTATTGTTATTATTTGTAATTTGATTGCAAGGTTCTTGAGTGTGAACTTTTGTGGATTATAGTGTGGCTACTAACACAGTGGTTCTCTGCCTTCCTAATGCTGTGACCCTTTAATACAGTCCTTCGTGTAGAATTATTTTCATTGCTACTTCATAAGTATAATTTTATACTGTTATGAATTGTAATGTAAATATCTGTATTTTCCGATGGTCTTAGGTGACCCCTGTAAAGGGATTGTTCGACCCCCAAAAGGATTGAGACCCACTGCTCTAAAGGGTGACAAGGAGGAACAGCTCGCTGGTGATAATATTATAGCATGGCCTATTAGGACTGAGTTAAAGACAGGAACCAATGGGCAGAGGGAGAATAATTCAGAGAAGAGTACATATGGCCCCTGGTAAGACATAACTATGCTTTTAGAAATGACTGTGCCCACTGCTATAGAAAAGCCCAGAGATGCTCTGCGGTGTATCTGCTGTGACAATGGCCAGCCTCTCTCACTAGGATAAAGCTAATCTGCTACCCATCCCCTTGCTTTCCTAAGGCTAGGATAAGCCATGCCACCTAAAGCAGATGTCCCCCCAAGGGCCTCATGCTGGACCTACCACCCTTCAGGTAAGCGTTGTAGGATACAGCTGCCACATCCTCTGCCTCTGACCACGTGGCTGGTGATAAGAAGATGGAGAGACAATTGCCAGATGTAGGTGTATACAGAACCAGAGTTGGACAGGAGGGGTGGGACTGGCTCAGAGTGTAGCAGTGTTCCTGGCATTTATCTGAGGGTTGGGCTCTGGGAGATGAATTCCTTGGAGAGAATATGTGTGTCACGGTTTTGAAAGAAACCAGTTCAGGCTGGAGTATGTGTAACATACTCAGAGGCAAGAGCCCTTGCTGAGGAATATCTACAAAGGATGGGGTGGGGAGGTGCAGGGAGAACAGTTTTAGGGCCTAATCACCTCTATAAAAATATGTCCTCTCTCTTTTGGAATCTTCCTGATATTTTGAAGTGTTCTGTAGACCCTTGCCTTGGGCCTTTGGAGAGCCTGAGAGGCGCTGAGATACTCAACCTATTATAAAGTGGAATGGGACAATATCCTGAGCCACGGCAAAGTGTTAGTTACCCCAAGAAACAAGAGCAGCTTTATTCTAGACTCACAGATGCTGCTGCCCAGGGTCAAGGTGAAAAAAAGGATGGAAATCTAATGTGATAAAGAAGTCCCAAGGTCTGGAGCTGCTGGGGCACCTATAGCCTGGCTATAACACCCAAGTGGACACCTCACCTCGGTACATACTTCCTGTCTGTAGCCACAAACATAAGCAATTCTGATGTCTTAGACACCATTTCAGAAAGCAGGGCCCTACCTGCTTTATCTTAAATCCTACGCAGCACAGGAAAGAAAGCAGCCATCTGGGCAAGCACTCTCTGGAGTCAATCTCCAAGAGTAAAGACACTAAACTAAATACAGGTCCAGAGGCTAGGACTGTGCTTCCATTGGTAGAGAACTTTCCCAGCATGCACAAAGCCCTGAGGTCCACTCCAAGCACTGCTTAAAAGGGAGTAGTGACGCATGTCTATAATCCCGGTTCTTGGAAAGCAGAAGGATCAGAAATTCAAAGCCACCTTTGGGGACACAGTGAGTATAAGGCCAGCCTGAGCTACATGAGAACCTATATCAATAATAACAAAAATTTCTATAATAAAAGTTCACCCAAAGTAATTGTCAATCCTTTCCAAATTCAGGATGACTTACTTATTCTGCAGGCCAACCACTAGGAATTGTCTAGAACTACAAGGATGGCCCAACCTACCCCTTTCCTCTATCCAGTTCAATCAGCACTAATTATCATCCACTTAGGGCAGAGTCTAGCACAGGCTCCCTGAGGGGCTGAGGGTATAAAGTGGCTCTGGCCAGCTACTCCTGGAGGAGGCTTGAGGACTCAGGTTAGTGGTAGGAAGGAGGGTGCCTTCTGTTTCATCCTTCATTGTTCTCAGTTTGCATTTTAACAGAGAGAGGGTGGTTTCCTCTTTCAATTAAAAGCTTGGTCAATAATTTAAAAAGTGAAAGTGTCACCCAGTGGTGGTGGCACACACCTTCAATCCCAGCATTCGTGAGGCAGAGGCAGATGGATCTCCTTGAGTTCAAGGCCAGTCTGGTCTACAGAGTGAGCTCCAGGGCAGCCAGGACTACACAGAGAAACCCTGTCTCCAAGCAAAGTGTTGTGATTCTCTCCTTGGCTTGCTCCAAGACTAGCAAGCACCCTGTACCCCTGAGTCCCATTCAGGAGAGTGAGGCTGGTCACACCTGTGTCAACAGACTCAAGTACTCAGGAATGCAGGGCCTGCTTGCCTTTCTGGACCGATCATCCCTGGTGCTCTGGCTACCCCTAGGGAAGTGGAGCAGAGTCTCTTCCTCCTAGCCTTCCAGTCATCCTTCCCTCACCATGGCTGTCACCCATCTCAGTCAATCTATGGCCCCAGCAGATATTCTTGGGACCACAGATTCTGTGCTCACTAGCTACTTCCCAGGCTCTCCATGAGAGGAGAGCAGTCTGTTGAAGAGGAAGCCCTGGATCACTGTATTCAGCTGTGTTTCCAGGGGAAAGAGGGCATCCTCTTTAGAAGCTACTCCAGGAAGAAACTCTTAGCCACCAGCCACAGAAGAAGTCACATCAGGGTCCTGTCTCTTTTGCTTACTGTTGGCCTGAGACAGCAAGCCTCTCTACAGGCTAGGAGTCCAGGAGCTAACAATTCTGACCCACCCCTTCCCTAGTCACAGTGGCCTTAGCTAAGTGCCCAGTATCCTCCCCAACACAGGCATCATCGCAAGAACGCTGGTAAAGAAACACACACACCCTAAAACCTGACTGCCAGAACAAGGAAGAAAGACCAAGAATGCCGTTTCACACCCAAAAGGGACTGCCATGTTGGAAATGCATGACTGAGCAGCTCCACAGCAATTCTCCAGTAATTATGCATGCCTGTCCTGCTTCATGCTAGCAGGCGTTAGGATGGTGGGATGCACTGCCTTCCTCAGAGAGTTGCTGGAAAAGCCCAGTGACCTTGTTTGAAGATAAAGATCCATGGAACTCACGAAACAGCACATTGAAGATACAACTTTCTTATTTATTAGTGTAGACTTTGCCACTAAACAGGGAACAGGGCTAGAAGATAGGGACAGAAAGGCATCCCTGGACTGTTGCTGCTGAGTGAGAATCTTGAAAGATGCAGACTTTGGGCCAGGCCTCCTGTTGATACACTAAAGAAATTGAGGGACGACCACAAAACAATGACTGTAATGGTTAATTTGGACTGACGACTTGATTGGATTTGGAAATACCTAGTATATCAACAAGGTGCACCTTTGGTTTAGTTATGGCAGTGACAGCTTTGCCAGAGAGGAGTAACTCATGGGTGAAGATCCTCCCTGAATGTGAGCAGAACCAGTCCATGGCATGGGCATCCAGACTGAATAAAAAGGGGGAGAAGGAGAAAGTGAGCTGAGTGCCTGCATTCTGCTTTCCCTGCTTCCTGACCTACCTTCATGTGAACTAGCAACCCCGTGCTACCACCACCACAGCCATGAACATTATGCATTACCATGCACTTCCAGCCATGAGCAAAAATAAACTACTTCCTCCCTTAACTTGTTTCTTGTTGAGTAGTTGCTCACAATTACGGGGAAAGTACTAATCCAGAGATCAAACCGCTGGCACTGACAGACACTCATTGTATATGAGGTGCTGCCAAAAATGTGTGTCTGAGCTTCTGAAAGAGCGGGGATGCTATAAGGCCTCAAAGGCCAAGGTGCAGAAAGCTGAACTTACTCACCTAGGCAGTAAAGAGCCACTGTGAGTTTGTGGGTGAGTGTGGTGCATAGGGGCAGAAAGTGAGCAGTACTGAGGAAACAAGCAGGGACAGGGTGCACAGGAAATGGGGTGCATGAGGGAGAGGGGGCTGGGAAGCCAAGGGCAAACAGCACTGTGAGAGAGGAATGGGAACTGAAAGGAACTGACGTGATCCAACTCAAAATCAGGGTACAGGGATTTTCTCAAACACTAGAAAAGAAAGTTTCTGAGCAGCCAGGCATTGAGGAAGAGCACATACTCTGTGGATCTCGGGAGGAGGGGGGCAGAGCCCCAGGCAACTCTGGAGTCAACTCCACAAGACATGGGACGTCAGGCACACTGCTGGGTCTGGATGGGGCCCAGCCCCAAACCTGGAGCTGGACTGCTGCATGACTTTGAGGGAAAGGGCTCTGACCTTGGAGTCAGAAAGCCGAGTCTGGCTCTGCACTTGTTCCCCGTGTGAACAAAGTTCTCAGCATTTTCCTGTGAACCAGATCTATTCCAGGCCAGTCCACACCACAGCATCACTCACTCAAAGACCAAAGAAGGTGCCACATGTGAGAAACATGGCAGCAGCTTGCAATCAAGTTGAGGAAGGCTTTTCCTAAATGTGATCTCTGTGGTCAGTTAGTTCTTAGCCTCCTCCCTCCAGACAGCCCAATACTTCACTCCCTAGCTCATGTCCTAGACTCTGCCTGGCTCCCTACCTCTCTTAGATTCAATGCATGGATGAATTTTTTATTTTTATTTTCTATAGAACACCTAGGATAATGTTTTCCACCTCATTGGAGCTCTGTAAATGTATGATTGCTTGATTGGTTGATTGATATTGATTGATTGATTGATTGATTGATTGATTGACTGGATGGCTGATTAAAAGTAAACCCATAACAAGATTTAGGAATCTGGGGAGACTGCTCAGTGGGTAAAGAACTTCTCTTCCAAATATGAGGCCCTGAGTTCAAATCCCTAGGAAACATGTGAAGCTGAATGTGGTGGTAGATGGCTGTAACCCCACTGTGCCTATGGTGAAATGGAAGGCAGAGACAGAAGAACTCCCAGCAGTTTAAGGGTCAACTAGTCTGCCATATGCAATGACAGTGAGCAACAAGAGTCACTGTCTTAAACAATGTGACAATCAAGGGTTGACACTCAAGGTTGACCTCTACACATACACTATGTCTACCCACCACCAACACACTCAGACACATGAACATGCATGCATGTATGCATGCATAATCATATACATACATACATACATACATATATCATACATGCATACATACATACATGCAAAGATGTTTTAAAAAGGATGTCTTAATTCTATTCATCTTCCCCGCTACTTGGTGGCTCATCTCAATAGTAATGTTAATAAATAATAATAATGATGATAATGATGAGGATAATAATAACAACATGGACGCTTAGCTGGAGATTCTCCCACCCCCTCCTCTCTTTGCTGAACAGCATCCATTTGTCTCAGCAGGAGGTGGGGAAGAACTATAGTTACCAGTCCAGACTTAACTGCTCACACATGTGACCTGATGTGAGTGAGTAACCTCTCCAGACCTCAGTTTCCCCATCCATAGCTAGGGGAAACCTCAGACATCCAAAAGTTGCTTTCAGAGTCTTGTTGGGTCTTGTAGCGCCTGAGAGCAACAAGCACTCAGAGCTTGACAGCTGTTGCTGTTATTGGTGCTGGCCCTGCCCAGGGCCAGATCACCACGGTCAGGGGGAAAGATTTGGATACAAATTTTCCATCAGAGCAGATGACTGTGACGAGCGGTGGATGAGGCTTCTCGTTGCTTTAAACTGCAGAAGCAGCCAGACCCCCAAAGCCATCTTAATGTCCCCATAATCAAATGACATCTGGGGTTAGGGGCACTGAATAGATCAGTTGCCCTTATGGTGCCTACCCAGCATTAATGGGGCAAGTGAATTACAAACAAGGCCCACCTGCTGTGCTCAGCAACAAAACCCGGCAGGAGGGTAATTGCCCGGAACTAGAGCACAGGGGGACACAGCGGGCACGAAACACATTAACCACAGGAAGGACAACTTCCCAACACTTTCCTTTTTCTATGAGACCTGAGGAGAAGCCAGCAGGCAAGAGAATACAGGCACCAGATGGGAACTCTCCAGAATCACAGAAGAAAGACGCTTCTAGACCACCACAGCTGGCCTTCCAGTCCAGCCAAAGACCCAGGCCAGCTGCATATTAGGCCGGTGGTCCCAATGTCAACTTGGGCATTGTCTGAGTTACTTTTCTATTGCCATGACAAAGCACCACAACCAAAGCAACTTGTGAAAGAAAGCACTGAAGTTGGGTTCATGGTTGCAGAGGGTTAGAGTTCAGGGTCATCAGAGTTGGTAGCATGGCAGCAGACAACATGGCAATGGAAAAGTAGCTAAGAGCTCCCCCAAAAGCATGATTCAGAGAGAGAGAGAGAACTGGGAATGGTGCTTGAGCTTTTGAAACCTAGCCCCAATGACATACCTCATTTAACAAGGCCACACCTCCTAATCTTTTCCAAACAGGCTCACCAACTAAGGACCAAGCATTCAAATATATGAGCCTTTGGGGCCATTCTCATTCAAAACACCACAGGCACCAAGGATATCCAAGTTCTAAGTCTCAGCTAGGAACTTCCTGCCTTAGCAGCAGCCTCCTCCATTAAGCTACACAACATGGGTGCTCAGAAGGCAATGATGGCTCCCGAAGGCCAGGTGGAGTAGACAGGAGGGGCATGGAATCTACCCGTTTGTTCACTTACACACTCACCATGCATTTTTGGAAAGAAATCTAATCTAATCAATTCTCTTCCAAAGACTAAAAGACAAAAACCAAAGGCAGGTAAGTAATTTTCAAAGAATGGCCTACATAGGCAATGAGTAGACCTAGCAGCTCTTGCCACAGGACTGAACTGACTTTGGGGACAAATTGTAGAACATTCAGTTCAATCATTGGCAACACTGTGTGGGTTTAACATCATCATGAGTTGTTTCCCGAGAGAGCCTGATGTGTAGAGTCTAGGTGCAACCATGGGGCTTCAAGGTTCCCGCAACACAGTCTTCATACTTTCACCTCAGGGGCTTCTCTTGGACTCAGATGGCGCACTCTGCCCTGACTACTGGGAGAGTATCCTTCTTCTCCCACCAAAACCCTACCACCTCCTGCTTGTCTCACCTAGAACATTAATGCCATCGGCCTCCTTACAATTCTTATTTATATGGGTTTCTCCCATACACACTTGGCACAACGTAAGGTCCTCCAGAGCAGAGGTTTTGTCTATTTTATTTCATATGTCTCTAAAGCACCTAGAACAATGCCCACCACACAGTAGATATCCCGTGATTGGACCTGAAGGCTCATGTGGAAACGGCATACAACGGGGCATCCATAGCACAGAACGAAGGCCTGTGCACTGGAGAGCCCAGGGCTACTTGGAGCTTACTGTTTCTGTTTGGAAAGGGGACAGGCCCAGCAGCCCCTATATTAACACCTTCCTGTTGATCAGGGTGACAGTTAAGGGCAGAAGGCAACATTGGAAGCTTCCTAGTTGCAATGTTTCTGACAGCAAGCAAGATGAGGTGAGGAGCAGAGTTTCAGGGCTTTATCATAGATACAGGAGAAACTGAGGCAGGATGCCAGGTTCTGCTTGCTAGCACATCCTGGAAGGAAGGGACTGAGAGAGGGAGCAGATGGACCCTTGAGAAAGCCTAGGGGAACTTATAGAGCTTGTATATAAAGCACTCCCTTAAAAGCTCACGTGTTGATGGCTTTATCCCTAGCAGGGAATTCCAAACACTGAGAAGTGGTCAGATCATGGGTAGGGTGGGGGAAGGGGGCTCTCAGACTTCATCAGTGCATCAAGCAATGGATTCATAAGTTGATTGGCATTTCTGGGAGGTGAGGCCTGGCTAGAAGTAAGTCAATGCAGGTGTTCCTTTCCCGGTCCTCTTCCTGTCCCTCTTTTTTCTCCCTTACCTGGACACCATCTGGTGGGAGATTTTGCACTGCCGTGCACTTCTGCTCTACTTCACCAAAGCCTCATCACTGGAACTACCAAAACTGCGAGCCAGAATAAACTTTTCTGCCTTTAAGTTGCTTTCTCAAGCACTTTGTCCCAACACACACACACACACACACACACACACACACACACACGTCATTGCTGAGATTCCCTATCCATGTGTTTCTTAGGTCCTTGGAAATGATTTCTGGGAAGAATTTGGAATTTGGAAATTTGAGCTAGAGAAGCCCCAGAATGCTAAGCTGGATGGCTGATTCTTGTGGGAGTCTAGAACACCAGAGGCAGGTGGGCATGTGGAAGGTGAAGTCTGCTCAGGAGGCTCAGGTGGAAATTGGCTTCTACCAGGAGCTTGACTAGAGTCTGTTCATGTTACATTCTGCAGAGAACTTGTCTACAGTTTGTCTGTGCCCTGAGATGTGATGGGAAGTTGAATCTACAGCCAATGGGCTAGTTAACCCAGAGAACATTTCAGAGCCATCCAGCATGTGGTATGTGGCATGCATTTTACTGGCTACCTTCATCCATGTTTCAAGTGAGGCTTACAAGCAAAGGAGCAGAACAGCAAGATCTGAAAATTTTCTAATTTGGTAAGAAAAGCTCTTCAAAGTTGGGACTAAGGAAGGCCCAACTATCGGCTCCCTTTAAGCTGTTTTCCTGGGTATTTTGTCACTAAGACGCAAACATCAACAAACACAAATGTGAACCCTTCTTTAAGAACCAGATCCATAAATCTGTATTTCAAAGTTGCCTGAAGACTGCCCAACACCAGCTACTTACTTCACAGATACCCAAGTGACACTCTGAGGAACAGTGATTTAAGCAAACTCAAGATCTTGTTCCAGAATGGATTCTAAAACCCCCGGTTCCACACTGCCCCATCAAGGCCTTTTCATGACAGCACTCACTCATTAAGACCTTCAGAACTATCTTCTACAAACCTTCCTGAACTAGGCTGGGGACACAGCTGTGTGCAAGAGAGATAACGTGGGCTGGAGAAAAACAGACAGGTAGTCATCAAACCCAAAGTGAATAGTGTTATCACTGGTTGCCATGGCAGCACTGAGTCCAGCAGCGGAGGCGGGTATTCAAGTCAGGCTTGAGGGGTCAGGAATGACTCCTCAGAAGAAAGAACATTTAAATAGAGACCTGCATGGTGATTTGTATTTACCCAAAGGGAAAGGGGGAGGAGTGAGAGGAGGGAAAAGTCCACAGCTGGCCCAAATGATAGGGAAGCAGTGACCTTTTGTGATCTGAAGGCTGTGAGTCAGTCAGTGCCCTGAGAGAACAGAACCTGAATCAGCCTTAGCAAGCTTAGAGGTCTGAGTTATATTTCAAGGGAAGGGTGTAAACACAGGGGTTGGCATAGTGAGGATTTCTTATAGAAAGACCCACTCTGGTTGCAATCTGAGGATCATTTTAGAGAGATCATGTCTACGTTGGATGGGTGTTGACATCCTGGAGAAATATGGGGGTGGCCTGAGTAAGGGAGCGGCGGTGGAGAGGGAGATGCATGTCTGAAGCATTTTCAGAAGTTATGGTGGATGAGGGCTAGAGATTGGATGCAGATGTGGAAGAAATGGGAAACAAAGGTGGTAGCCAGGCTTCTAGTACGTGCCCAGATTATGTCCTAAGGCAGCACTAGGGCAGACTGTAGAGGAAGGAATGGCTGCCCAGGAGGACAGAAGAAAGTAAAAGCAAGAGGAAGGGACAATACACCCAGAGATGCCAGGAGCACCAGTGCTGTGTGGGAAGCGAAACAAAAGACAAAAAGCAGAGCCTTGAATGCTCCCATTAGCAGCCCAGGCTGATCCAGGCCAACCCCATGGGCCCCAATCTTCCTCTGTCCATGGTGCTGCCCAAACTCTGGAGCGTCTATGAGCTTTACACACTGGGACCATTCCCCCCAGGAGTTGGTCTCCTGCTCTTCCAAGGTTAAAGATTATTTTGGATAGAAATTAGGTTAAGAAAGGCACACAAAAAATTTAATTCCCCCCTCCCCCCAAAAATGCTGCCTTTGACTTACCAGACCACTTTAGAGGCTATCATGGACAGAGAAACAGCAGAGCACAGAGCTTTCCATGAAGAATGTCGCACTCTGGGGACAAATTCCAGCACCCGCCTACTAGCTGTGCGACCCATGTAAGTTACCTCACCTCTCTGAGCCTTTTTTAGCAGTTTGAGGAAGTAAGGATCTTAAATGGTCATCTTTATAAGCTGTAGGGGGTTAAAAGAGTCAGGATTTGTTGGAATGGGGGAGAGTACCTGGTACATTGTAATTGTTCCACAGTTGACAGATTAGCAAATGCTAATGAGGCAGGAGCCATCTTTGGTGGGAGTAGGGGCTGAGAAGGCCCTGTTCTTAGGCCTAGGAACCCTAAAGAAAGAAGTGTTTCATAGCTCTGAAATAACCTCAAAGGTAAAACACAGGTCTGAGGCAAGGAACAGATGAAACTAAGTGTAGCCGTAGATCATCCAAGACAGAATAATCCCAGGAACACAACTTCTCTTAAATGGCATGCTTGTTTCTGTAACAGCAAGGCCATTGACATCAGCATACTGATGTCACAGTATGCAACCAGACCTTCTGAATGAGGGCAGATGGGCCTGCTTGATATGTCAAGCTTTCTCTATGCAGGGGATCCATGGTGTCCTTGCTATGCAGCTCAGCAAAGGGTTGTGAGTATGGCCTAACCTGAGAAAACAGCAGCACTCACAGCACAGCCAGGAAAGCAGCAAGCACCTGCTTTGCCAGTGAATGGGGTTTACCAGGGACCAGGAAAAAGCACCTGCTCTTGCAGGGCACCCTGATACCATGTTCAACAGTTTGTGCTCCTCCTCCACTCTGTCACTGATGGAAACAATCCAGCCTCCACCAGGGACAAGAGGACCTGTGCATCTCTGGAGAGAGCTGTGCTCCCTACCTGGCTTGTGATGGGCTTCTGAAGAACAGAACATACAGGTATGGATGGCAGACAGGTTCCGTCTTTTTCTGCCTCCTCTTCCTTCCCTCCTGCACCTCCTTTATTCATCCCCATTTTCCCCAATGCTGACTGCCACATGTGTGCCTGGAGAGATTTATTGACACTCGGGCAATGACGGGGCATCATCGGTCCATCCTGGAGCAAACCAAGAAAGATTGTTCCAATAGACCAAACCACATGCAGTTTCCCACTCCAGTCCTGTTCTCAGGACCCAGAACCGGGTAAACCTTGAGCCTAAAGAGAAACAGCTCTTTAGGGATGGATTCTAACTGATGCTTCAGGCTCCCAATGCCTGCTTCCTTTATTTCCCCTATCTTTGTGTGTGTGTGTGTGTGTGTGTGTGTGTGTGTATCCATGTGCATGCATGCATGCAATCAGGTGAGTGTGCACATACATGTAAAAGCCAGAAGTCAATGCTCGATGTCTTCCTCAGTCACTATCTTATATCTTACCGTCTAGGACAAGGTTTCTCACTAACCTGGAGCTCACAGATTCACTAGACTGGCTGATCAGCAGACTTCGGGGATTCTCCTGTCTCCACACCCCCACAGAACCAGGATTACATGCACGCATCTGGTTTCTTTTTAAACCAGGTTTTTAGGATTCCACTCAAGTCTTCTCCCTTGCACAGCAAACACTTTCCCTGCTGGAGTGGTTGGATTGTGGTCTACCTGACACAAGATAGAATTCTGCGGAAAGAGGAAACTGCAACTGAGAAAATGCTCCCATTAGATTGGCCTTGATTGCTGATTGATGTGGGAGGGCCTAGCCCACTGTGGGGGATGCCACCACTGCCGCTGCCACCACCACCACTAACACTACTACCACCACCACCCCAGGCAGATGGATTTGAGTTGTACAGGAAAGCAGGCTGAGCAAACGGGGGAGAGCAAGCCAGTATGCAGTGTTCCTCCACGGCATTTGCTTCAGCTTCTACCTCCAGGTTCCTGCCCTAACTTCCCCTGCTCTGCTGATGGACTATAATTAGGATGCCTAAGCCAAATAAACCCTTCCCTCCCCAGTTGCTTTGGGTCACCATGTTCTAACACAGCGATAGAAAGCAAATTAATATACCCACTGAGCCATCTCCCTAGGTCCCCAGTACCTACATTTTTTTTTAGATGTTGAGATGAGCTCTGGGCAGAATATGGAAAAAAATGTAGGTTGCATTCTATATTCAATGGCATGGTCACTAAGCCAACCAGCCTTTGGGGATATCTCTCCCACTGGACACTGACCATGGAGCTACAATCTACTAGGTGACAGACACCAACGGGGGCAAGCAGGACACTCATGCTACCCTGAAGGTGAAGGCAGAGGAGAGGGCTCTCCAGAGAAAAACATCTCCTGAGACAAGAGGATCACATGGTTCAAAACACTTAGAGCATTACTCCTGAGAGTCAATACCTACACATCCAAATGTCCATAAGTCACAGAAGAGGTAACCTGTAGCAGTCACATGGCGGAACACTACACAGCTATGAAAACGAGCAAGCCTTGCCGTGATGGTTCTCACAAATAGAACTGTTAAACAAAAGAAAGCCAGACACAAAGGGCACGTGCAGAGGAAGGCCCCGAGGGCAAACTGTCTACAGCATTAGAAATCAGAGCAGTGGGTACCGCACCGCGGGATTCAGTGACTGATTGGAAATCTGAGCAGGGCCATTAGGGGCTGTTTTATCAACCTGGGTGCTAGATACAGGCTATGTTTACCTGGGAAAATTTAAAAGTTGTACATTATCAACTATACATGTGTGTGTGTGTGTGCGTGTGTGTGTGTGTGTTTGTGTGTATGTAATATTCCTTGAATCTTTTATGGAAAATCTTACAGCGAAGCAATTTTGAAGACCAGAGAAAACCTGGCAAAGCAGGGGGTCTTGCTTGTCCTGAGTTCCCTTAGTACCCACTCCTTTACCATCTCCCCACCACCGCCCACTTACCTCATGCCCTTCCAAGTCTCTCATCACCAATTTCCCATCACCCTCTCTCACTCTATAGCTAACAGGAAAACATCAGCTTTATTAATTTATACTAAACTGTCCATGACTAATTCAACAAGATTTCCCTCCCCCGAGGTAGTTTCTTTTTTAATAAAGCAGAGTTAATGACTTCAAAACCATAACTGTGAGGCTACAGAAGCAGGTAGGAGAGAGGTGAGACAGAACTGTAAGACCATGCAACTCACCTGAAGCTGTGGAGGTCACATTTATCACCACCCGCTAACTCCCTCCCAAGAGTATGGACAGTGGCATCTCAGCTGAGACCGCTGAGAGTCTGGCTTCTGTGGGCAGAAAGCAAGCCTTGGGGTGGCCCTCAAGTGACAACATAAACATGAAAACGTTCTAGTGGAGAGGGGAGCTGTATACAGACACTTGGTGAGACATCTCCGGTTACATCACCAGGGAAGCGACCTTTGACCTCTGCCTATCAATTGACCCAGATGACTTAGTGCACCCTGGCTAGATTGTCATGTTCAAAGGTGAACCTTCCCTTCTGAGCAACTGTCAGAGGTTGGGTGCAGACGCCACAGCCAGGTCACCCATTAGAACCCATCAAGGTAGAAGAGGAAGAACATATGGGCAGGGCTGGACCAGGAGAACTACATAGAGATTCCTGAGCCACAGCCGGCCCCCTCTCTGGTGCCCACTCATCTCCCTTGTCTTGGAAGGTCATAAAGAGGCAGGAAAACAATCCACAGATGCTCAGGTCCCTGGCTTGCCTGGTCACCATTCCCCTGGCTCCCAACCATCAAAGTAGAGCTTTCTGAACTAAGGAGTGGGTAATGGAATCCTGCTTCCGTAACAGCAAGACATGGAAGGTTGTTCAAGCTGGCCACCTCCCTAAGCAGGAAGATCACCCTCTTGGTTTGGTAGCTTATGCTATGCTGGACACAGAATTCAATAGAATAAAGAGATAAGTTCCCCTGAGGAGCTCCCACCAGCCTGCCAAGGCCTCCTCCAAATATTGTGAGTGTTTGTAGCCCGATCCATCCATGTCCCTTCAGTCCCCAAAATCTCCATCTGCAGATCGCTGGCTTCCAGTCATAGCACCAAAAGTCCTCGAGCTCAACTCTTAAGTATATCCCCAGAGGGGCAGGGTCTCTCTCAGGAACATTCCTGGATAGGGAAGCTGACACACAGGAGAACCATTGGTTATGGGTGCTCTTTTGAGAAAGGCCAGGGTCAGGCCTTGCAGACAGAGCTTGCAGGATCTCCCCAAGATGGGAGCTAAGAGGAGAGGAGGCCATTTGAGGTTTCTGTCTCCACTCCCCAAGCAGCACAAAACATAGTGGGAAGGAAAGGCTGTGAGGTAGAAAGACCCGGAATGGAGCCCCAGCTTTATCTGCTACCAGCTGGGGAGCCTTGGGTCAAGCCTGGCACATGATAGCAAATATACTGACTGCCACCTCTGATGACTAATATCCTAGCAATGGCCAAGGGAGACAGAGAAAGTGCTACGAAATGCAAGACACCAGTGTCCTCTCCTGCCATTTATTAGGTGGCTAACATGTCGGGCAATGCCAAACTCCTCTCTCTGTCTCCTTCTGTGTGTCTACATGTCTCTGTGTCTCTGTCTCTCCATATGTCTCTCTCTATCCCTCTGTCAGTGTCTGTCTGTCTGTCTCTCTCTCTCTCTCTCTCTCTCTGTGTGTGTGTGTGTGATACACACACACAAAGCAGTGAGATGAAGTTCAGAGAGGTGCAGCCAATACCTAATGCTACACAGCTTAAGGTAACACCAAGGTTCATTGGGTCACTGTTATGGTTTAGATCTTGAATGTCTCCTTCAAAGGTCCTCATACTACAGGCTTGCCCACCATCCTGTAGTGTTCTTGTGAAGTGGTAGACCACCTGGGAGGTGGGGGGTGAAGTCTAGTGGGAAGAAGTTAAGTCATTGACTACCTTCCTGTTCTATAGCCATGCCCTCCAAGCCCAAACATTCCCTCCTAGAGGGAGGAGGAAACCCCCTCAGGAAGCTACAGCAACTCACAGGGGTCAGCAAGCTCTGGAAATGTCCACGGTTCACAGAGCCTCACAGTAACAACTGCTGGAAAGAGGACTGGCTGTCTGCAGATTGAGCAGGGAGTTTCAGGGGTGCAGCTTTTGTGAGCTGTCACCCATGCTGAGGAAAGCTGCATTTGATTCACCCATGGTCCCAGAAGCAATCCAAGCAAACTTGCCAATTTGTGAGGCCAAGCTGGGGTTGGATTGTTTCCCTTCCATCCTCACTGCCTTATCTGGGTTAAATAGACATGTTTGTGTCTCTCCAGGGAAAGGTGCACAGCAGTGCTCAAGAAGGGGACCCTGGGACACTAGCTGCTCTCCTTCCCCACTGCCATGAGGACAGCAGCTTCCTTTACTCCGTTCTGCCTCCTCACAGGCCCCAGAGCAAAAGTTCACACCCACAAAACCATGGCCCTGAATCAAAGCAGCACCTTCAAGTTGCTTTTCTTGAGAGTTTTCTTACAGAGACAGAAAGTTGATGGCACAGCCACATCCAGGTTCTGCACAGCTGATCAATGAACTGTCCTTGCCCCAGTGCCCCACCATGCCCACAGCTCTCTCATTGGCAAAAGCAAAAGAGGGTGGCTCTGTGGCCTTTTAGATGCCCCACTGGCATGCGTTCTCTTAACGCCCCTCCATGCCCAGACATGCCTTCCTTCTGCATACAACCACTTCTGCCCAGCCAACAGCCATGGTGTCAATGAGGAGAGAGCAGCCATTCAGCCCCTCCCTGCTCGTGCCAGCACACACAGCCTTCGATCACCTCATTTCCTTCTTTACTTTAAAGGGATCAATCAGCACAGCTTTAATGTCAGGATTTATCTTTATTAACAAACAGTAATAGTCAAGAGCTCCTGGGACCACTAACACCACTAGTGCCAGGTAGAGCAGTCTTGCAGAAAACAGTCGCAAGCTGGAGACACCTAAGCCAGAGAGCTAAGGGCTTGCAGTGGAGCCTGTGTAAGTTCGCGTGTCCAGCAAGGCTCTGCACACCTGGAAGAAGACAGCGCCCACAAGGAGCCTTCCCCAGGCAGGAGCCCTGCTTGCTACTCCCCGTGCAGAAAGGCTTGGGTTTCCCCAAAGGCTAGCATTCTCGTGAGGCCTAGTCCCAGTCTAGCTGTGTCTCTGATTTAGAGAGCTGCAAACCGCTTGACATGGCTTCAAATATTTAAGTACTTTAAATATGTGATCATGATAATTACCTGGCTGATGGTACTTCATTTTAAATGAAACTCGGAGCCAAGGAGATGCTGACATCACTGGCTCTGCACGCACTGCACTCTCGGTTGACTCTGATCTTCCCCCATTATGCCGCTGGCCTTGGGAACAAGCTACCTCCCCCCCCAAAAAAAATGAATTTAGGGTCTGATGCCCAGGGTGCCACACGTGATTATGACGGTAGAAAAGCAATGATCGGGAGGGTGGCCACCCAGTTTACGGCATCACTGACAGTGCAAGGGAAACTGGGTGCAGCAACAAAGACAGGCACCATCCATCACCAACAGGATTAATGAGTGGCACCTAGGTGTCTCTGCAGCTAACAGGCATGCTCTGACTCCCAGGGTCAGCAAAGAGGAGGGGTGTGCCAGGTGCCCCCGAGAAGACTGATTCGTGCAAACACAGTGAGATCTTGGGTGAGGGCCTTGGACAGGAAGCCTCAAGGCATTCTCAGAACTCTAACCTCTCAGCTCAGGGGGTGCTCTTCCACCCCAGGACACACTGGATCCTACAAAAGGGGCTGGGAATGTCGGAGGACAATTTGAACAATGTCAACACCTTCATTTTCCATAGCTTGAGCTAACCAGGATGTATAGGACCAAGCAGCAGAGCAAGGCCCTAAGAGGTGAAGGTGGACTTCTGAGTGAGTCTATATTCCAACATGGCCTGCTCTCCTTCTAATGTGGGAGGCAAAGAGAGATGGAGGGAAGAGGAAGCATTCAGGTACATGCCTTGGACAGGCTCTTCACTCCATTATCTCCATTAAGCCCTGTACACTCATGCTGTTGGGTATCTTCCTGGGATCTACTATAGCCAAGTGCCACAGACCGGCAGCACGTACACAAGAGCTCCGCCAAGAGCCTCTTCCCCTTGCAGGTGGCTCCGTTTCCTCACATCTCCACATAGTAAAGGGAGACAGCGAGCCTTCTAGGTCTTTTTCTTAAGGACACATACTTGGGTGACCAGACCCTATACTTGTGACATAGCCACATCCCCCAAAGTCCCCACCTCCCAGTACCTCCACTTTGAAATCAGGATATGAACGTGGATTTTGAAGGGACGCACCCATCAGTCCCCGGAAGCAGGCACTGCCAATCTCATGTTTCTAGGTGAGACACATAGAGACTTTAGGGGCTTGACAATAAGACATGGCGGTGCTGGACTTCATGCCTAGGACCACTTGATCCCAAAGTCCGTGGTTTCATTTCATATGCCACCAAGCTCCAAGACTGGGGATCATCTGGGCACATAGACCCTATGGGCACTAGCTACATGCCCAGCACTATCTGAGGAGTTCCACAGTGAAATGCAGAATAGGACGTGGTCCTTGCCGCAAAGAGTTTCCAATAACATTTGACAGGCAAGCACCATATTGAGGAAGCAATCATAATGCTAGTCCTAAAACTGGGAGTTCAAGGACAGACTCACAACCAGGAAGATGCCCCTGGGAGGCCTTTCATCTCTGCCCTATCTTTCCTTGGGTGAGCATTTGTGTCATATTCCTGTGGGGCTGCTGAGCTTAGCAAACCTACCACATATATACCGTATCCACCCCACCTTGGATGAGTGGCCCCAAAGGACACTCCACCTAGGCTGGGCATTGACCAACACCTGACAGTCAAATCCACAGCTTGGTCAACAAAGAGTAGCCTAAAGAAAATATCACTTGCATCTCTAGAAACCTGTGAGAAAGAAACTGGGAGCCTCAGGCCCCTCCCCAATCCCTGCTGAGTGAAAATCCTTAAGGGACTGGGACACAGATCAGAACTGGAGGCAGTCTCCAGCAAGGTCAAAAACAGGTTGGACAATGGAATAACAGCAATGAGAAAACCAGCAGAGGCAAACAAAGCCCTTCCGTGTGTCTCTGAGGAGGCCACGGGACTAGTGCGTGCTTTATAAGCATTGCTATAAACCCTCTCAGTTGCCCCAGGCAAGAGGCAAGGGTCAGTTTCATTCTGCGTCTGAGAACTGAGGTGGAGAGGCATTACCTAGCCTGTAAGTGACAGAGATGGAACCCAGCTCCAGAGCTATCAGAGACACAGAGTCCACACACGCCTTACCCTGGCAGATGGAACGCTTCACCAGGAGCGCAGAGGAGCCCGAGACACACTTTCTCACAGTGCAGATGAAGAAATACACCTTGCCCAAGACCTCCAGGACAGGATCCCCAAACCTGGGTCCACATACTTCCCAGTACAGTAAGCTGCCTTTCACCAATGCCCAACAACTTTACCCCAAAGGGGCAAAGGAAACAATTTTAAAACATAAATTTTCAATCGTCTTCCCATTTTGATATAGAAACTTTATTAATTTTTGAGAATTTTATACATGCATTCAATATGTTTTGGTCATATTTGCTCCCTACTCCACCTCCTAACTCCTCTAGGATTGATTCCCAGCTCCCTCCTAACTTTTAAAAAAATAACCCACTGACTTCAATTTGCACTACACTTATAGACAAGGGTGTGGAGCTATCCACTGGATAATGGTTGGCCTACCAAGTGCTAGACCCTTAAAAAAAACAAACAAACAAAGACAAAAACTGACTCTGCTTCCCCCAAAGGCCATTAGCTGCCAACAGCTCCTCAGCTAGGAGTGGGGGCTCAGGAGCTCCCTCCCTTCCCCAGAAATGCTGATCACGCTCCACCTGCCCATATGCTTCTTCTTCCCAGAAGGCCACCAGGAGACCTCCTCGTCCCCAGAGAGATGTTCAGCCAATACTCTGCGGGAGTGTTTCAATCTGTTTCAGAAACACCCCCACAATGGGGCCACACAGGCGATCTGTCAGAGCCAAAGAGCAGGTCCCTGGAGGCCTAGTTCATGTATTCCCAAGAACTTTAGTCCCAGCACTGATTTGGGGATCACCTGCCTTACTCCGAGTGGAATCTGAGGCCCTGCAAAGTACAGGTCAGCTATGACCCTGAAACTCACAGCCTGGCAGAAAGCACAGGAACATCCAGCCTCCACCTTCACTGGGGGCTCCCTGGCCAGGTGATGCTCATCTCTGGTCTGAGGCCTGTGCACTTTGGCATTGCTGGTCCAACTGCAGGCTCAATATCGGATTAGTGTTGGGACAGCCAGGACAAGCCCAATTAGCACCAAGGCCTCCACCCTGGTACAGACAAAATGTCAGGCTCCTGAGGGGGTGGGCAGATAGCGCATCAGAGGCTAAGGTACTCCTCCTAGCAAAAGGCCAGCTCCCTGGCCGCCCAGCATGGGGAGAGCCTCAAGGAAAAGGTGGCAGAAGCTGTCAATACAAACAGAAGCAGGCCTGGCAGGGGCACTTTCTGCCTCAGAAGACAATCAGAAAGAAGCAGAGGGAAGCTGGGTTTAATTCACACCTGCCGAAGGGGCTGAGGCTG
>LOEQ01000217.1:327673-339157 GCA_001685075.1 Bramus lutescens | reverse complement strand
TACAATTTGTGTGTTGTTATTTTGGGGTATAAGCTAGCTGTGCGGGAGCTGGGCCAGACGAAAAGCAGGCCCACTCCCCTAATCACTACAATGCTCAGTGATGGATGGTGTCCTGATGGGGACCCCCAAGGCTCACCTGGGAACTTCCCGGTCTTTGGCGTCCACACAGCACTCATACACAGGACAACCTCACATAAAGCAGCTCTGACCAGTGGGCTATCCTGATCTCAGCTGCCTTCCAGCCTCTCCACCATGCCCTAGTGGAACTGGCCCTGGTTGCATGTGGCTTTGATTATTGTTTTCTGCCTTTATTTCCTGACCTCCTTCTTCTTCTTGGCTGCTCTGTCAGGCTAGGCACCGGGGCTGCCTCCCAGACTATCACTTATCACATACACTAGCATCCTCACCTCAGGTCTGCTGTTAGGGGCTCATGACTAACACAGGATGTGGAACAGATATACCAGGACCCTTTCCCAAGCATAACCGAGAGCGTAGGGGTACAGAGACAAGAGCCTGCTCATTGCCGGGGCCAGGGACAGGGAGAGAAAGTGATTGACAACTTTAGGTTTCAGTCAAATTTCAAGGAGAAAACAGACTGACTACATGCCATAGAATGGCACAGAACATAATGTCTCCAGGTTCACAGATTCCCCCAATCCAAAATTGTGGCCAGCTGGCAATCTGGCTGAAAAGATGATCAGGACCAGTTTCAGTGTTCCAGACACCCTGAGACAAGGAGCAGGTTAGAGTGCAGAGGGTACCTCACCTGACCGTGGGCTGCAAAGCCCCTTGGCTTGGACCACTCCCCTTGGACCACTCAAGTGCCCCTTCAGAGCACAGGAACTTCCTGCCCCAGCACCTAACCACCTTCACACAGGGACCCAGCAATCTCTGGGGTGGAAATACATAGGGTATCTCCTCCATGTGCCGTCTGATTCAGAGATCCTACTAATCATTCCTGCACACTTGAGGTAAGCATAAACCATGTATGCAAGTGCACACATGCACGCACACACACCACGTACATGCTCCCCGCACTCCTGGTTTCTCTGCCCTATTTGGCTTGCACATTACATTCACACATCAGCCCTACATGGATTAATGGGTTTCACAATGGGGAACTTTGCATTTCCGTAAGTTCACCAACACCAGCAAATTACATGGATGGTACCCTTTCCCTCAGCAGCAGCAGGGTGTGGAATTCACAAGACATGAGTTCTAGTTCCATCTGAGAGCCATGTCTTCCTGGACATGAACAGAGAGAGGTGAGGACTGTGATGTCCCACAGGAGAGGAAAAGACAGAATGAATGCTACTTACCCACGGTCAGTCTGTCAGCAAGCATGCGACCAAGTTCAGGGATAACCTGATGTCCCTCTAACTCCAGAACTGAGCTCTCTCAATCCCATGCACATACTGACAGCATCTTCAGTGTTTCCAGTCTGAGATCCCACAACAGGGACCAGCCCCAGCGGCCCTCATCTCCCACGGCTCACACATGGACCGCCTCTCAGGAAGGCGGTTGGCTAGATATTGTTTTTCTCATGTGAACACTCCAGTCCACATCACGTGCCTTGTCTTTTTTTCCCAATCCCCTTCTCTCTCTCGCTGGCTGTGTTCCCTGCCCTGCACAAGACTGACTCCACACCCTCACGGCTGGTGAAAGCTTGGAGCTCCTCTGTGCCTCATTCTGTCCTAGAATAAGCAAAAACCTCCCTCTCTTTCTGTCACAGACAAAGCCCCAAAGCCATCTACTGTCCACCATAAGGCTGTTCAAAATTAATCAAGTCGTTAATGAGGGCTACATTTACAACTTCAATTGTCAAGTCTAATAATTCCCTTTAACTGAGATCTTTTGCCTTCATTAAAGTAATCCGTGCCTGTCGGGGAATGCTCAGAAACAAGATATCCACTTGTGGATCCCCACATGCTTTCATTTCATCACAGGGAATCAGGCTCAGTCAATTCTTTCAAATATCGACATCCCTTGATAAGACTAAAAAGTTGGAGGGTTTTTCCTCCAGAAGTCTTAATAAGATAAAAAAAAAACTTAGATGCTCAATCAGGAATTAATTAACCATTAAACATTATTTGCCCAATATCATGAGGACTCAGAAATACTTGATAAAATCCTTGCTTTCATTGAATCTAACATAATCAAAAAAATCAGCCTAACACTAACCAGTCCAGTAGATTTCTATACTATAAATATAGTAAAGATATAATAATAAGCCATTAATCCATTTAACAAAATGCCACTTAGGCCCTATTAGAGCACACAGAGCATTATGTCAATCACAGATAGACAAGATGTACAGTGTCCTAGTTAGGGTCACTATTGCTGTGATGAAACACCATGACCAAAAACAACTTGGGGAGGAAAGGGTTTATTTGGATTGCACTTCCACATTGTAGTCCATCACTGAAGGAAGTCAGGACAGGAAACTGGAGGCAGGAGCTGATGCAGAGACCATGGAGGAGTGCTACTTACTGGCTTGCTCGGCCTGTTTTCTATAGAATCAAGGACCACCAGGCTACAGTGGGCTAGGCCCTCTGCCATCAATCACTCATTAAGATAATGCTTTACAGACTTTTTTGCCTATAACCCAATCCTATGGAGACATTTTCCCAGTCAAGGACCCCTCATCTCTGAAAATATAGCTTATGTTCAGTTGATATAAAACTAGCCAACCCATGCAGTAAGGATCATTATAAACATACCATCCAAGAGCCTATAGGAAGTAGGTTACAGTAGCAAGTGATAAAGGACAAGATAAAATATGACAAGCAAGTTAGGAGAAGAATGATTCTAGTTCCATGGAAGTGGGGCAGCAACAGGGGTTACCAGAAACTTTCCTTAAACAACAGGGCCCAAGCTTCAGTTCCTCAAAGAGGTGGGCTAGTTAACTGAACATCACTGGGAGACCCCTCTGCTCCCTAAACAATCCAAGATTCACCTCAGCCCATCATCTGTGTGCGTGCATGCGTGTATGCATGTCTACGTGCGTGTGTGTGCATGTATGTATGTGTGTGTGCGTGTGTGTTTTATGAGTGGCCGTATGCGGTGTGATCTATGCACATGATTATATTGTTGTGTGCACCTATGCGCGTACAAAGACCAGAGGAAAATGTCAGGCATCTTCTCTCCCTCTCCACCTTATTGCCTTGAGACAGGGTCTCTCACTGAACTGGAAGCTCACCTTGGCAGCTCAGCTGCTTGGCTGCCCAGGTAGCTCCCAGTATCTGCTTGTCTCTACCCTCTCCTAGCTCTGGGGCTACAGGTATTCATAGGCATGCCCATAGATGCTGGGGATCCTAACTCAGGTCCTCATGTTTGGGTAGCAAGCACCTGCCCAGGCCAGAACCACCACCTTCTGAGCCCCTCTCATGGTCTGTGCTGGGACCTGTACTTGGTGTCTACATACACATTTTTTCTAAATACATCTGAGTGTGTGCACTCAGGGTGCAAGTGACCCTAACAATGATGTGACACACAGGATGCTTATGCCTACATGACATGACACACCGGATGCTAGGCCTGCATGACGTGACACACCGGATGCTAGTCCTGCATGACGTGACACACCGGATGCTACATAACGTGACACACCGGATGCTAGTCCTGCATGACGTGACACACCGGATGCTGTTCTTGCATGACGTGACAAGCTGGATACTAGTCCTGCATGACGTGATATACCAGATGCTATGCCTGCATGGCGTGACACACTGGATGCTAGTCTTGCATGACGTGATACCCTGGATGCTGTTCCTACATGACGTGACACACCGGATACTATTCCTGCGTGACCTGACACATCGGATGCTATTCTTGAATGACATGACACACCGGATGCTATTCTTGCATGGTGCATTTAGTTGTGAAGGCCTAGAGAGTCATAACTGGGATTGAAATCTGACCACGCCCTGTCTGGTCTTCCACATTTTGGAACTCTTGAGGAAAAGTCCTTTGCACCAACCTGGACACCTTAGCCCAGAAAGTCACTAAGTAGCAAGTAGTCATGGTCCCCAAGTCCCAGCACCCCAATCTGAGTACTGAGGAGCAACAGATGTGAGTGAGCCACTCCTGGCTTTACTTCAGGCTGTTGGCAAATCAGTCTATTCCATTCTTGGCCTCAGTTTCAATGGAGAACGACCAGTCTTGGGCCTGATGCTCTCTTCAGATTCTTCCTGCTGCAACAGGCTGTGACCTTGAGGTTCTAGCCTAAATGACCTAAATGGACACGGACACGAAACTGGAACCAGCTGGGCACGTGTCTTGGCATCAGTGTACTTGGCTTGACCCAGGCCTAGGACACCAAAGCACAGCTTATCTCAAGGAAACCCAGGGCCGAGAGAAGATCTAACGAGTGCCCACAGGCAAATCCCAAGCCTGTCTCCAGAGTCTCCCAAAGCTCACAGTCCTGCAGTACGCCCGTCTCACCATCATTCCATCCCTTTACCCTCCCCTACCCCAGTCACAGATGGAGACCCATAACCAAACCACAGAGAGGATGCCACAGTATCCTCTAGGATGCTGGTCCTGGATGACCATGTTCTACCCCTCCCCTCCCCACAACTCCTGATTTTTCTGCAAATCACATATGACCCCACTGTGTTCTCCATATTCTATCTAGCACAGAGAGGTAAGGGCCAGCATGTTCCTCAAGCAGGGACCACAATGCCAGCAAACTGTTCCTCCACTGTCTTCTACCTGCTACGCACACACAGCCCCACCGCCTGTTCCTTGGCTTAAGAGGGTGGCAAACAGGCACCCACACACAAGAACAAACAATCTCATCTCCAAGTGAGTGTATTTTGTCTTCATTATGCCACTGTGAAGGTGTTAATATACAATTTACAACATATTAATCACCGCTCTAACTTCCAAATGCTAAATGCTTCATTAACATTCATGTTTTCTTCAATTACTTGGCTGTTCTGGGGGAGGGGAGCAGGTTGGTTCCTCACTATACCCATCTATTTTGGAAGACTCCAGAATCATAAAAGGCAACCTGACCCCCCACCACTGCTATACAAGGGGAAATACCTGCTAGGGCACTCAGTACTGACACCTGACTCCAGCGAGGGTTGGTCGTCAAAATACAACTGGAGGGCAAGGGTGAGAGAGAGAAGAGGCTGGCGGGAAGAAAAAGGAGCAGATTTAAGGTGGTATAGCATTCATGCTAACCAATGGGTCTACCTCCTTCACTGGGAAGAGACTGTGGCTCAGGGAGGGTAAGCGACTTGCTCCCAATCACACAGCTGCTGAGGGGAGGTGGCAAAGAGGAAAAACTAAACAGAGGAGGGCAGTAGAATGCTAAAGTACGAGCAAGAAACCGCAAAGCCTGGAGAGAGGGATGGGGCAAGGGCAGGTACACGATGGGACAGGAAGATAGAAAGATCTGAATCCTGCGTAAGCTCCAAGCTACCTTGAACGTCCCCTGAACTGCTCAAGCCTAGGCAGAGGATAAACAGGACCGGCTGAAGGAAGCAGGAGAAGCAGAGAGCACTCAAGGGTTGGCCCTCCACCCCAGGCCTCTAAATGCAGCCATACTAAATATGACACATAATTAAAATGTCATTACCTCACAATTGTGCCATCCAAACTTCACGAGGAATTTGTCACAGACGCTTGTGGCTACAAAATCAATCTGCTATTGTACTTCAGCAAATCAGATCCAATCATCTCCTTGCCAGGGGGTTGCAGAGTGGCCGGAATGGAAGAGAAAAGAGAAGAGGAGGCTCCTGCTGGCAGGTCACTTCCTTGTCCACAGGCTGCCCTTCAGCCAGGCCCTCTAACCTTGAATGGGAGCATTCAAGGTCAGCACATACTGTGGCTTCCAAGAGGCTCAGGCAAGGGACTCAGGTAGAACTAGTGGCAGCAGGGTCAGCTTCTGTGACTATCTCCTGGGTCTTGGAAGGCATAGGCCTTGATGGCTATCAGGTACACAGGCAAAAACCCACCAGGTGTATCACCACTGGTGCAGGACTTCCAGGCACTCTCATCCCTTATGAAGTAGCATCTTTCTTTTTACTTCCTTCCCCACAAGGAAGAAGTCTTCGAGTCTTTAGTGAGGGTCATGACCAAGGTCACCTCTCAGTAGAAAGGGCAGAGGTTAGTGTGTGACTTAGGATAGCATTTATTGTGGAAAACACACAGACAGAGACACACACAAACACACACACACACACACACACACACACACAGTCTACAGGCTCCCCGAAGTATGTCAGAAGAGCTGGCCTTAATGGTCTGTCATACACTCCTTTAGCCTGGTGGCTTTGAGCACTAACTAGCCTTCCCTTAACCTGCCCCCCAGCTGTCTCCTTTGCTAAGCCCACTACCTCATTCTAGGCTGGCAGCACACTGTAGTGGTTTCTTCTCTGGCTCCCCCATCCTCTACTTCTTCTTTCCTCTGACCTTGCACATCCATTCCAGATGAAGCTCCTACAATGACACTTTGACCTTGACCCTTCATGTTCCAAAATCTCCAACAGCTGCCTCTGAGTCTCAGTCCCGCCCCCTCCTCCAACAATTGGAGGAGAATGTGCCCCTCAAAGCCTCTATGGCCACCTCTCCGTGAAGCAGACACTTCTGTCCTCACTGACAAACTGTCACCCCTCTCAGCACCTGGAATCTGTCGCCACCTCTTCCTTCCCCATGACTGCCCCTGACTGTGTGTGTACTTGGCTGTTTTATCTCTAGCGCTTCGCTTATTCATCAGTTGGCTTGCTGGTTCCTTCCCTAGCTTGGTCCACAAATGCCTATGTTTCCCATCTCTTTTCCTGTCACGTGCTTTCCGCCGCCCTTCTGACGAGACTGTGATTGTCGTCATCTGAGCCCACAGTCTTGGCTGCTTCTCTACGCAAGTGAGTCTCCCATCTCACACCCACACTCTTCTCCTGGATTCTAGATCCTACCGATTAGCATTTCCCACCAAAATCCTGCTGCTGAGCTAGCCGTATAGCCCCCTGCGTCTGACTTGCGTGCTCACAGCCACACTGTACAATGTTGTCTCAACATCTATGAGGTACAGAGAAAATTCCTTTATCCTGTGTCTTCTAGGACACTACATGCCGGGCCCTTACCTCCTGCCCTGGCCTGACTCTCTCCGAGACCCTCCCTGAGCCCTTAGATGGATGCCTTCCCAAGCATCTCCAGCCAAGAAACAGGTCCTCACCTCCCATCACCCATGCCATCCCTCAGCAGCACACACTGTGGCTTCCCTGCTTCCCTACACCTTCTGCCCATGTACACCTAGACAGCACCTGGCTCCATGAAGAGCTAGTCCTTCTGCGGACTCTTCCCAGCTACCCGTCAGTCTTCACCCCCACACCTGGGGGTTTGGTCTACTTCCTCTTTGGAGGGCAGGGGCAGATGAGGCAATGAGTCTTCCTCCTAAAGTCCCCAGCTTGGCACCCGACCTTTAGTAGGTGCTCATTAAACCACGAGGGTATGGGAGCAGAAAGAAAGGGTTGGAAGAGATGCCCTGGCCTACAGGAAACCAAGCCTTTTCCTTCAAGCTCAGCTACCTTCTCGGTCACTGTCTGGCAGAGACCTTGTCCTTTCACAAATGTTTACAGAGATATGTAAATAACTTGCCCAGGATGATGTATGTGGCCTTTCTACCCTGAGCCTGCCATGGTCCATGCCAAGTGTGCTGTCAGTGTGGCTGCTCAAGTAAGACACTGAGGAATGTGGTCTGCGTGGAGGGGTGGGTGAAGGTATACCATAAAACATTGTGCGCAGACAAATCTGGGCCCCATGCCATGAAAAATGTGAATCTGTCCTTGACTTCAGCGGCAAATGAGGCATGAAAATGTATCAAAATGTGATATTCAATATATGGATGGATTTAATATTTTATGAGACTGGAAATCAGTTACCGAAGGTTTGAAGGATAAATCAAGCGCCAAGCAGATGAACCTTCAGGCATCTGCCCTGATGTGTGCCTTTCCCCAGAAGGGGAAGAAAGAGGAGGAGCTCTGACAGGAATCCAGCCCTTAAGACTCCAGGGGGACAAAGTAACCCCCAAATACATACTTTACTGACCCATAATCCCCTTACCATGCCTCACACATTTCTTCCTGGAGCCATTACTGCCTTTCCTGCCTGGGGAGCTTCATTCATCCTTTGAAATCCTGCTGCCTCCCTTGGAGCACACTGTAGGCCAGTGGTTCTCAACCTTCCTAATGCTGTAACCCTTTAATACAGTTCCTCAGGTTGTAATAACCCCCAGCCATAACATTATTTTCATTGGTACTTCGTAGCTGCAATCTTGCTACATTTATAAATCACAATGTAGATATCTGGTAGACAGGATATCTAATACGCAACCCCTGTGAAAGGGTCATTTGACCCCCAAAGGGGTCATGACCCACAGGTTGGACACCACAGCTCTAGGCATTCTCCTTACCTAGGACTACGCCCTCCCTCACCAAGGTCCACAGAGAGCAGGCATCCAGTTGTTCCAGGCCATTTCACACCCAGTGAACCCTGGTGTTCCATACAAAGTTAGGGACTTTGTGGTTTGCATGTTGCTCTCCCAGGAACCCTCAAAGATACTCCGTACCCTAAACATTATTTCTCTTATTGAATGCCTGAAGTAAGTGAGGCTCAGAGAGATTTTGTCACGGGAGCTAATTCCGTTCTGTGTGGCCAGGGAGCAGGAGACCTGTCCCCAGTCCAGCAGTGAGCCCAGCCTTGTATGTACAGGCATGTGACCTTCCCGCTGTGTGCCACGAATGAGTGTTGAGTCCCAAACTCTTTTTCAGTACTCAAAGCAAGGTCAGCATCAGCCCTCGCCAACAAATGGAATGCTCCTCTACTCCTGGGGTCCCCAAACTTGGCTGGTCATCAAACATGGCTGAGAAATGTTTTATCATATTTTATTTTATTTAGTTTGGTTTTTCAAGACAGGGTTTCTCTGTGTAGCCTTGGCTATCCTGTAGACCAGGCTGGCATCACACTCACAGAGATCTGCCTCCTGAGAGCTGGGATTAAAGGCCTGCGCCACCACCACCTGGATGGAAATGTTTTATAATTCCATCTTCAGGATCCCATTCCTAGATACTGTAATTAAGTCTGGGAAGAGATCTGGTGACACATATGTTGGCTTTTGTTTTGTTTGGTTTGTTTGATGCTTGTCTCTCTATGTAGCCCTGGCTATCCCAGAACTTGCTCATAGACTTGTTTCTTATTGTTGACACCCCCACTCACTCTGATGATAAACAAACCTAGGCTCCACTCACAGATGATGCACTCTCCTCACCTAGGCTAGTTGGTTATTTGAAATGGGGTCTGGCTATGCAGCTCAGGCTGTCTTTAAACTCCCAAACCTCCAGCCTCCACCTCCTAAGTGCTGGGATTATAGGCACGCACCGCCACGCTGACTCGATCTAGATCCTGACCGTATTTTCTCTAGCTGCGGTTTACAGGCTAGTGGACACCCATGGTCCTTCTCTGGGGGAGGGGCTCTTTCTGCTAATCACCTCCCCATATCTTCCTTTTTCTTACGAAATTCTCTCCACCGGGCACAGTAGTACAGTCCTGTAATCACAGAACCCAGGAGATGGAGGCAGAGAATCAGAAGCTCAAGATTATCCCTGGCTATATAGTGAGTTTGAGGTCAATCTGGGCTATATGAGAGCCTGCCATAAAGGATGGAAGGAAGGGAAGTAAGAAGGGAGGGGGGAGGGAGGGAGGAAGGAAGGGAAGGAGAAAAGGAGAGCAGGAAGTGGAAGGGAAGGGGAGAAGGAGGGATGGAGAGGAGGGGAGAAAGAAATTAATCGTCCTATGTTCTCTGTCTTTAGAGCACAGTTCTCTCTGCTTGAGGTGACCGTCACCACCCCTGTCTTAATATAGTCCCCAACACTGTGTGTACGTCCAGTGTGCGCTGAAAGTTGCCCATTCCACTCACCTGTGTAACCCCTCAGCAACCAACTTGCCTTTCGTACCCCAGGCAAATAGTGCTGCCTGAGTTTCATCCCTTGTGTTCTGGGGCAGCAGGAGCAGGCCAGGGCCCCTCAGCTTCCACACTGCTGCCCCTGGGGCCTGATTCTATAGGACTGTCCTGAGCACACAGAGAGCTCAGCAGCATGGCTGACCTTGACTTCAATGCCAACTGTGACAAAGAAAAGTCTTCTGGGGCTGGGGAGATGCCTCAGGCAGTAAAGTGCTGGCCATATAGACTTTTGAGTTTGATCTCCAGAACCCCTGTTAATTAATTTAAAAAAAAATAGGCCTGTTAGCAAGGTTTTGGAATCTCCTGCTTGGGAGGTAGAACCAAGTGGATCCTGACCTCCCAGCTTGTTCCAGGCCAGAGAGGCTCTCTCAAAAAACAAGGTGACAATACCTCTCTCACACACACACAAACACAAAACACAAAAACCTACAGATCTTGCTAATATGCCCTGAAGGGTGACTCCTGCCCAACTGAAAACAGAGGAGCTGATTTGTCAAAAGGCAATGGGCTCCGAGGCAAAGGACACATCTCTAAAGCCACACTGTGTTCCACCCATCAGCACCAGTTTCTTTATCTTCGTGACAAGGTCAATGTCATGAGACTTAAATGAAATCGAATTAAATAAAGCAGTCTCATTGAACAGGGCTCAGACAAATTGAAGAGGCCTTTAGGAGGAGAGCCCAAAGGCAGCTTACAGTATGCAGGTAAACTAAAATAAACCAACTAAATTAAATAAAGAGCTGGGATGTGCAGTAGCCACTGATTTCCATGGTGGGAAGACATCAAAATGGTCAATTACAAGCAAGCAACCAATGTCACTGTACACAGCATTGAGGAGGGATGGGCAGAATCATGCTCTCAGAGAGCTGGTAAATAAACAGGACCTACCAGGTTTGTGATGGTGGGGAGGGTTGGGTCTGTGGCGGGCTGGAAACGCCTGCCCTGTCTATAGGCATTTCCGAGCAAAACCAAAAAGCATTTCTGCAGGGGGCACATTGGCCAGTGGGTCTTAGCCTATCTGACAGGGATCTTAGTCCTACAGTCGCCCCATGGGAAAAGCTAGACTCAGCCTTCAAGCCCTCCTGTCTATTTTCAGGCCTCACTTGTAAGAGGCAGCATTAAACACAGTGGGTATATTTTAGTGTCAGTAGGATACTAACGGTGAGGTGGTTGGTTACGAAAGGCAACGGCGCTGCTATGTCACCATGCTTTTAAGCAGGACCAGGGGCTCTGAGTTGGACAGTCCTAGGTTCACCACCTACTCTGTCAACTGTAAAGCTTGTTCATTCTCTCTCCCATGTGCATGTGTGTGTGCGCGCATGCATGCGTGTGCATGCATGTGCATGCGTGACATGCATTTGAGTATTCAACTGCATGCACCATGCCAGCCACGTGGAGGCCGGAGGAGGATATCACATGTCTCCCCCCCCAAAAAAATAAAAAACAAACAAACAAACAAAAAAAGCCAGGTGGTGGTGGCGCACGCCTTTAATCCCAGCACTTGGGAGGCAGAAGCA
>LOEQ01000217.1:247472-269412 GCA_001685075.1 Bramus lutescens | reverse complement strand
TAGAGCTAGGCTGGGAAAACTAAACTGAATGCTGGGAGAAAGGAGGTGGAGTCATAGAGAAGCCATGGAGCCACTGCCAGAGATAGATGCACCAGAACCTTGCTGGTAGGCTATGAGCCTCATAGTAAAATATAAAATACTGGAAATGGGCTAATTCTAGATATAAGAGCTAGCTAGCAATATGCTTAAGTGATTGGCCAAGCAGTGATTTAATTAATACAGTTTCTGTGTGGTTATTTTGGGGCTGAGCAGCCAGGAACTAACAAGCTGACTCATACTACACTATCCTGCAAACTTTCTTGCTAATGTATGATCCCAAAGAACCTGTCTCTAAAATACCTGACTGATTTTGGGTTTTTCTGGATTTTATATTTGCCTTGTCACAATGAGATATTTGAGGGAGATGACCCAAGTCTACATGTGAAATTTAGTTACAGTTTATATACAGCTTACACACACAGCCCACAGGCAGGGAATTTTCTATAATATTTCTAATAATCTTGTGTGTTTGGCTGCATCCCATCAACAATCCAGGGCAGAATTTGCAGCCTGGGCTGTTGTGTCAGCATTTCAAATAGTCCTCGATTTGCAGGTCAATGATGGTTAACACTGACTTGGCCAATCGAGAACACTAACTTTTTTCCCTCCTGACCTCCCAGCTCTCCAGGTACAGGAGTAGAGTTAATCAGAAGGACTGCCTGTTTCAAAGTCTCACACAAGCAACGAATTTGAGTCCCTGGCCCATCTCTGCACTTGAGACTGAGAAGGGGCTAGAGGCAGCCGGAAGCCAATGATAATGGCTAATGCAATACACACAATTTCGTTACTGATGTGAAAACTGATTCTAACTCACAGAAAAAGATAAAGGAGATTTGACTGGAATGCTCAGTCCTGAGAAGATTGGGATGGTTGGATCCCATGCTGTGCTCTTTACCAGGAAGTTACAAGCAGGGTATCACACACTCACCTGGAAAAAGAGTGAGAGCTGCCTGGACATTTTCAACTCTCCTAAGCATGTACTGCCTTATCAGCTAGCTCAGAAACCCACCCTTTCTCATTGCTCTGGTGTAAAAGAATGGGCCTCCCCAATTGGAAGAGGCAGCTTCTTGCTTCTTATGAGAAGGTGCAGCATGGGACCAGTGTCTTTCTGACTCTGTAGATGGGTTTTTAGTGTTCTATATGGAAGTTTGTTTGTGACACCAAAACCCACATTTGCTTACTAAAGCTAGTTAATGTAGCTGCTTTATTTAAACATTGGCCTTGACTGTCAATCACAGGCTTGCTCTTTCCTCCAGGTGCGCAGTTCACAGATACACACCATTGCTCTCTACCCTGAGTCTGCCATCCAAACAAGGAAAACTCACGTGAAGCTTTCTTGCTTTGTGATTTTTTTTTAAGAACAAGTGAGTGTGTGTTCCAGCAAACATGGAAGAGTATGTATTTATCCTACAACAGATGCACTCATTCATTATTGAGCATCTATTTTGTGTGTGGTACGGAGCCAAGGCTGAGATTGTGAACAGCTCCCTGGAGCTCCCCGGTACAGCAGGGAAGGAGGCGCACACTTTGAAAATACCCATCTATAATGCACATGGGTGAGCGAGCTAATAGAGACACGGACTAAGTGTCTAGAGAGGAAAGAAACACAAGATTACTTCTATCTCTGGCCTGGGGAGAGCTTCCAGGGAGTGTGTATGGTAAATGGCTTTGTGTAGGGCTTCCCTAGGCAATGCAACCTGGAGAGACCCCAGGCAAACCCACCTGCCTTCCCCTCACATCCAACAAAAAGCAGCCGGACATCCCCACCATTCTAACCCTCCTGGATGGCTGCAGCTCTTCACAGAACTGAAACATCTCTAGCCCAGCTGCCTCAGCCACCACCCACATACTCCCCTGCTTCCCCTGCTGTTGCCCACTATTCACTTGGGAACCAAGCCAGAAAAGGCTAATGAGAAGAGAAGGGAGTCCTGCGTATGTACTGATGGGGCAGAAGCAGGAGACAGTTATTTAGGACAGACTGCTTTGCTGCCTGGCCCCCAAACATATGGATCTGTTCTTCAAAGGCCCTTTCCTGTAGAGAAGGTCACCAAGGCTCCCCTACCATCTTGCCAATGCTCTCCTCTCAGGAACTGTGGGTTTTGTCACAGGTCTCAGCATGGAGCCTTAAGCCCTGGACACAGTACATATTCAAGCATGAGCTGCTCAAAATGCAGTGGCACAAACCCTTGGGTCTCCTTCAGCTAGCACCAACCTCCAAGTCACCTGCCTTAGTAAAGCAGAGTGGGTGCCTCCCGTCCTGGGATTACACAACTGGTGTGTGAGCGCACGCACGTGATAGTGGTTAGCATCGTGTGTCTTCTTCGATCACTTTCTATCTTAACTGGAGCCTGGCAGTTCAACTACAGTGGTTGGCCAGTAAGTTCCAGGAATTCTTCACCATCTTCACCATTTCAGCACTGGGATACAAGTGCACAACACCATGCTGGTCCTCATGATCCTATGCCAAACAATATCCATTGGTCCATGCAGCTGATTTTTGAAACTCAAATACAAAGCTTTCTACGTGCTGGAAGCTAATCCCATCTTGTATGTTGGGACCCTTCGTTATGCCTATCTACTCTACATATTGATGATGTCATCCTTCAGTCTTGCCAGCCTGGCATCATGTGAAGTGGATAGTCAGCTCATCCAAGACATCAACAAATGTGTCAAACATAACGAGCCCAAGGATGACTCCTTGTGGCTCCCAAGACTTACAGGAAGAATCTAGTTAGTATCTACCACAAGGAGATGCAAATGATGAGTGGATCTGCAGGAAATTCTGCCTTTCTATGTCCCCCCATCAGATGTCTATCCACCTCAGGTTGGTCATAGCTCTTCTTCTTTTCCTCACAGATGGCATGGCTCATATGGGACTCTAAAACTGAGGTGCCAGATTTGAAGATGCTTAGATATAGCAGGCTTTCAAAAGACAAAAGAGTCAATGAGTTGACCCAACCTGACCTCCTCAACAGCCCTATTGTGCCCTGCTGTGTTTTGCAGGTGATGCAAACACATCAGCTTCCAATTCTCTTGCAAGGCGTTGGGAGAAAATGGCCTCACACTTGCCGCTTTAGAGTATTTTTTAATCTACCTTTTTCTTCATTGCAACAACATCTGCCTGCCTCTGGCTTTCTGGTATGCCTCACCCTCTCCACGGCTTCTCAACAATCCACACAATGTGTGCAGAATTGCATTCATAACCTGCTGCTGCTGCCCGGGGGATGCCTGCCTGTTACCTTTGTTTGTCCTGGCCTTGGTCTGTGGGCCTGGCTTTGGCCCACTGTGGTCAAAACACAGCTCTGTAGCCAGGAGGGGCCAGCCAAGCGTGCCATGGTATCTGAGTACACTCAATTCAAACTGTGCCCACCAACGGAAGGCGGGGTCCTGCCTCTCCTCCCCCTCCTTCCTTCTGTAAGAACTGCTCTGCTATGGATGCCAGGCAGAAATGTGTGTGGCTATACAAATGTGCAAGTGTATATGCACAGAGGTATAAAAAGTCCAATGAGCGGCGAGTGGCGGCTATAAACATAACAGAGTTTATGTCACCTGCTACGCTTGGGTGTAAGTGCTTCGTATATTTAACCTATCTAATCCTCACTAGAGTCCTGTGTGGCAGGGATTGCCATTCTCCCAGTTTGCAACCAACAGAAAAATGCCCTCAGCCATAGTGAGTCTTCGCTATTGTGCCTACCCACAACAGTGGGACCTCTTCCCAAGCTTTCCCCCTCCCTCCTTCTAGCCCTCCAGCACACCCTACATTCTCTTCACAGTCCTGCCATTCTCTGTATTCTCCGAAAAGTTCCAGGGGCTTTCACACCACTGCACTTCTCTGTTTGTGATCCTGGCTCTGCCTGGAATAGTTTTTTCCTCTTGTCCACACAGAAAACTCCCTACTCATACTTCAAAACTTAGTCAGTATTACCTTCCTCGTGAAGCACACCCATGCCTATGTCAAGGAGAATGCTCTGTTCCCTCCCTTCTGGGTCCTATAGCAAATTGTTTGTACTGTTAGGTTAGAATCAGCTTTGTAAACAATAGAAGTTTCTGGAACAAGGATCAAGAGTTCAGGAAACTGGCATAAAGTAACAAGAAAAAAGTATGCAGGGCCTTTCATTTCATAATGAAAGTATTTGACACCTATTGTATACCAGGCACCATCCTAGACACTGGGGACAAAGGAGTCAATAAACACAAGCTCACAAAGCCTATGCCATGTCAGGAGAGACGGAGAAACTGAAACAGGTAAGAAAAACTTAGAACGCACCAGAAAGTAGTATGTGCCCTAGGAAGGAACAAAAGAGGCTAAGAGCCGAGGAGAGGGCTAGGCTTGCTTTGACATTAGATCCTGAACCCTTAGTCTTAGGCTCAGTTTCCAATGAGGTACCAATCACGGTGGCATGGTTCCTCCTATCACCCCAGGAACTTCCAGGACTTCAGAGAACACACAGGGTCATTTGCTGCCCAGTGTTTACCTTTACCCATGGTGGCAATGAGCGAGGTCCATCACACTGCCGTGAGGACAGGTAGACACAGCCGTGCTGACAACATAGCCGGAGTGCACTCACAGCCATGGTGATCATGAGCCCCTATCACTGGGTCACATGTGGGCACATGGCATGGTGCCCACCCCTTCGTGGATGAAAACCCTACTGCTTGAAGAGGCTCTGCATCTTGACCAAGAGCCTGGGGAGCTTTAATCACGAGCCCAGGACTCAGCTAAGTCTGCTTGACACTGGACCCACAAGTGGACTCCATTAAGCCCCTGTATCTGGTTTACTAGTTAAGAGTGTTGTCTGAGTCCTCCCTAATCCATTGGGAACTTAGAACACTGTGTGAAAAGGCGAGGCAGCCTGGAGGGAAGCCTCGCTCCACCGGGCAGCCCAGGAGCCTGCAGTGAAACTGGGAAAGACCAGTTTCTCAGCAAGAACAGAGCTCAGAACACAGGAGACTTAGCTGAGGGCTCAGGCTCCAAACCTGGCACCTGATCCAGCCTGGCCCTTCCCTCCCAGAGACGACTCATGCCTTTCCTGCCGGTCCTGGTACCTTCCTCCACTTCAGTTCCTGTCCCACCCACTCTACTCTTCTGCTGAACAGAGCCTCCAGCTCCCTCCCCATAGGTCTTAAGTCTACAGCCAATGGCTGAGCCATCCTGCTTCTGGCTCTTTGATCACTTCTGCCTCTAGCCTTGCAGTATGGGGACCATAATCCCTGAAGGTTGGAAATAGGTCCTAGCCTGCTCCCTTCCCTTACTGTCCCTTTAAGGCCCCAAGCCACTCTCCCTTTTATCATCAATGCCATGGGATGACCATGTCCTCAATGTCACCTATCACTCAGCATGGTCTGCATTGGTCCACCATGCGCTTGTCCCTCTGCTCTCCACATAGGGGACCCTCCTGCCTGCAGAACACCTAACCTGACCCTTCTGCTCTAACCGCAAACTGTCCAGCAGGGCTCGGCCGAGCTGGCTCAGGGCTCAGAGCAGGTGGCAAATCTTGTTCTAGCTCTGCATTTAGTGAGGTACATTGTTGGCTGAAGGCCAACTGTAGTGAGAACACCTAGACCCTAGAAGTCAGTCAGACACCACATGAGAGCTCATTGCACACAGTGCGGCTGCACTCCTAGGCTGATTAGCCTCAGTTCTGTCTTGGGTCAGCCTGGCTCAGCACAAGAGCAAGTAAGAGTCCTGTATCCGAAGCCTCTCAGTCCCAGGCAAACGGGAAGATGACTCACCCTACCCTTCACCCCTACTGAGTATCCCCTTGCTCTATAAACTGCTTCCCTCCCCTCTGCCGAGATACCCCCCCACCAGACCCTGCATGCCCCTCCCCCAGGTTTCTCCTAGTCTCTACCCAGGCCATCTATCTGCCTGAAATGCCCTCCAGGCCTTCCGGCCATTGCCAGGCTTACTGCTGCAGTTAGACAAACAAGAGGCAGTCTTCTTTCCCTGATCACCAGGCTGGTGTCAAGCATTATTAAAATCTGTTTAAAAACTCTGTCTGCGCTAACAATATTTTTTTTAAGTATTTCTTTGTGAACACTCCTCACGTTTTCCTACAAATAAACAAAGTGTTGTGGCTGGGACAATCTAACTTGTCAGTGGCTGCTGGACCTACTCTCGCTGCTGAGGCCATCTTTAAGCAGAAAAATTGTCAGTCAAACAGCCAACTGCTATCCTTAAGTCAGCACCAGCAGTACTGAACATTCCACTGACACCTTGAAACAACTCTACAGAAGACAGAGCTGAGCACCCTGGCTCCTGAGCACATAGCTCCAGCCAGAGTTATTTCAAACACTCTGCACCAGGCCTCTGGCTATCACAAGCTTCTGTGAACTCTAGACAATTCTACAACCATCTCTATCTTGACCAAAGAGGACTGCTTCCCCTGGTGGTCAGATTGCTGGGACTAAAAGGCAAAGCAGTATCAGTCCAAACCACAAAGCTCGGTGTGCTTGGTGCTAAGAGGCAAGCCTGTGATTGGCCCAACTATCGCTTCTCCAGCTATCTAAACAAGCTGCTGAGCTCTCACTCAGGTTCAGGGACATTCTCCTGTTGACCTCCCTAGGGTTTGCAACATCAGGTGCGATAAAGCCCGGGTGCTCTTCCTTGCCTACCTTCAGTAGCACGGCTACCCTGATAACAACGCAGCAGCAGATGCGGTGGAAAGCTCAGAATTTAGTAGCTGCAAAGGCCGCCATCACAACAAAGAAAATAGTGGTGGAGACTTGACTGCTGAAGAAGTCCCAGTGGCCTCAGAAGAGGTCCCACCGGCTCTCACCTGGCATCTAATACCTAACACCAGGCTGGCATCTGGTGTCTAGTTTTCAAATCTCAGCCAAGTCAGCGGGGCCCAGCCTACTGGGAATGACAGCCTGACAGCTGAAGAGGCTGGCAAAAGCCCCCTGGCAGCCCCCCTCCCTTACCCATGCCTTCCCAGCATTCCTAGGAACTTCTGTAGACTTGAATCCATGCTGCCCACATGGTGCTGGGTGTCCCATCTGTGTGATTCCCGCCTATGCCTGGTGCTCTTGCTCCTAAAGGATCTATTGGGTCCTGAGTGGCACTGGCCACCCAGGCTCCCAAACTCAGCCCCAGGAGAGGCAGACACCACCAAGTCATCTCCCTAGCATCCACTGAGCTGGTAGCACAGGTGAATGTCCCCCAGCCTATCCTCACTGCAAGAGCCCCAGCACCCTGCTGATGTAGCCTGAGAAAGAGTAAGATTTGGATCAATCAAGGTCTTTTGTTTAGGCCAATCACAGCCAGAAAAAGCAGCTGAACAATTCCAAAGCAGCCAGGGCAGACCAGGAGGAAAGACAGGGCACTTACTCAAGAAGCAGAAAGACCTCAAGGATACATAGACAAGAACCCCTAAATCCTAGAAGCCAAAGGTATGTCAAATCCATGGGCCCAAAGGTCTGAGATTCCAAGCTGAGGGCCACTGCAAAGGACTCAGGGTCTCAATATCAGAGACCTGAATAGGATTGGAGCACTGGGCAGTACCACTTGCCTCTGTTTCTGCCTGCCCACTACCTCTGACAGCTTGTTGCTGCCAAACCTGGGGGGAAATGAAGCACAGAGAAGAGCTTTCTGGCCTGTCTACAACTTACATCCAGGGAAACGAAAAGAACCCTTGAACCAGCTGATACTCCAGTTACTACTTCTGGCATCTTTGGAGTTTGTTTTGTTTTGTGACAGGCTCACCATGTAGCCCAAGCTGGTCTCCAACTTGCCATCCTCCTGCCTCACCCTTAGCTTCCTGAATGCTAGAGTTATGGGTATGTGCCACTACACATGGCTCACCCAGTCCCTAGCGAACTCAGACCCTGAGCATGAGGATAGTAGAGTTCTATGAGCAGTCTAATTCTGACAGCCAACTTCACTCCGTCGCATCCCAGCTCCATCTACCCTCATTCTAGAATTTGCCTTCTCACTGAGTATGCTTCTTGGGCTGTGGCATAAATTCCGTTCCAGGTGGACGTCCCCCAGTTGCATCAAACTCAACCAATATTAATCAAAACCGAATCTGCCACCTTCTGCTGTTACCTTGGTCCCCAACTGTCCTGTCTTAGGTACTGAGCATCAGCTGCTCAGAGGAAGAATTTGAGAAGCATTTAAGGCTGGCCTAACACCCACCACTCTCAACAGCACCTAATAGAGCCCCTGTCCTGAAGATTCTCCCTCCTTCCTGACTCCCAGGGCTACACTCCCCTCTGTGTTCCCACCCAGGCTTACCCTCTCCCCCTGCAGGATCATACCAGAGCCCCAGTCCCTGCCTCCAGCCTGCATTAGTCTTGTCCATCTTCCACACAACACATCCAGTCAAGCTAGCTCTGCTAAAGCCTCCCAGTGGCTGCTTTCAGGATGAAGCTAAAACATTTGGCACAGACATGGGACAAAACCTTTGGCATCACTTCTTTGGGGCACACAAGAACTATGTGGTGGAAAGGGAGATTGGGAGAGCCAGCACCTCTGAATTCGATAGCCTGAGATCATACCTCTAGTCCTCCACCAAAGAGACTTCCTGAGTTCTGTCAACAGAGCTTGCACGTGACAAGGAGCAAACCGGACCACACAAGAAAAGCCCCTAGAGTAAAGTCCTGTGTTTGGCAAGGGTGAGCATGCAGTATAATGCCCTTCTGATAAACACTGCTAGCTGAATTGCATTCTCTACCACATCCCATTCTGGAGGTGAGTGGGTCACATGACTGCAGCCTCATCTCTTTAAGGGAGGTGCTTCTGCTGGGGCAGCTCCATCTTTTCCTCTCAGACTTAACCCAAGCCTTCCCAGGGCACCATGCCTCCTTCAGGAAGCCTGTCCTGTTGCCCGTGCTGAGGTGACTGTCCTCTTCCATGTCCCCATGTCCTTTGCATTTGCCTCTCCATGTCACAGCTTCATCCATCTACTTCTTGGTTAAATTCAGGAAATTTTCCTTAATGCCGAACACAGAGCCTGGCAGAGAAGTGCCCCTGCCCTCCCCTCCACCCTACCCCTGGCAAAAAAAAAAAAGAAAAAAAATCCCACAGACTAGATGAATTAAGGAAGCCAGAAGCACAACCTGATGCATTCTGGGCCATTGCCCTTCCCATGCCCTTCCAAGAAACACTCAGAATTCTAAAATCCCCCATTGAAAGGCAGCGGCCACTTCTGGTTTTGTCCTTGTACCCCAAGACCTCAGACTCTGTTTAAGGAACAGCTCATGGGACTCTACTTGGGACCGCGGCTGCAGGGAAGCCAAGGCTGGAGCAGGGAAACAAAAGGTGTTAATTACAAAGCCGGTGGAATGAAACGGAGGTTCACAGGTGCAGAGCCAGAGTCCACATTAGAAGAGAAACAGGCAAAGCCAGCAAGCTTTTCAGTGTCTTGGGCTCCAGGGGAAGGACAGAGTAAATCAAACCTCTGACAGACGATCAATGGACATCCAATTAACCATCACAATATTACTAATTTACACAAAATGTCTAAACAATACTCTTTCTTCCTTGGAGGAGACCTTGATTCAATGCCTCCCAGCTGTTGGGACAGTCCCTCCTTGCTAATGCTGAAAAGCTATTGGAACTGTGCCCCAATCCAGGGACGGCCCAGGGACTCAGGCAGTCAGAAGGTACAGAGCCAGGCACCGGACAGACTGGAGTGCCTACCAAAAGCTCAGTCAGGGCATGGGAAGGAAGGCCAGAGCAACCAGGCTGAGTCACTGGAGCCACCAGGGAGGGCCATCGATAATTCAAAGAGGCCGCAGTCAGGAACAGTCATTCATTCTGACATGAGGAACCCAGGGGTTCCAGTGGCCAATAATGCCCTAGCATACGTTTTGGAGGTGTCGCTCCCTTCATTCAGCAGCTCATAGAAGGTTAAGTGCCTTCCGGGTGGTCTGAGGTTATCCATGAAAGCATCCAGAGACAGAGGCGGGGAATGGTCTCCACTTGGGAGTAAAGGGGAAGGATGGTATGACACTTGATCAGGAGTGACACCCAAAAATTACTGACTAACCAACTTCCTGTGACATCCAGGGACTCCAAGAAGCTAAGCTGAATTCGGTTCTAACAGTGACTTTGGACTGACCTGCTCCTTGCTCCTGTAAGATGTGATGGCACCAGCATTCAGAGAGAGCCTGGTGCTCACACAGGAGGACTGAGGTCTTAGCAGGTGCAAGGGAGAGGTGAGAATGCCTTACCTTCTTCCCTTCTTCTTCCACAGACAAACCACACAGGAGCCACAGCTTGGCAATTCAGCCCTGACAACAGAACACATTCAAGGATGCTGCAGGTCCCTTCATCACAGAATCCTTCTCCCAGTGCCATCTGAACACCAAGCTCTAAGCAAAGCCAAAGCTGGAGGGTAGCATGGGCACTGTCTTCCGGTATCTGGAAGGATATCAAACCAGACAGCGCGATCTCCTTATCTAGAAATGCACAGGCATTTCTCACCATCATCGGTTTACAAGCAAACTAAGTCACCAAGAGCTGAATTGACTCCCCCAGCTACCCAGCAGCAGGTCTCTTCTCTTGTTTATTGAACCAGAGTCTCATGTATCTTAGGCTGGCCTCAAACTTTCTATATAGATAAGGTTGACCTTAGATTTCTAATTCTCCTGCCTCCACCTCTCAAGTACTAGGATTACAGGCAAGGCACCACTATACCTGATGACTGAGAATGGGGATGCTGG
Source organism: Bramus lutescens (assembly GCA_001685075.1). NCBI lineage: Eukaryota > Metazoa > Chordata > Mammalia > Rodentia > Cricetidae > Bramus > Bramus lutescens. Next base: position 258,705 of record LOEQ01000217.1, on the reverse strand, counting down.
GGACTGAACCCAGGGCTGTGCCACCTAAGTGCCCACCAGCAACCGTCACCCTATTTACATGGATATTCATTCTAGTCCACGAGGCTCCAACTCGCAAAGTGCTGTCTGCTATGGGCAAAAGCGTGTAGCAGTGCCCCTCAGTCTCATACCCCGCAGACCCCTGCACTTCCGGCATAGGCTCAGCTCTTCCAATCTTCCTGTATCATGGAACCCACAGCACATTCTTGATTTCCTGTGACCCTCACTAGGTCTCCGAATGGCATTCTCTACCTAATGTGGCAGAGCCCAGTCTGCCCTAGAAGCCAGTCATGGCAAAGCAAAGGAGCTTTCTGGTGCGCAGGGACAGACTTCGGAGGAAACGGCTTCCTGAATTAAGGATTTTAAGCACAGATGTCTGAAATAGATATTCGGGAGCTATTCACCCAGACAACAGCCACTTCCTCAGCCTGCAGATACGCAGCTGCCATTGGCAATATGCTTTCCAGCAAATTCTGCCCTGCCAATGAACTACTCCCCATTCTAGACATTTAGGGGAGCTACTCCCCCAAAGACGCCATGGCAGACTCTGCAACAGCCAGGTCCCCTGCCACTCTATTCATGAAACATCCTTCCCCTGGCTCCTCTCCCCACAGGCTATCCACCGATTCATTTACTCACCATTATTTTCAAAACTCAAATTGTATTCGCAGTGGAGCACGAGTAATAAATACTAATACACTGTTTGCACTTGAATTAGCCTGCATGTCCTGGGACCACAGAGCGATTTGTCAAAGGCAGACATCCCACCCCACCTGCGCCTACAGGCTCTTTCAAGGTCAGACTCTTAGGGCCTTAGCAAGGATAAGGCATGGAAGGCTCTAGAGACTCACACTTAGGGTCCCCTGATTCCTAAGAAGGCCACTGAGCTGCCGGGAAGGATAGGAAACGTTAGGAAAAGCTCCACAACCTGGGGCCCACAGACCTAGCCCTGGCCTCTAAGCTTATGCCCAACAGGCAGCCAGCAGCTGGAGAGCAGTGTGGCAAGCAGTCCAAGGGGGAAAGGGCCAGGATGTTTCTGGAAAGGGATTAGAGTAGGATGGGGGAGGAGCCTTAGGAAAGTAAAGTCACAGGAACACCAGAGCGGGAGGAGAGATGGAAGGAGGGATCCCCAGCTGTCTGAAAGGATTCTGAGTCAGAAATCCAAAGCTACCCTGGGAGCCAGAGTCAGCACTGTGGATGGGTTCTTTTTTTGTTTTGTTTTGTTTTTTTTTTGTTTTCTCCAGATAGAGTTTCTTTGTATAACAGCCTTGAATGTTCTGGAACTCAAATCTGTAGACCAGACGAGCCTCAAACTCACAGAGATCCACCTGCCTCTGCCTCCAGAGTTCTGGGATTAAAGGCATGCACCACCACCGGTTCTTGCCCAATGGATGAGACCCCTTCACAAAGAGAGGTCCTTAGAGTGTGTGGAGTGCGTGTAGTCAGCCAGCCTCCAGCCAAACAGGAGCTACCAGAGTAATAAACTGAACTTAAGCCTAAGACATATAGACCACTGTACACAAGCAAGATTGCTAGTCACATATCATCGTCTGTTCCTGCTGAGGGCTGGGGTTTGAGACACCCAGAATGCAGGGGTGAAGAGAGGCAGGCCTCTCAGTCAAGGTGAAGTGAGGCTGCCTTGGGGAGGGGCTTTTCTCCAGCAGCACCTCCCCACACACACACCTTTTCCCACCTGCCCAGGAATCTGGAATAACAATGCAGCAGGCAGCGTTGCTTGCTCTTCTAGTTAGATACAAACACAAGATACAATGCCACCACCTCTCGCCAGACAAGGCCATACATCAAATGTGCCTTTGTGTGAGCGTGAGAAAGGTAGGTGGCATGCTCCTCCCAACCCCAGCCCTGCCCCCACTATCTCCAGGTGAACTGCAAGGTGTCTGTAAACTCTAAATCCCCAGCAAAGCTCTGGAAGACAGTGACGGAACCCACAGAGGGAGGCAGCAGCTTACTCCTTGACCCAACCCCTCCCCCATGGGATAAACACTACAAGTCTTCCTCACCTGGTAGGATCTGCCTAGAGGGTTATAGTTGAGCATCCTTAGGCACCTACAGCCTCTTCCAACTCCAGAGACCTCCACACCTGGTTTAGTGTGCACACTCCCTCCTGGCTCCTGCTTCTCAACAATTCCATTCTGGAAGTATCTCTGGATTGGGAACAGTGCAGGAACTCAGGATACCCCACACTTTCCAGGAAAGCTGCAACTGCGCAGGACCTAGAGCCAGAACTGCAAAGATGGCCCAGATGTGGGGACAAACACCCAAGTTTACACAAGCAAGGGGTCAAGCCGATGCTACAATGGCAAACCGCCCTGCAGACTCCACTGGGTTGGGAATGCCAGCTCTCTGGGGCAGGTCTAGCCTTAGCCACACCNNNTGGTGACTTTCAGCAAACTCTCTGAGTCACAGTTTCCCCACTTGTCAATATGAGTTGCTACAGAATGGAATAAGAAAATGCATGTGACCCACTGCATAAAATGCTCAAAAAATACCACCTAGTGTTTTTATTAGTGCCATCTCATGTCTCCTCTTGAGTATTCTGTCAAGTGACCATACTTCAGCAATAAGGCCCTGACCATTATAATAATTATAAGCACTTAAGTCTCAATTTTTGAAACTGAAGTAGAAGGCAGGGGCAGAAAAGCCCACCTAAGTGTCAAGCCAGCTAATGAGTGCCCATGTTAGCCATGCTCAGATCACAAAATGGGGCATGGATAGCATTCCAGCAGATCCCAAGGGCCCCTCCAAGAGTATCAGCTACCCTGGCTTCTGTTACCATACTTTGACATTTATGTGAATAAATTCATACCTGATGTTCTGAATGAACTTTATGATTTAAGGATGCTTGTCATCTTCGTCCCTCCCTTTGGATGTGCCCACCTGCTTATCCTAGGTTGCAACGTAGGCAAAAAGGGGCTCTTACACAGGATGTCCAGGCCTCTCCTGTCTCCTCACACTCATACCAAACAGCTTCCTACAAATCAAGCCTGCCCCTCCTTAGGAAACTAAGTCCTCCCTTTCCACGGATCCGCTTGCTTCTGGAAGTTTCTTTGGATTGGCTAGAAGAGAACCATCAGCTTGTCCTGCCCTACCCATTCCAACCCAGACGGCACAGCCAAGCTGGGCTCAGATCTGATGAGTGTTTCTGTTGTCTAGGTGGATTTATACATATCCTTTAGTCTCTCTTCTCCATGTGCTTCTCAGAGGTTAGCTAGCAGCTGGGTCCTGGTGGGGAGAAAACAATGCAGCCAGGCAGGCAGGAACAGGGTGGCAGGTCTCAGGCCCTCTCTTTTTTCATGAAAGGTTATATGGGAATAAGTCTGATGAAATGTACGGAATCCTGATTCTCCAGAAGGCAAGTTACTTCCCCACTCTGAGCCTCAGTTTCCCTGTTCAGAGGAGAAACAAAGAATGGTACTCTGGGCTCAGGTCAGATAGCACAAAGTGACCTTTGCTGACCCACAGGTACCTACACTAGATCCCAGGCTTCCTTCAACCCCCACCCTGCAGGCATCCACGTCAACCAGTCTGAAAGGGTAAAGGAGGGGAACCAATCATAGCCTTAAGTAGTGCCAGGAGCATTGGCATCATCCACAAGGAGAGTCACAGTGCAGGCCCACTGGGCTCAGGACTAGGCAATGAAAGGTGACACCAGACCAGGAGTCTTCCTAGATCCTTGTGCCTCGTGTGCCTGTACTGGTGGGTCTTTCTCCTAGGACTCCGTTCCTCTGGTGTCCAGTCCCTATGCTGCCAATGACTTCATATAACCAACTAGGCTCTAGCTAACTAACTGGAGTGCACACAGACCCATGTTACACCAATCACTTGTACTAACACCCCTAGACGTGGCTTCTGTTCCCAGAGACTACTCAGGACTCCTGGAAGCTGTGTACCCTACCTTGATCTATAACCACAGGTGTCACCCCAGATGCCACCTCTGCCCTCCCTAACCTTGCTCGAGCCCCTGGTGCCAGGATCAGTTGGGTCAAGATCCAGGCAGACCCAGGATCACCCCTGTACTTAGGGCTGTGCTAACCTGAGAATGACAGCACCATGCAAGTTGAGAAAGGCATTTGGAGATCTACACAGTGGATTTTCAACCCCACATGCCTGTATGCTGAAGGTCACCTGGGTGGCCCCTGGCTCACTGATCATCAAGGGTCCTAGGATATGGCTTCTACCAACAAGCGCCTCCCAAGAAAGCTGCTCACTCACAGTACCGTTCACAAAGCGCCTGTCCCCTGCTGGTACTCATTGTAGATGGCAGGACACTGAGTACACCCCACATCTACAGGGCTGACAGATAATCTGAGGAATGCTCCCCCAAAAGCATCCAAGCATTGCCTGGCCTCCCCCTGCCACCATCCTCCTGGCTACGCCCAGATATTCAGTCCCTGCCCTCCTAGAAGATTGTCATCTCCAATATGCACACCCCCAGCTCTCCAGAGAGGGCCTGGTCAGGGTGGTGACACAGAGGTAGAGCAAACAGGGTGGCATTGCCAAAGGAGGGCAGTGTGGGGCAGCTGTGGGAGAGCACATGGTAACATTTCAAGACAGAAGTAGGGGACAAAAAAAAAACTGACCTGGTATACAGGTCAAAGGTCAGGTCCACCCCCACCCCTATGTCTGAGGTCAAGCTCTGGACAGCCCACCACCATACTGGTTGATCTGCCCTGCCCGTGGCCCAATTGTTTTGTTTATGTCCATGCACCCTACCTGCAGAGGTGTCCCAGCCAATATGCCTGGACACTGGCAGTCTCTTTTTTCTAAAAATGGGTGGTGCTGTTTCGGCTCAAATAGACTGGTGGTTTTTCTGCCCTAGTCGTCCCATTCTGGTGTTCTTGGATTTGGGGCCCTTGGATGGGGTGTGCGCAGCACCCCCTAACTATAAGAAGCTCACAGAGCGACGGTCCTTCTGCCCAGGACTTTAGGCCCGACGAGGAACCTTGAAGATCCAGCAGATTGTAGGACCCAGCCTTGGAATGTACCTTCCTGTCCCCACTGTGCATCCATAAACTTATGGTCGTCAATGGCATCCTTGGCATAGCCCCAAGGGAGCAAGGATCAAGCAACTATGGCCTCCATCAGGTAAGTATAAGCCTTCAGTATGTCTCAGTCCTCCTATTCCTCACAACTGCTGTCACCTTCCTGGCCAAGGTGTTTCAATGCAAGGGGAAAAGCCTTGGAATTTCCAAGTGGAATGAAACAGAATGCTGGCTTCATTTCTTGCAATATTGGGAATCTTCATATCCCAGTGGGTTCCCACAAAGGGAGGTGGAATAAGGACCCAAAGCACAAAGACTTGGTTGAGCATAAGGTAAAACCTAGTAAATTTAGAAGTCATTTGCACTGACTGAGCACGCACCTTATGTTAGGCAGTTGGAGAGGGGACCTGTCACATCTTCCACATTTGCAACCACCCAGCTAGGTATTTTGGCCTGATGAAGACCAGGAACATGGAACAAGCTTTATCGAACTTGTCTTCTGGCTCGAATCACTGCTGGGTGCCATCTCAGGCAAGCAATGGACCTATGGGTCTGCTCATAGTGAGGAGCACAGCAGCACCGACTTCCCAGGAGCTGGAGGCCAGCTCAGGACACACTGTGCATGCATAGAACCACCCGAGACACGCAGGGACTCGATGATGGTGGTTCTCAGAAAACAAGGAGCGGGCAAAGGCTGGATAGTCATCCACAGGAGCACAACCTCAAGACATTCCAGGAACCAGATCCTGGGATTTGTTTAACCTCCTGACTTTCGGGTTTCCTGGCCATCAAACAGGCAGATGCTGCTTTGTTCTGCATAAGATCCTCAGCTTTGTGAGGAGCAGATGCTCCTGAGGACCACTGTCTCACCCTTGGGGCAGACGTTAGGTGGCCTTTCGTCTTGGTCCTCAGACAGAGACTAGACCCAGGGCAGGAGTCCTGACCCTGACCCAGCTTACGCTCAGATGACAGTGTGCTCACCAGGTAATGGCTGCCATCTGGATCAGTTGACAGGTCCCATCATCTGAAACTTTTCTTTTTTATTAAGTGTGCCCTGCAGCCGGCCTCTCACTTACACATCTTAACCTCCTCCGGGCTATTGATTTCTCATTCTATTAAATCCTCCTCTTTAACGCCAGTCCTTAAACTCCTATTCTAAACATGTATTTACTGCTGGCCACCTAGTCCCAGGCCAGCACTAGGCTCCCCAGTCCTGAGAGGTAGGCTTCTCCTTACTTCCTCTCGATGGAGGGCTGTGGGGATCCTCTACCAGTCCCTAGCAATCCTCCTTCCCCTGGATGCTCTGGGTGATCCTAGGGGTACCCCAACTTCCTTATCAGTCTCTCCATAGCCAAAACACCACACAGGATTCTGAACACAGCCTGAAGAACAATGCCATAGCTATCTGGTCTTCCTTCTCCCACTAAGAAAACTGCTTCCTGAGATACAGATGAGGAGGGGGCCAGCTAGAGAGGAGGAGGGCTTATGGGGCTCACAGGGACAGGGTGGACTTCTCACAAGCTTTCTACTCCAGCCATTAGATACAGCCTCAAACTCAGGAGTAAGAACCTGAGGGCTGCCAGCTTGGAGGTCTGGCAGTCCTTGAGGCTGTTGTCTGCACAAACCACGACCCTCTGACTAGTGACAAATAAGAAGAGCAGTCACAAATCAGGAAGTGTGGCCCAAGTATTGAAGCTAGGACTGCCCTCTGAAGCCTCAGCACCACAGCCCATGCATTTCTCTCTGTGGCAAACACTGAATCAGCCTGAGCTGAAGCCCCTTAAGTAGGACAAATATTTACTTGTACATGGTCTGTCACACTTAGGGACATCTCAATTAGCAAAGATATAGTGACTCCTGCCTGCACAGACAGAAACTCTGCTTGGTTCCAGGAAGTGACAGATACTGAGATGAGCTAGCACAGGACGCAGGGTCCATGGGTCATGAAGGGAGGCAGCAGAGTTGGCAGGAGGAGGGAGGGTGAGATCCCAGCATCGAACCTGCTATATGACAGTCCCCTGACAACACACGCTAAAGGCCTAGCTCTTCCCTGGACTGCTCAGCTGCTAGCTATCCAGGAACTCCATGGGCCACCCAACCCAGTACCCAAATGCTCCACACAGTCTGGGCAAAGCCGGTCCCCTTCTGGCTTTCTTATTTCTAAAAGCTGCATCACCCTTCTCTCCAGGCTCCTGGGCTAGAAATCTCAAAGTTATCCCAACACTTCCTGCTCCTTCATCCGCTGTTACCAATCTGTCCGCACGCATGCACTGCTGGCCTTGGAAATGCCATTCAAGTTCCCCCTTCCTGTTGCCATCACCCCCGCTTAGCCCTCAACTCCCTTTTCAGCATAACACTCTCTGCCCAAGAATCTTCAACAACTCCCCAGGCCTGCTGCAATCACCTGAGCCTTTTTTTCCCTCCGGGTCAAGGACTTCTCGGATTCAGTTAAAGTCTCCACAGCTCCTCCAACAGCCACACCTTCTCCACCAGCCCCATCCAGTCTGCCTGCTGGCTCTGTTCTCTCTCCCCTTGCTCTGCCTGCAGGGTTCCTGCTCAGTCTCCTTACAGTGAAGCCCTCCTATGCCTGAACCCCCTATTGGCTCCAGCCTGAACTCATCTGCACACAGCTTCACACATTTCTACACACTCACAATCAAGCTGTCATTTTCAGCCAGAAGTACCTGGACTGCTTTCCACCCAAACCCTATATGGGTGGAAAGAAAGGTGGATGGAACCCCACCCTGCATGAAGGGACTCTTCCAGAACCCCAGCGCTGCAGTCAACGGAGTTGTTCGGCTACTCCTGCTTTCGGAAGTAAATGTTGCTGAAGTGTAGGGAGAAAGCTGGCGTCTGAAGCTGTCACTGGTTCATGTCACGGGACAGAGTATGGAACATCATAAAGCCCCCTGGGACCTCAGCCCTCATTTGTAAAGACCCAAACACTCAGATCTAACTCACAGGGCAACTGGGTGATTGAGCGAAACAAGCAAGTTCTCAGCTAATACAATATTAAATTGATTTCTTCCTTCCTTCCCAGAATTGAGCCAGCCTGGTTCTGTGGTATAATACTGTTTTTCATGTTGGATTTGTTAACATTAGGTATCATCTGTTTTACATAGCAGAATGTTATAATCAAGTCACATCCAGTTCTTATGTCCACACTATGAACAGAGCCAGGTAACGGGGGCTGAAGGGCAGGGCGGCTCTGCTGGAGGATAGAGAATGGGAACAGGTGTCAGGCAAAGGCTTTGCCCCTCAAGGGAGTCAGTGTCTGGGTGGGGACACTTACAAGGTAGGTCACTTTCAATACCAGGCAGGGCTAAGAGCTGACCCAACCCACCAAGAGAAAGTGGAGGAGGGGCCACGCAGGGAATACACCCTAGATTCCCACCTGAACTGCCTTTTGCTCATGACAAATCACAGCCCCTCCCTCCCATGCCCTCATGTCCCATGGTGTCAGGCCTCTGAAGTGGAGACTCTCCTGCTTTTACAGGGGAGGAAAGTCAGGCTTAGAGAGGTGAGGTGGCTCAGCCAAGGTCACGCAGGGAATGATGTGGTGATAGGAACTCAGGTGTTTCCAGACAGCAGCTGGAACATCTGCCCTTCCCTGCTATGGAAGCTTCTAGCTGCTCCATGAAGGCTGCTTAGGAGGTTGTGCAGAGCAGAAAGGAGGAAGGGCATGAACGAGAACATGAGGCGCCTGTGCTGAGGGGCAGGCAGTTCAGTCCAGAGGCCAACGCATGGCAAGACGCTGGGATCCATATACCAACGGTCTTCAGTTCCAAGCAAAGTCTTCGGGTGCTAAGGGCTCTGGAGATGGAGCAATCTGTGAGAACCCCACTGTGGGAAGCCCAAGTGATCAGCTATGCCGATGACGGAGAGAGTATTAACAAAAGGGTGAACAGAAAGAGCATATGNTTCCGAGCAGCTAAGAACAAAGCAACAGGAACTTGCCCAAGAGCATGGTGCTGCAAACCAGAGTCTGGGAAGCATGTATATCTCTGCACCTCGGTTCCTGTGGGTCAATCCATAGGCCTTTTCCCGGAGCTGTTGGCAGAAACAGCAAAAGCTTCTGAGGCTGAAGTGGCCTCTGTATGCCGCACTCAGAGGCCTGCAGAAGTCTGTCACTCAGAAGGCATGAGTTGTCTGAGGCAGCACACGAGTGCTCTCTTCCCAGGCACAACACACAGCCACCCTCCTCATCAACCACTCTAGCCTCCTTCTGGGCTTTCCATTTCATCCAGGTCCCCTGGGAGCAGCTGAGCTCCCCAAGATCTCCCGCATCTCCGAGAGAAGAATCCACTTCTCTGTAGCACACAAAAGTTCCCTCTGCATTCTAAAGGAAGCCAGACTGGAAAGCAAGAGCTTTAGAACAAAGTTTCAGAGCCAGAAAGGCTTCAGTTAATGATTGATATCTAGAGGAGAGGGTGGGAAAAACACAAAAACTCACACACACACACCCCATCAGATCTGCTGCTTTCTCTCCACTCCTAGAACTAGCCCTGCCTCCAGGTCTCAGATGACAAGTTCAGTCAGACACAGGGGACGGAGCTGGAGAGACAAGTGCAAAACTGGTGGGCAAGCCCAGGCCACAAGAAATGAATATAATCTGGAAAATTAAACAAAGCCAGTCACTGTAACGTGTGCGTATTAGATTAACTCTCTAAAGGGTCACGACCTTGAGGAACACATCCAGCCAGTGAGGAAAATAATAAACCTGATTAACGATGAGGCATGAGCTGCTGCTTCTGCAAATAAAGCCAGCCTGAGGATGCCCCGTGGAATTCCAGGGGCTTCCTTCCCTGGCACAGCTGGAGCAGAGCCCACCTCTTCAGCCCCTCACCACCAGTAGGACATTCCAGGACTAAAGCAGGGCAGGGTTGTTCCCTTCCAAGCCACACCCCTGCAGCTCCATCCCAGGGGATGCAAGCCTAGCCAGGTGCTCCAGGAAGGGTCACTGCTACCAGATGACTGGTGGGAGCCAAAGAGAAGGTAGTTCTCTTTGTCCCTGGCAAGGCTCAACCCTCTGGGCCAATCCTTAGCCCTCCTGTTCTGGTCTTTAAGAGATGCCTACTTGCCAGGAACAGTGGCCAGGCCCAGCCAGAGCTCCCCTCCTGTTTCCAGACAACCCAGGCCCCCGGGAGACATGCCCAGAAGAGCCACTGGAGGGAGGCAGGGAGGTGGCACCGCGTGGCATCACCAGACAACAGCACCAGGAGGAAGATGGCAGCATCAAGTACAGATGCCAAGAACCATACAGACCAAGGGCCAGGCAGGGACCAGCTCAGCCTGCATGGCCCGGCCACAGCCAGGCAGCCTGGCTAGAGGGCCTTTTCTAAAATCCCCTTGGTCGCGCCTTCCCCCCACCCCAAAGCCCTGGGCCAACTCTCCCCAGGCTCCACCTCCTCCCTCACTTTCCTCAGCTCCAGGGGGAGGGAGGCACAGGTGCTCTTGGCGCCTTGGACGAACCCCCGTCCCAGCCGTCACCAGGGGGCCCTCAACCCCCAGCCAGGTCGGAGCCACTCAGGCTCTGCCGGGTCCTCATTGAAGAACATCTCCTGAGCTCCCCTCCCCCTCCCCCAGCCCCTTCCGCCTCCAGCGCCCAATGCAGGTCTCCAGAGTTTCTCCCTCACTTCCCACTCGGGTGAACTAGGGTAGGATGGCTAAGAGGCCCATTAGTCGCAGGAAAGAGGGTCATGGCTGATAGGACGTTGGCTTGGCCCAAAGCAAGACGGCGTGCAGGGTTGGGGGTGTGGTGGTGGCCGGAGTCCAGGGCCCGGGCAGGGGCGGTCAAGACAGATGGCAAAGGGGGAAGAGAGAAGGGGGCTCGAGAGCCGGGCTGGTCTAACCGGGAACTGTGACTGGGAAGAGCGGCCCGCAGGAGAAGCCAAGGGTGACGAGGCAGGGGAGAATCGCCAGTGTCGGGAAGGGGCTGTCATCCCTGCAGGGGGCAGAGGCTGGGCTGGTATTTGGACTGGGAAGAGGGAGAATCACAGCGGGAGGGTCGGAACCGAGGAGAGGTTGCGCAGGGGGAAGCAGGTGGGGAGCGAGCGAGACTAGAGGAAGTACGGGGCAGGGTGGCGGGGTCTAGGTAGAGAATCGGGGGACGCAGGCATCTGAGTGCAGGGGACTGGGCAGCTGGAGGCGGGAGCGGGGCCAGGCAGGGTGCGGGCCGCGGCACGGAGGGAGCGAGCAGCGGAGACGTCAGA
>LOEQ01000217.1:229036-247272 GCA_001685075.1 Bramus lutescens | reverse complement strand
AAACTTGTAGCTGCCCTGGTCGGGTCGAGCAGGAGGCGGACGGCCGGGGATGGGGGGCTCCGGGTGGGTGTTGCAGAGGACTGACCCCAAGAGGGGAACTGGAATACACTCCAGAGCCCTGCGCCAAGGGGCAGCCCGCCCCGGTCCGGAGGCGTTATTAGTCTGGCCCGCTTCCGCGGGCAAAGGGCGACTCCTGGTGGCGTTTTAGGGACCAGAACGAGGGACGAAGTGTAGAGAAGGTAGCCTTGGTGGTGGTGCGGACCTGGGGAGGCTTTGCTTTAGGAAGACCAAATAAACCACAGCGTTTCAGGAGGCCAAAGAGCAACAGCTCATATTTGGTAGACCGCCGGTTTAGGCACACACACCTCCTGGGAGGAGATGGCGCTTCATGCTGCACACAAGGAAATCCCGGCTAGGAAAGGTGAAGGACCCAACCTTCACCTGGAGCAGGGGGCAGGAGCAAGAGGTAACCAAGCATCTTGGTAAGAGGTTCAGGGACCATTTGACTACATCACAGCTGCTTGCAAAAGGAGGCTAGAAAAGGCCAGGACAGAATAGAAGGCCTAGGATCACGTGACTTCCTCAACCCCAATGTCTCAACTTTGGACAAACCCAGAATTCAGCCATGCCAGTCTTCCTATCTTCTACCCTCAGCTCTTACACCCAACCACTAGAATACCTCAAAGTCTTTGTGAGGGGGTCGTTCTAGAGCAGTGGTTCTCAACCTTCTAATGCTGCGGCCCTTTAAAAGATTTCCTCATGTTGTGTGGTGACTCCCAGCCATAAAATTATTTTCATTGCTACTTCTTAACTGTAATTTGCTGCTGTTATAGATTGTAATGCAAAAATATGTGTTTTCCCATGTCTTAGGAGACACTTGCCCCTCTCCCCCAAGGGTTGCGGACCCACAGGTTGAGAACTACTGTTGTTGACCTACTTGACTGGTTCTTGGGACTACTAGAGCAATACACAATACACAGACTGCCAATGTTGAGAGAACAGCAAGGCTGAATCAGCCCCGAATTATCTGCTAGCTGGGAGAAATGCGGTTACAAGATCCTCTTTCTCCCTCCTCCACTGCCAGAGCAGGCTTTATGCGTGCTCTTTTGGCATGAGAGCCGCCATATTGTACAGGAGTTTCCATGTTGGATAGGCTTCTATTTCTCCAGTCCAGCATTATTTAAAACTTACTGTATGTCAAGACTACACCACTCAAGTATCATTTCCAAAACCAAAAGCTTTTACATCAGCTTTGCAAGGTAGATGTCAAGGTGAACCTAACCCCATCTTTTTTTGGGGGGGAGGAGAAGTTTGAGACATGGTTTCTCTGTGCTTCCTTGGCTGTCCTGGAACTTTCTCTGCAAATCAGGCTAACCCTGAATTCATAGAGATCATAGAGATCCATCTCCTCTGCCTCCCAAGAGCTGGGATTAAAGGCGTTCGCCACCACTGCCCAGCAGACCCTAACACCACCTTATGAATGAGTTTAAGATGACCTGTGGGACATTCCATCCTGAGGTGAATGGACTCCAAAGACCTGAGCTTTAACTCCAGTGCCTTTCTCTGCCTTGGAATGTTAGAACTGGTTTGCGTGGGTGGCAGGACAGTAATCTATGCAGTGCCTGCTCTGGGATGACAATAGTGAAGGACATCCCTGTGACCAGGACAAGCCACTTCACAGGCCCATGATTTCCAGTTCTCTCTTTAAAAGCAAGGGAAGCTGACTGGGTGACATCTGGTGACTTCAGAGTGACATGCATGGTCTACTGGAAGAACTCAAGCCCAGCACAGTAGACACTGTGAATGAAGAATAGAAAATACTAGGTATGAGAAAAGTTTCTTCTGATTCTTTGGCTTTGGAAGCTCATTTTATGAGCCAAGGAGGGTGTGATGGTGGCCGAGGGGGGGTGTCTTTGGCACAATTCCACAGCTATTGGTGGCTAGAGGTAACTGTAGTTGTTGCCTTGTGAAAACCCCAATCTCTTCACTTCCTGCAAATGTGGATTGTCTTTTTTAAGTCTTCCTCTAGAAGGAAGGAGCCCTGAAATTGGTGCGGAGAGTCCTGCCCTTACCCTTACCTTGGCTACCCTCCTGACAGCCCCACCCCAGGGGTTAGCTGAGGAGGTGAGATACTCAATAGTCCTACTCCATCTGTATCCCTCATAGACAGTGCCGCTTGTGCAGACTCAGCCCCACACAAGGTAACTTCCATAAGTTGGGAGAGATCAGAAGACAAGAGTGAGCCTCTCATCTTAAAGGGTAACGCAGAGGAGATTGGAAATGGGGCCCTCTTGCCTGAAGCATCTCTCGCAGCCAGCTCCCATGCTGTACTAGACAGACAGGACTCTGTGTACCTGGCCATCATGATTAGCTGGTGGATCCAAGTTCTCTGGTTGCTGGAGCCTGCACAAGTTTGCTCTCCTGTGTTTATTTTTAGCTCACCTCGCTTTGTATTGGCCGCAGGTACAGCCACAAAAAGAAGTGCTTGCTTTGCATCACCTACCACATCTATTCCAAAATCACCTGGGAAGATTCAGTGCAAGTTGGTGGTAACCTGCTTGCAAAACTGGGGCCAACCAAGATGCCCAGCCACCAAGTGACTTGTGCATACATCACCNNNNCCACTCATTCCTACTGGCTCTAGGTCTGAGGGACTGGCTTCCTTCAGTGTTTTCTCGATCAACCGCCAGAGGGATGGTGATAACATGGGTTACCTTTCCTTCCACTGACCTCATATGACCCATAAGGTAAAATTGAGTCCAAACTACCTTAGCATGGGTCAAAGGTCCCTGCTACCACATCTTCCCACTGAATGCTTCAATACCAAAGTAATTTGAAGCTGGGGATACTACTCAATTGGTAGAGGGCTTGCTTGCCTCAATCCCCAGTACCCCATAAATAGGGTATGGAGGCTCATGCCTGTTATTCCACAATTAGAGGAAAGTAAATATGAAGAGGAGAGGGGAGCAGTTCCAAAGTTATTCTTGGCGGCACAGCTAAGTTTGAGTCCAAGTTCTGCGCAACACGAATCCCTGTCCCAAACAAGACAACAGTATTCTGATCCCTCTGTTCACCTTATTTTATGCCACCAAGTCTTAGCACACTGAAATCTGCCTGGAATTCCCCATAGACACACAAGTACACGGGGGGAGGGGGAATGTGAGTGTGTGTGAGTGTGTGTGTATAGTTGCCATCTCCCCACCCCACAAGTGCATCTTTACTATTCAAATCTTTTAGGAATTGTCCTGCCAGGGGCTCCTCCGACCTCACTGTCTGATCCCTTCCCAGCAGAACTTATGTTTCATCTGGTCTTCTCTTGTACTCATTAGAGTTTGTGCTCACTCTTTGTTTTGTGTCTGCTCTAACAGCCTGTAAATGTGTTCTCCCATACTTAAATTCTCGCCTCTCTCCCCTCTTGGTATCTTGCCTCAGTTATACCCATGAAGGAAGCAGAATATTTTATCTTCAGTGGGAGATACTGGTTTCTCCTGTGTCCAACTGGGTTCTTGTCTTGTCCCCTTCCAAAAATGGCATGGGTAGAGAGTGAAGGGTGAACAAACACGGGGGAATTTATTTACATAGGGATAACCGTTGGAATAGGATAGAGGGTTACCACACAGGAGTGACAGCAAAATGCAAGGTCCAAGCTTCTTGATGATAGCCCAATACAACCATGAGGTTGCCAGGAGTTACAGATCCAGGCTCCAGCGAGCCTTGGATGCCAGCCGAGAGCAGTCCCCTGAAGGCCAAGTCTGTGGAAAGCAGGTGTCAGGTGTGACAGGTCTTGGACACGTAGGTCAGTCCCTAAAGCTGGAGTCTTGAAGTAGACTGTCTCCTATGGATCTTAAGGGCAAAAGCAGTTTCCTCCTTTCTTTTCCCTTCTGAAGTTTGACGACAGCTCATGAACCTGAGTTAGAGACCAAGGTGGGTTCTGATTGGTTGGTTGTGTCTATGCAAATGAGGCATAAAATAAGGACCAATTGGGGGGGGAGCTGCCAAATCTGGTGGGCAGGACAGAGCAAAAGCCAAACCCGAAGGGTTTCCAACTGAGTCAGGGGGGCTCTGACCCCTTTCCCTAGTGTGTCCGACGAGAGTCCTTCGGTACGGATCCGGCGCAGATGCTCACAACAGAACAGCTTGCACCTGGGCTCTTGATTCTGTTCCTTGCTACTGAGGATCTTCATATGTGTATCTGGCAGCTGCCACCTTTGCCTGGGGTCATCCAGGGATAGATGCCACTGCCTGTTGCCGGTTCTGATTGTCAGTCATCTCTGGAGAGTTGCTCAGGAAAACTCTTCTCTGCTCCTTGCTCCTTAGGCTTGAGCTGCCAGCTGCACCAGCGAAACTCCTAACATTGCTGGGAGCTGCTCCTCCACCTATCAAATGTACCTGCAGTTTCTTTCCCCAAGGTTCCTGTGGAGATTTGTCACAAGTTCACAAAGAGAGTACAAGCTATATAGGATAGGAGTTAGTGAGGGGGATCATAATTCTGGCATATTAGACTGGCCCTGGGTCAGATGAAAACTACCCAGCAATCACGGCATAATGGGCACTTGCTACATTTGATGACTTTGCAAAATCTAGGTTTGAAGTTGTTCACATTGAAGAACCTTGAGGTTGAAGGAAGCAAGAGCCCGGCTACACATCCATATTGTGGTGTGGTCTATTGACCCTATCAGAGCCTATCTTCCAAATCCCAGATTGAAAGAAATCCTGTGTCCTTGCTACCTGTTGGAAGGAGACATGGTTCACTGGTAAAAGAGATTGTCTAACAAAACTAGTTCGTATACAGAATTTATGTTAGAAAAAATATTCTTTAACTTTTACTCAAGCTTTAAAGACAATTACTGGCCAAGAACAAATGCATGTGGCATGTAATGTGGACACATGTAGTTCCCATGCCTCATACCACCACTTGGCTCAGCAGAGCTGGCTGCAGAGGCTCTGCGGAGTGTTAGAGAGATTCTCCCCACACCTGACAGCTGTATTAGAATGCAGCTCGCTTCCCCCAGCACCTCTTATCTCCATTTCATTAGCCTGGGCATAAAGATTGCTGCTCACACTAAAATAAAAATGAAAACCCAAATTGCCCTCCAGAGATGCCCAAGTGTCTCAGCTCCGTGGCCCCGTTCCGGCCGCCAGTGTGAAGCCCTGACTTACCCCATTACAGGTCTCACTTTCCACTTCTGCTCAGCCAAAGAGAGGAACTGTCATGGCCATTAACTCTTCAAGAAAGCCCTTGGGCTGCTTGGTAGTTCAGAGTACATCCTGCTCTTTCCGAGGGCCCCAGCTTGGTTCCCAGGGCTCACACTGAGCAGTTCACAACTGCCAGTAACTGCAGTTCTGGGGGAATCGGAACCCTCTGGCCTCCTCGGGCACCTGCACTTGCACACATACACACATAATTTAAACATTTTTAAAACAGTAATTTTAAAGGGTTTTTTAAATTAGCCAGGCAGTGGTGGTGGACACCTTTAATCACAGCTCTTGGGAGGTAGAGGAAGGTGGATCTCTGAGTCTAAGGCCAACCTGGTCTACAAATTGAGTTCCAGGACAGCCAGGCTACACAGAGAAACCTTGTCTTATGAAACAAAATAAAACAACAAAACAAACAAACAAGCAAAAAAGTTAATCTTTTGCCAGGATCAGAAGTAAAACAGAACCAAGGTAGAGCCCTAAATTGCCCTATGAAGTATGGAGTTGATCATGGGTACTGTAGATAGAGTGTCACTCCATTCCTGCTTTAGATATTTGCTGTGCTGTGTCCTGTGCGCAGCTAACTTGGATGCATGATGTTAGGTGGCTACTTCCTTGCAAAGACTCAGAAAACAAGCAGAATCTAAAAGGCTCAGGAAATGCACACCCTTAAAAGGAAGTTCCCAAAATGCACATGTTTCATCTGCTCTGCCCTGGATTAGGTAGCAATTGCCAAGGGGAGGAGATTCTGATAGGCTACATGTTGTTCAACTCGCTCCAGGGATGCCGTTTTTTGAGTTGGGGTGACATTCATGGGGTGATACCACATAAGTAACCCTCACAAACTCACTAGATTTGGGGAGAATCATTTCTTCGGTCTGTCTGGAGTGGGTATTTGTTCACATTTACTGAAGAAAAGTCACATGACACAGGGTCATTGCCCAGGCTGGGAGGGAAGAGTCAGGAAGGGGAATGCTACTTATGGAATTCAGCAGTTGTGGCTGAGGGACTTTAGCTTATGACACTGTGGGTTAAAAACTCAGAATCCCCTTCTGCCTGGAGGTCTACTGCACAGCTGTGCTGGTCTGGGAAAGGGATGCTCGCCCATCTAGTACCACTGTCAAAGGGGTCCTCTGTCATAGCAACCTCTCCTGATGCCATGTCCCTCCTCATTTGGTTCCATTAGGCTGGTGATTCTGCCCCATTGAAGAAACAAACCACCCAAAAAGGAAATGACAGAACTGGCCTAAGACTCGGACTGTCTGAGTTTTGGCCCAGGAAGAAAGCCCACCGCCTGAAGTAAGCTGAGCAACAGTCACAGTGAAGAAGCGGGTGAGCTTAGGTCTGATGGGGTAAAATGTGAGCAAGGGTTAAAGAAGCTCCGTCTCCCCGGCCTCTGCTGTCTTCTTTCTCCATCCTCCAGAGTGAGAGGAGAGGCTTCACACTTGACCAGGACCAGGAGGGGAGACGGTGAAGAGCTGGGCAGCTTGTTCTACCCAGTAGCAAAGCTTGTCACTTGAGCAGAGGCCAGTGTCTGTCATCCCTATTCAATGACCTGTCCCAGGATATCAAAAATAAGATGACAGTTCCTTTATTACCCTTGGGAGTTGGCATCTTGAATTGATGCAGGGTACAGTTCAGGCTGGGTGGTAGCATTAAGTCTTCCTGGAAGTGTCATGGGGCTGTTAGGAAGTTATTTGAAGGTTTGTAGTGCTTAAGTGTGCATACCGGGCTAGAGAATATCACTCACTTGGTGGAATGCCTGTCTACCACGCACCAAGGCCTGGACTTGATCCCCATCACTGCATAAATCAGGGATGCTGGTGCTTCCTATAACCCCAACACTTTGCTGGTAGATGAGAGAGGATCAGAAGTTCAAGGCCATGGGGCTTTATCTTTTCTTTTAAAAAAAGTGTTTGTATATGTATTTTTATATGTATATGTGTATGCATTGGATATATGTATCTCCTTACATTTCATACAGACATTTTCCTACATGTTTGTATATGTCAACAGAATGCTAGCCAGTCCTTTCCGTCAGCTGCGCTGAGCAGCTGGGTAAGGTGTTAGAAACTATAGGAGACAGAAGGAAAAGGTGGGCATGCTTTCTGCTTCCAGAAAACACCCTGGAGAACTGAGAACAGTGGAAGGAAAAGGGCAATAGGACTTCTCTTCACCCTGGCCAGATCCGTTCATCCCAGCTGAAGGGAGGATCACTGAGCTGTTAGGTACTGGGCAGTGCCCAGCTAAGAGATACTTCACCAGTTAGCTGGGCCTGCAGCAAAAGCTTCATGTTGAGTGTTACAGAGTCTAACATGCAATCATTCCTACGCTTGTTCTTTTAGATTCCAGCTCCCCCCTACACACACATAAAATCTCAATTTTCAAAGAATTTAATTACCTAAATTTGGAAAGACAAAAGTCACATTCAAATATTTAAGATCTTCCCTACCGTGCTCCAAACCAGGACCAATAAATCAAAGCCATAGAGGGACTGGTTTTTAGCTCAAATAAGAAAGAATTTATGAGTTGCCTAGGAAGATAATGAGTTCCCCAGCACTGGGAGTATACAAGCAGATGGACAGCCATCTGCCAGGACTGTCTGAGGAACCAGGGCATTCCAGAGAAGTAGAAGGTTGCATGAAGCATCTTCCATCTTGAACTCTTGGATTCCCAGTTTCTCCTTAGCCCAAGACTAAAAAACATATGAGTCTTTGGGGAATATGACACTTCTTGTGGAAAGTCAAAAACAAACAAACAAACAAATCCCAAAAACAACAACAAAAAATTCCCCTATGGCCCTGGCTTATATTCCTAACATCCCTCTCTCCGAAACATCGCCAGCAGCCACTCACTTGTGTGTTTGGACCTTGTTTTAAGATACATAGGTACTTTTCCTTAAGCACAGTGAAGGTGCTCAATACTAGAGCACGCAATAATTACCTAAGTGCTCTATTGACCAAAGCAATAGTATTGACAAACTCAAGTGTTACCGGGAAAATAGCATTAATGGCCTTGTTGAGAAAGATCACATATCCACAAAAGAGGATGACAGTTCTAAAATAAGACCAGTGTTCATTTTTAAAATGACACTTTATGGGACTGGGGAGATGGCTCACTCAGTAAAGTGTTTGCCCTGTAAGAACGAGAGCCTAAGTTAAATCCCTGGAACTCATGCCAAAAATAAAATTGGGTTGTGATTGGCATTGGAAAGGTGGAGATGGTCAGGTCCGTGGGCTTTTTGGTCAACTGGTCTAGCCAAATCAGCAAGCTCCAGACTCAGTGAGAGAACCTGTTTCAGAAAAATAAGGTAGACAGTGATGGAGGCAAATACCCAGGGCTGAGCTCTGACCTTTGCAGGCATGCATATACACATGCACACATGCATACACACATGCACACGCACATGCACATGCACACACACACAAACATGTACATACACACAAGGAAGGAAGAAAGGAAGGGAGAGAGGGAGGGAGGGAGGGAGGAAGGAGGGAGGATAAAAGGACACCTTACAAACACTCATGAATACACAGTGAGGAATGAACACAGCAGATGGGATAAAAATGAGCATGATCTCGAAACATGTCTTATCTACTGCTTTTGTCCTAAGTCAGACTAAGCCTCCCACTAAAAGGACAGTGGTCTCCAGTCCCTGAGCATTAAGTCTCAAGTGGAGCTCAGTGCATACAATAATACCTCGTTCCTCTAAGACATGAATCCCAGTTGTCCTCCAATTTCTGATAGCACACACTGTTTTTCATATGCTGACTAAACCTGCTGTGTGATTGTCTTAAATATTTGGCTTAGGGACTAGGAAGATGGTTCAGCTGTTAAGAGCTTAAGAGCACTTCCTGCTCTTGCGGAGGACCAAGTTCAGTTCTCAGACTCCCATCAAGCAGTGCACAACCATGGTGATGCCAGTTCCAGGAAGATCTGCTGCCCTCTTCTGGTTTGTACAGGCACCTGCACTCATGTGTACATACACGTAGACACACTCACACATAATTTAAAAATAAAATGAATCTTTTTTATGAACTAGGTGTGGAAAGCGACCTGAAAAATAAGAGCAAAAAGAGCTACCCAAGGCAGAAATACCTATACAAACTTAATAGTCCAAACAGGAAGCTTCTGCTCTCCCAAGCCATAGAGACATGATTATTATCCAGGGGGAGAAGTGAGACTTGTTTTATAGAGTAGTTGGAGGAAGAAATGACTGGACAGAGGGGAATGTATTGCATAGGGAGGTCATCGTGCAATTGAACTCAGTGAGCAATTAGGGGCTTCTAGGTGCCTAGCACTATACTTGATCCTGGGGATACCCCTGAGAGGATATCCTTGCATCCTAAGTTGGCTCACCTGAGGAACCCTGGAGTGGCATAAAAGCAGGAGCGTTGCCTTAGTGGAACTCACTATTTACCATCCCCAGCCACTGCCCTGTGTCTCACTCAGTAAGAGCAGGGCTAGAACTTCAAAAGACAAAGAGTGCCTATTTTCTCTCAGATGTACAATCTAGCTGTGCATGTGTGTGTATGTGGTGTGTGTGTGTGCATGTGTACATGTGTGCATGTGTGTATGTGGTGTATGCGTGTGCATGAGTGTGTGTGTGTATGTGTGAAAATAGACTGAGGAGACACAACCAACAATGAAATACTTGCTGTGCAAGTTTTAGGACTGGAGTTGGGATCCTGAGCACTCATACAGTGGTGGATCTATAATTCCAGACTCTGAGAAAGAGAGAGAGAGAGAGAGAGAGACAGAGAGAGAGAGACAGAGAGAGAGAGACAGAGAGAGAGAGAGAGAGAGAGAGAGGATCCCTAGAGCAAGCTGCCTGGAGTAGCCAATTGCTGATCTCCAGGTTCGGGGAGAGACTGTACAAATAAAAGAGAAGAGCAATGAAAGAAAACACCCTACATCAACCTTTGCCCTTCATACACATGTGCACAGTCTCAAACATATGCACACATACATGCACACATGAAGAGACCTCTGAGAAGAGAAGAAACGATCTAAATGGATCAGGGAGAAGGGAACAAGTGAGGGTAATGAGGGGGTAAAATATAAGAACATTAATAAAAGCAGACTAGAAGACCCAGTGGGAGCATGTACTTATCACAGGACAGGCCCTGAATCCAATACCCAGCACCGAGTCTATATGGTTCCCTCAGATGGAACAGCAAGAGTTCTCAGGTAAGGACTTTTTGGCTGTCCTTGTGTCATCCCAGCTCCATCTCTGTGCTGAATGGTTTCATGTCAGCTAGACACATGTTAAAGTCATCTGAGAGGAGGGGACCTCAATTAAGAAAATGCCTTCATAAAACTGGGCTGAAGGCATGCCTGTAGGGCATCCTCTTAATTAGTGATTGATGGGGGAGGGCCCAGCCCACTGTGGGTGGTGCCATCCCTGGGCTGGTGGTCCGGAGTTCTGTAAGAAAGCAGGCTGAGCAATCAATACTGGGCCATGAGGAGCAAGTCAGTAAGCAGCACCCTCCGTGGCCTCTGCATCAGCTCCTGCCTCCAGGTACCTGCCCTATTTGGGTTCCTGTCCTGACTTCCCTCAGTGATGGACTACAACATAGAAGCATAAGCCATGTAAACCCTTTCCTCCCCAGCTTGCTTTTGGTCATGGAGTTTCCTCACAGCAATGGTTGCCTGGCTGGGACACTCTAACATCTAACCTCCACAGCACTGCACGGTTTACGAAGGGCTTTCACAGACACCGCCATATGTGGTCCCCAACTATCGCCACAGTAGGGAAGTAGCTCACTTAGTCAATTACGGGTCTTGGAGTGGCATCTTCTGCCTGTAGATGAGAATGGTCTGCTTGAAGCAGTTGCCAACCTGGTGCACACACAGGCTCCAGAATGCAGTGTGTCACATGGAACCAAGCTGTACCACTGCTTTTAGTGACCTAAAAGAGCTCTGGCTCTTTAAGGTTCCTGGTCCCTTTCTGAGCCATGTCTCCAGCCTCACTTGGTGCCAGATGAAAAGATCAAGACCATCTTAGAGGCATGAAAAGTATAGTGAAACTCAAACAACTGGAAAATCTAACCCCACACTGGAGGTAAAACTACAGGTCAAATCAACCTTATGTAAAAAGCTCAGGGGGCATTCTGCCATATCTTTCTTCAAGGATGCTTTATTTTATGTTTGTGCCTAGTTTCAGAATCATTTGCCCTATGGGCAGGATCTCATCTTAATAAATTAAGAGAAAATATTTGGAAAATCATCTCCAGGATGATGCACACCACCCATGTTGTTTCTAGTTGTTCACGCAGGGAAACTTAGTCCAGACAGAACCACGCTGTGTTTAATAGAGCACATGGTTGGCATTTAATAAATGCTAGATAATAAAAAGAGATGAAGTGCTTCAAAGTCACAGTATCTGTAAAGTCTCATTAAGCACAAAGTAGGGTAAACAAGCCACCATCACCCTTCTGCACTACACCTGAAGGTTCCTTCCTCTGGGCTGTCATTAAAAACACGGCTCCCATTTCTAACCGGATAGAGAGATGCCGAATGGTGAGTCTCACCAACACCATGGTGAGAGAAATGGGGAAGAGAGCTCTTTTGTTCAGCCTCTTCCTCAATTATAGCTTGAATCTAAATAATGAAAATACAGCACACGGGATCTGAAATAATTTAGAGTAAATGAAAAGCCATAGGGTGGGGGCGTTAATCACATTATCGGAGGCAGGATCAGAGGGACAGACGGATGAAAGCCCCAAATTACTAGCAGATGAGCAAGAGACTCCAGGACAGGAGAGATGTGTCCAGAAATTAAGCCCGGTTTCCATGCTGATTCAGAACTGTTTGTTTGGGGGCTGGAGGACGAAGGAAACAATGTAGTTTCCGGTAGTGAAACCGCTCATTAATACCCTAGCAAAGCAATAACCTCAGCTAATAGGAAATATTGTGATGTCTCCAGAGAACAGAGGGGAAATTCAGATTTACTTTCCCCTCCATGCAGCTCAGTGTAATACAATATATTCAACAGAGCTGAATAAATACCAACGAGAAGGTTAAAGCATTGATGAGGAGAAATATTTCACCGAGCTGACATCTGGAAGCAAGCGGACCAGCAAGACAGAGCAGGCAGGGAGATGGAGGTTGTTTGATTTCTATGAAGTTTCACTGCTGATTTGTGGATGCCCCGCAGGGAGTGAGGCCCTGTGGGGAGTGGGAAACCAGGAATTCAAGGAGGGAGGGGCAGCCCTTGGTGCAAAGCTACTGAGTGAGGGTGGTTTCCATTGGGCTTATCACAGTGCTTTATGAAGCAATACAAGAGACATCTTCAGCCAACACCAGGATTGCAATAGACACATAACAAATGACTTATAAAAGGTTATGGAATCTTCTAGATGACTGAAGCTAAATAAATTGTCTCCTGTCTGGGCTTCTGGTATCATATCATTTCATAGTGTTTGTATAGGCATAGTCCAACCAAAGAAAAGATGTTAGAGGTTAGAATGACAGCTCCTTGCTACTTTCGCACTTTACAGGCTGGGTTCTCGTTGTACTTTCCAGTTACTAATGACCATGGGGATGGCTTGGAAGGCTCACACCAGCTACCTGATGCTGAGCAAAACTACACTTGACTCCCTGAGTAGCATTGGATCTTGCTTGGGGATGTGGGCTACAGGAAGCTCCCAGGGTTCCTGGCTGGCTAGCATGAGTCTGTTCACATCCAAAACTACCTTGGATCTCTTGCCACATGGTGTACCTGCCTTTTACAGAGAAAAACAAAGTCGCTGGCAAACTGACCTAAAGTAACTGCATCCATAGATCTTAATGAGATCCTTAAAAAGCAAACAGCCACATTTTCATAGCTTACTCCAATTCGATTGTTACCTGTGTTCCTCATCTTGGTGCAACAGACTTTTGAGGTTCTCTGGCAATTAAGAAAATGGGCATAACTGAGCTCTCAAAAGGTATTTTGTGCTGGGAGGAGTAGGTAAGAAATAATAGAATGCTAATTGCTGCCATTCGTCAAGCGGCGCTCTGTGCATGGCTCTGTGCACTTTCAGTGCATCACTGATGCTTCAGAACTCAGCTGGCAAGGAGGCTGCTGTTCCGTCTCCCTGCCGTGCAGATGGTGCAATTAAATCTTAGTGAAGTTACTGCCCTGCCCCATGTCACACACGTTAGGAAATGTCAAAGTCAAGACTGGTGTCCAAAACCTAGAATCTTTATACAACTGGAGGCCTTGAAACAATGGAATTGCCTGCCGTGTGAGTGTCGAGTGCCCTGGGCAGTTCCGCAACCCCAGTGTCACAGATGGAACACTTTTTCCTCCAGATTTTCCCCTTCATACTGGAGTTAAACATGGGCTCTCATATACGATACACAGGTACTCTACCACTGAGTAAAGTCCCTCAGAACTAGTGTTGTTTACTAACCTGCTGGTTTTCTTATGCCGAATCTCATTATTCTGCCCAGCCTGGTCTCAAACTTCTGGACTCAACTTCGGTAATTATGTCTCAGCCTCCCAAGTAGCTGAGCCTGCAGACATATGCCACTGAACCTGGCTCTAGCTTAATTCATGTGCACACAGTCACGGATACACACATGCATATGCACATTCCCTCATATACATAGACTCATACATGCACATACACACACCCTCACACACAAATACATGTACTTGCACAAGCACACACACTCACACAAGCACACACTCATGCAAACACACATACATATACACATACACTCACAGGCACATATATTCACACATGCCCGCACACAGACACACACACTCACACATGCACATTCACAAATATACACAAATTCACATACACATGCACACCCTCACACATACACGCACACATCCTCACATATAGACACATACACTCACACATGCACACTCACTCATATACATATACTCACACAAGTGTGTATGCATGCACACACACACACACACACACAAACACACACAGTCTTACAAGACGAGTACCTGCATTACTTTCCTGCTATCCTCCCTCCCTCATCTGCTGCTTTCTAACCAGAAATTGATTAGAAATCCTGAAGTTTCCACTTCATCCCAAGCATCTGATCTTGGGAACGGCACAGCTAGACTTTAGGAAGATTGACTGAGCAGCTGGATCCTGCTGAGTAAGAACGGAAAAGAGGAATGAAGAGGAGACCCATGGACGGTTATGGTAGCATCTAAACCAGAACTTTAAATTTGGCAGAGTGAGGGAAAGGAGCAGGTAATTCCCGGACATAGGCACAGAGGCTGACACAGCATAGTGGAGAGGAAGGGGCTGAAACTAACTCAAGAACCCAAGAGGTTGAGCTTGCCTTTAAGAGAAAGGAAGAGTGGTGGGGGGAGGCCTTGAAGGTAAATACAGTCCATCTACGGCCAACTGGAGATCCTGTTAGCAGTGTTGAATCAATTCAGGCATGCCCATCATGAAGTTGAGAATATAGCAGCAGGCGGAGAACCACGTGGCACTTTGGTCCACACATCCCAGCTGGACTCACGCCAGGAGCCTTGGGATTCACAGAAATCCACAGCTGTAAGGTCTGTATAGAATCTCTCAGCAGATGAAGGGGACCAGAATGTGGTGTATCCCTACAATGGAATATTAGTTAGCTGAAAAGAGAATGACATACTGATACATGAAATACAAACCTTGATAACTTTATGCTGGGAAGCTAGTCATGAAAGGTCATAGTATATGATCCATCTGTGTGAAATACAAATAGGTAAGTCCGTGGGCAGAAAGCAGTTGCTAGAGGCTGAGAGAAGAGGCTAGTGGGATGTGGTGAGGAAATGACCTAGAATTGCAATTATAGTTGGAAATATGAGAGTATACAAAGAGCATTGAACTTTCTACTTCTAAGTAGTGAACTTTATGGAACATGGTGTATGAGTGTGCATGCAAGTGTGTGCACACATACAAGTCCGTGTGTGTGACATATATGCCTGTGTGTGCTAGTGCACGTACCTCTGTGCACACAGCATCTTCCTCTATTGATCTCCACTCTTTTCTCTTTCTTACTCTCACTGTTGTGTTTGTTGTGCTAACACTGGTCAAAGTCAGAAAACCACCCTGTGAAGTACAGGACTGAACTGAGGTCACCAGACTTAGCAGGCTGACTACACTTATCGGCTGAGCCAAGCCTCTCCACTTTTTTNTTTGAGACAAGTTGACTCAGTGAACCCGGGGCTTGCCATTTTAGCTAAACTGGCTGGCCAGCAAGACTCTCGGATCTGCCTGCCCCATAACCCCCAGCACTAGGATTACACATGTCACCAGGCCTAGCTTTTACATGGGTGTTGGGGATCCGAATTCAGGTCCTTCTACTTGAGAAACAAGCACTTCACCCAGCCAGCCATTTGCCCAGCCTCGCAGGACATTTGATTCGCAAACGCTTCAGTTGTTTTTAAAGGCTGGGTTACACTATTTGGCTCAGGCTAGCCTCACACTCATGATTCTCCTGCCTCACTCTTTGGAGGGTTGAGATTAGAGGCTCAGTGCACTAATGTTTAACTGACTGTATTTTCTTTTAAGGAAGAAACTATTTCTGCAGCCAGTAATAAAGACAAAGTCCTGAACCCTGCTTCCATTAGGGTGTGCATCAGAACCGCTACTAGCTTCAGGGGCCTTATCTATGAAAAAGATGACACACACTTGCCTCCAGGTCCCAACAAAGAAGACAGGAAGTGTCTGTCAAATGTACAGTACCTGAAACATTTTATACTCAGTAAGTGAACTGATATTTTTCATTCTTGTGTCTGAGTCCTCTATATAAATGTGATTAGTTACCTTTCACAGAATAAGCACTCAAAAATACTAACTTTAACTAAGAAGAGGTGGTCAGAAGGGTCAGAGGAAGACTCACGCACAGAGGGCAGTAACTGGTGGTGACAGGAAAAGTGTGAGCAGGACCTTGACAGCTGGAAGGAAGTGGTGCATTCAGACTTTGGGACAAGTGGAGTAGAAGCAGTCAGGACCTGAAAAGCCAGGTCAGGGAGACAGGAGGTGGCTAAATTTCCTCCGGGGAGGTCACAGTGGGATGTGGAAGAAAATAAAGCTGGCTCGGTAAATTAGAAACCTGTCAGAGATTGAGCAATTCAGTCTCACTAAGAGTGGTAACCAGCGTCTGTGTAGTTTCTTGGGCAGGCAAGTGGCATGGTAAAGGCTGGGCCTTTGGGACAGTCAAATGGTTGTATGTGTGGCAGACTGTAGAGTGGAGGAAGCAATTTATGCAGACGTTAGTGTGGAGCTGTATGGCAAAATGACCTGGTTACACTGGAAATATAGCAACGGGAACATCAGGCAGTTAAAAAGAAAGAGATCATAGGGCCTGGTAACAAACACTACAAGGATCCCGAGGCCCGTTTATTTTTCCTTTTCTTTTTTACCTTCTTCAAGCTATCATCAAACACTCAGCAAGCCCTTGTTTTCAAGAACAAAGCTAGGAATAAGCCAATTAATGAATGGCCTCTTTAGTCACTGCTGCCCAGCTATTCTGGCTCCAGATAACAAGATTCTTATTTCCATTTCCTAGGTCTGCCGGGCTTTGATTGCAATTCCGCTCAATGTATCTTTGAAGAGGGATGAAGGAAAAAAGTTGAGCATGTAAGTTAATCATAGCTCATGTTTAAAGATCCTGAACCTTCCCCACATAATCTCATTAGAAAGCAAATCCCCCCCTCACAGGGAGCAAACATTAGACTCCATATGTATTATAGTTGAATGAATATCACTGACTGCCCAAGTTAGAATGTATCCACAAAAGAAGTTTCTAAAAAGGCAGCTTGGGAACATAAGACTTGAGTCTTTTGCCTTCAGGAGCAGGACATAAAAAAAAATTTATCCCTTGCCCGAGCTGTTAGCTGTTAGTTTGTAAATACATGGTGGTCTTCTGAGTTCCCTGGAGCTTATTCTCCACACCAGAACCATCATTATGGTGGCACATCACCTGGCCAATTCATCAATCCAGCTAGCTCATATTCTGGGGACTCAGAGTTTTACCCCTGCATTCCAAAAAGGCCACTGCTGAGGACAGAGCTGGGAGGGAGGGAGACGGGACTTCACTGTCCCTCCTCAGACAATGCTCAACCATCCTCCCAGCAACCAGCAGTCAGCTCTTCCTCTGCTAACCTGCCAAACTTTCACACATTGTGAATTAACTTGGATCCTCATGTTTGTCAGACTGTCATTTGCTGAGCCATCCTGCCAATCCTAGTAAACTGGGTTTTTTGTTATTTTGAAACAGGCTCTATGTAGGCCCTACAACTCACTATGTAGAGCAGACTGGCATTGAACCTACAGAGACCTATCTTCCTACCTCTCCCTCCCTGGTACTGGCATTAAAGGTGTGTGACATTTTTAAAAATAAAATTATCCTGTAGGTTTGTATTTAACTCTAATTACTTTTTCCAGTTATGCACGTATATTTTATTTCCATCAATAAATTCTAAATTGCAAGTGTAAAAGCAAACCTCCTACTTTACTAAGCATATAAACTACATTCTGGGACACGACTCACTGGGGTTGTACATACTTCTAAGCCCAGTTTGGGGATCGGAGGATCATTAGGGCTCACTTGGCTCACTCACCAACCAGCCTGCAGTTCTAGGCTGAAGATAGACCACGTCTCAAAGGAGATGGCCAGAGTTTATGACACCCAAAGTTGTCCTCTGGCATCCACACATATATGCACTGCACATATAAACACATACATACATAGGCACATTTTTGAAAAAAGATACAAGATGTGTTGATTGGAAAGCCACTATAGTTTCCCTTTCCCAGTCTCCTGATTATCAAGTATATGTGCATGCATGTGGAGCTTGACAGTGGAATTACCTCCGATCATTCCTCTACCTTATTCACCGCAGCAAGGGCTCTCAATCAAGCTCGGAGCTGTGACATGGATAGTCTTGCTAGCCAACTTGCTCCGGAACACTGTCTCTGCCTAAGGCTGAAATCACAAGCAGA
The DNA here is from genome assembly GCA_001685075.1 of Bramus lutescens. Lineage (NCBI taxonomy): Eukaryota > Metazoa > Chordata > Mammalia > Rodentia > Cricetidae > Bramus > Bramus lutescens. The sequence goes on along the minus strand of LOEQ01000217.1, from coordinate 229,123 downwards.
CTGCTAGCCCACCTGGCACTTATTTTTTTTTAATATTTATTTATTTATCATGTATACAACATTCTGTCTGTGTGTATGCCTGCAGGC
>LOEQ01000217.1:216731-228130 GCA_001685075.1 Bramus lutescens | reverse complement strand
GTAATGGGGTCTGGTGCCCTCTTCTGGCCTGCAGGCATACACACAGACAGAATGATGTATACAAAATAAATAAACATTTAAAAAAATACCCTGGATGACCAGCTGAAAACCTGTCATTTTATGAAGCCTCAATCCTTGATATATCATCACCCACACACCTACACCCACACATATGCAGGTGATGACAGGGACTGAACCCAGATACTCAAGTGACACCCCATTCTAGACCTCTTACCTTTTATATCAATATTAAATATTTGCTGAAATAATCATAGGGTATGGAAGAGGAATATAAAAATCACACCTAATGTTTATATGAAAATTGCTTCATTTTCTGTATTTTGAAAAGAAAGCTGGCTGGGAGCAAGTGGGGATGGTGTTCAAGTTATGTCCTGATGCATGCATGTTTGCCATTGGAGATAGGAGTAAGGACTTATTTCTTTTTAAAAAAATTTTTTTTTATTGTATATGCTTTATGTATGGGGGAGGCTCTTCCATGAACACATGTTTAGTGTCCACGAAGGCCAGAAGAGGGAGTCAGATCCCCTGGAGCTGGAATTACAGATGGTGATAAAATTTCCGGAACAGTTCCCAGGAACTGAACTCCAGTCCTCTAGAAAAGCAGTACATGGTCTTAAACTGAGCAATCTCTGCAGCCCCTGTCGATTTCAAACAGGGCTTAGAGTATAGTGAACTTTTTTTTTTTTGGAGAATCTAATTTCTAAAAGGTTTAACCAAAAATACTTCAAAATACTAATCATATTTTGTTAAGCATCGTAATAGGCTTTTCAGCTGCCGTACCCCAGAATATTTGAAACTACTCTCCCATGAATAAGTGACATTACACCTATGCTTCAAAATAGAGAAAACAGCAAAAGCCAATAAGCATTCTGAATGAACAGCATCTCTGAACAATCAAAACTGCTGCCCCTGAGGGGGTCAGCACTGGCATGAGAGATAGAAGACATCTTTTCACCCAGGACAGCAGTAAGTCACTTTCTCTAAAAAGCTGGCGCAAGAATCTCACCACTCAAAAATGGCAAAACACTGTCCGTTTTTGCCAGGCGAAAAACTGTACACACCTTTAATCTCAGCATTTGGAAGGCAGAGGCAGGTAAATCTCTGTGAGTTTGAGGCCAGCCTGTACTACAGAATGAGTTCCACGACAGCCAGGACTACCTAGAGAAACTCTGCCTCAAAAAAACAAACAAAAAATGGTGAAAACAGAAAAATTAATATGTATAATACCAAGTTTGTTTAAAAAGTAATAATGGAATATACCAAAGAGTTTAAAAAAAAAAAAAGACAGGGTCTCACCACGTAGCCCAGGCTGTTGCCTTCAAACTCAATAGATGTACTTGCCCCTCTGCCTCCCAAGTGCCAAATGGTATCGAAAGTATGTGCTGCCATGCCCAACCCACCACTGCTTAAAATCCAGGGACAAGGCCTAGTTACCAGGGGGATGTCAGCTGCCTGCACCGCTGCAGAGGTTTGCACTTGACAATGATCCAAAGACCCATCCACCAGTAAAGATGTCACAAGAAGCAGGACAGACATGTGAGCCACTGCCAGGGAGATTAGTTAATGGCTCCTTGTCCACTCAATTTCTCAAAAAACTTGTATAGCCAGGTGTGGTGGTGACACCTGTAATCTCAGCACTTGGGGGGCACAGGCAGGGAGGGACTCGAGGTCAGCCCAGGACGAGACCCTGTCTCAAAAATGAACAATTTGCACAAGACAAATCAGAATTCATATAAATAAAAAGTCACACACTTGGTTCTTTTAAGCTTATTTAATATTTGAACTCTTATTTTCTATTTTCCCAGACCCCAGAAAACAGAAAGTTTTAGATGACCCAATATTTTGTTCCAGAAACATACAGCCTTATCAGCTAATTCATAAAAGAGCTTTTTACAAAGGTACATCTGTATAATTAGAGCAATAAAGTCTTTTAGGCATTTCAAAATGTGATCAGTAAAAATACATGATTATTAATAAGTTTTTTTAAAGATAGTTCCAGATTTCTCTTAAAAGCAATTTCTGTTAAAGAGTACATGATTGTATGGTGAACGAGGAAAGTGAGACACTCTAGTGGGGAAGAGGCTCATTAAAAACCAACAGTGTGCACGCTACGGTCACCATGCTGTAGTGTCTGCTTAGCGGGTGGTACCTGGAAATGGCAGGGAGTGATTGGTTTCTAGGAGTCCCCCTTTTTCCTGATCAATTTATTACCCAAACCCTCAGTCCCCATGGGGAAGGCAAACAGGCAGAACCAGAAAGCTCCTTTCTTGAAGAAAGAACAATTTTACAGATCACACTAAGTGGGAGTGAAGTGTCAGAAAAACAAAACCATGGTCTACAAAATACTTCTGCAAAGTCTCACTAATGTTGTAGTTTAAGGTCCTATGGTGCCTTCTGCAACATGGAGGGAAGGAAGTACAGAGTATGCATAAGTGGCTCTAAACACGTTCCCACACCTGCAGAGAGGAGATTAGTTGGCTAGAACACAGGCGAAGGCACCAGGACCATCGCCAATGCCAAGGAGCAGGGCAGAGAGGAGACTACTGCATCTTAGGAAGCATACTTAGTTTTTTTTGCTCTAAAAATAGGCAAAGAAGGACTTTTCTCTTCCTCCTCCCCCCAAAGACAAAGAAACAAAACACTTTCTAAAAGAGGGCTTGTTCTTTCTAGAGGTCATTAGAAGGTGTTTGGGGAAGACAAAGGCGAAAGCACTCATGTAATAACCTCCCATGTGATACAATAAATAGTTACAATTTGGGTTGTGAAAGCAGCAGAACTCCAACAGTCCAGTTAGCTGCTTTGAAACTATACAAAATACATGGCCAAAGCCATCCTTTTAAATTACAGTACTTTGAAGGTTTGCTGGTTTGGCTTGATTACGGCTTTTCTCTGAAAAGGAGACACTCCACACATAATCTGCCACTTAGCAACAAAAGAGCCACTAAGCTCACAAGAGAGCAGTGTCAGGGGTTATGCCCATGGCATACACGACCTTCTGGCTCTGCAGAAGATGCTGTGCCTCTCTTGCTGGCCTAGTACTCCTCAGGACAGAAACAGACTGCACCTTCTCATCACCCAATTTGGAGATAACTATAACGATGATAACCTCATTCCAGAAGAGGAGGAATACCTACTGTCACTGCCATGGAAGGGATATGTAATGTCAAAGTCAAACAGATGTGATTATAATGGCCAAAATGAAATGGAAGGCACGGGAGGCCAAAAAGGGAGGGACAGGCGAGAAGTAAGGCTGGTAAGAAAAAGGAACTCTAAAAAAAGCGGGATTTTTTTTTGTTTTTCTTTTCAGATTTCACTTGGTTTTGAGGTTTCACCTGAAGATGTAATAAATACGCATTTATTTGGAAGTACTGGAGCAATGCCAAAGTACCTTTCCAGTTAGCCCTGCTGTAACCCTAAGAAGGCTGAGAGTCAGGAAAAAGAGAGCAAGCAACCAGGAGAGCGGAGTTCAAGTTGAGCTGTGCTAGAGGACCACGGAACAACCTGTAGTATTGGAAGCCAGCAGAGCGCTGCTGTCTGGTTTTCTCCTGATGAGCTACCCAGATGGTGTAGTGTAAGAGGCTGCCTGGAAGACAACAGAACCATTTTGTCTCTACTTGCTTCTCCTAAGAGATACAGGGAGTTCAAAATCCCAAACTTCACTTATAATGTTCCACATCAAAATTTCAAAGCCCATTCTGAGCTATGCTTGACCTATGACTCAAAATACAATTCCAATTTAGAGATGAGGTCCAAGGATCCAAGCTGATCGATCTAAGAACATAGAGGAGTCCTAGAAGGGCAGAAACGGGAATCTGGACCCAGACAAACTTGTTAAGTTGTAGAGGTGTTCATAAAAGCAGCTGGGGGACCATCCACAGTGAGAAAAACCTGGGTTTGAGGGGCACTAAGGGGAGAATAAAATTATATCCTGACTGCCCCAAGAGTTCAGGGAGCCCTCCTGCAAGATGTGAATAACATGTGAACTCCTTGTTTATTAACAGAATTTAGATTTGACAAATGATTTTTTTTTTACAGAACACTTCAAAAACATATTTACCAAATACACAAAGAAAACCCCTGAAAGCCAACACAAGTAAGGAGCTCTCGGGCCACAGTTCTGACTAGCTCACCCTCCACGGGTGCTGCCCGCACTGCAGCTATCACCAGCACCTTGGTGGCTGCACTGCTCACCTCTGGTCTCAGTTCCCGAGGCCAGTCATGGCGCCATGCAGGCAGGGCTGTGGCAGTGGGGTGATATGAGCAACTCTCCGCCACACCTTCCTCTGCCCACTCTTGGCTCTGCTTGTGACTTTGAAGAGCCCTTTGGCACCATCAGTGCAAAAAATTAGAGTCAAACATCCAGGTACTCATTTTTTACTGGCCTTATAATCAGCAGTACCCGTGGCTAGTGACAGCCATGGTTCAACTCAGTAGTGATTCAGTTTAGAAAACCTTCTCAGACTCTCCCCCACCCCTCCCCTCCGCAGCACCCCACCACCACTGAAGCATTCCGTCTCTTCGTTCTTATGTCCTGCTCACTCTGCAGGGAACGTTCCATACAAGTGCCAGTCAATATATAATTATACAAATTCAACAATACCAAGAATAACAAATTTATAATCAAGAAAATAAAAATTTGTTTTCTTCTCTCCCAAATCCCAAATATCAACAGAAAAGACAACAAAGGAAATACACCCATTTTCAAGTGCCTGCCATTTAGTGTACTGAGGATTCCTGTTAATTGGGGTGGAGGCCAGTTATACAGAAGAGATGCTTGCCTTGGGGTGGGAAGAGGTCCACCTGCTCTGATAACTGCACAGCACATAGCTCATGTCATCTGCATCCGCACACAGGAGTCATGTAGCATCGCTGAGATGACCCCCAGAAAGGCAGTCTTGTGGACAGAGCGGCTGGGGTTACAGGTTAGTAAAGGTCAGGTATTCCTCTCTCTTCTGCGTTGCCTCTCTGCTAACTTCCCCATCCCCCACCTGACCCTGGCTTCAGGAACAATTGATCCTTGGGTGTGCTAAATACAAGGGGCTAAAACTCCCACTACTCAATTAAAACAAAACAAGGCAAAGTAAAAATTAAAGTGTGCTTTCAAATATGGAATGAAATCAAATAAATACATCTGATTTTCTCTGTCTTACCTACGTACAATTTTTATATCCTACACCCAAAGCTCTATACATTTGGTTTTTATTCTGAATCAAAATGCATTTCTGATAGTGAGGAGAGGAGAGTGAGAGAACTGACATTCTCTCACTGACAGACTTGTGCAGCTGCCAAACTGAAGAACTAGTCCCACTTGGGACACCCTGGGGCATAGCCGAGCCCAGGTGGTTCCAGGCAGATCCTCTGTCACACTCTCTCTGTGTCCACACTGGAGCCAGGATGTGGTTGATATAGGACCGACACTCAAAATCCAACAGCCTGCAATCACCTCCAGGACACGGGCTCTAACTTTTATCTGAGAAGAATGAAGATATGTGGAAGTCCAATTAAGAGAAAAATTAACATTGTGAAGAACACATGTGCAACCCGCAGGCATGGTCCTGTCCACTTCTAAACCATAAAACATACCCTCCAAGTACACAAGCAAATGAGTATGAACTGGCCCATGAACACAGGCTGAGCTGCACCAGGATCCCTGCTGGCCTCGGTGTCAGAAGAGGCACAAAGTATAGCAGGGCTCCTCACAAGGGAATTGAAGCAGCACAGCGCAGGTTCCACTACTGAATTTATGGTTCACCAGGCTTCCTTCCACTCTGCCTTCAGCCTGGAAAAGGTGAAGAGAGAGAGGAGGGGCTGGCACAGGAGCTGACAACCACAGCTCTTCTGAGAGCAGGAAGGGCAAAGTCAGCAGCCTTGATATATGATGTTTAGAAACAAGCAGTTTCTACGGATAGGAAAGAAATCACAGATTTTCATATTAAAGAATAATAAATCACATGTCCATGTGCTGTTAAGCAAGACGAGCCACCATTTCACATACCTGAGAGCTTGTCAGGGAGGGCTGAGCTAGCCAGCCTTTGGCAAAGAAGGGCATAACTTTCCTCCACCTTCTGCAACATCCAAGATTTTCCATGGGGATGGCACAAGAAAAATAAAATTAGTTGAAAATGGGAATGAAGGTATTCTCTGTCATATTAGCACGGACCACTGAAGATACTGCTAGCTGAGAAGGAGGTAAATTTCCTTCTCCTATTTCTCACCCGAACAAGCAGCAACTTCCTATGTAAAATACTGGAGAAGCAAGTAAAGGTGACCTGCCCATGGCAGAATAGTCTCACACCATGTGACAGATGAATACAGAGGCCTTTTAGATACCCCACCTTGCTAGCCACATAACGATAATATGTGACATAGACTGAAAAGGGGAAAATCTATTTATTATGTGGAGTTGAAAGAAAACCAAGGGAGCAAAGTCTTGAACACTACATCTCCCAACTAAATGATGTCATGAAAAAAGCACATGGGCACTAGTAGCTGCGTCTAACAGAGCCAACGTTTTTACCTTACTGGTCTTTCGCTTCTGTTATGGTTTCCAATTTTGTGTTCATGGGTTTTGTTTGTGTGTGTTTCTCCTGCTTTTGTTTGTTTGTTGTTATTGCTTTTGTTTATTCTGGGTTTGGTTTTGATTTTTGAAAATTGCCTACTTGTTTTCTAATGAGAGAGAGAGAAAGAAGGTGTGGAGTTGGATGGATGGTGAGGTAGGGAAAAGCTGTGAGAAGTTAGAGGAAGAGAAACCATAATCAGAACATATTGTTTGAAAATAACTTATTTTCAATAAATTAAAATAGAGCCCTTTTCATAGAAACCACCACAGTGTGGTCTTTAACGACCAATTTCCAAAACACTCCATTCATACTCATGTGTTTGGATAACAGAAATTGGCCACTGGAGCCAATTTCTACCTGTCAAAACTACCAACACTACTCCATGAGTCACAGATAATTAATAGGCTTCAGCAAGTCACAGCATTACCTGGTCTTGATTCACACCCACTTAACTCACTCCACATCATCAAACATGATGGAGACCAACTGTCCCAAGTAATTTTAAGAACTTAAAATTACAAAACCCTAAACAGACATGTAATTAGCTACATACTTACAACTTTCCTGTTCTTGTAATTTTGTCACAAGACAAATAGTGTCATTACCAGCTTTTAACCAGGCCTATTCATGACTAATGGCCAAAAATAAAAATAAAAATAGGTAGATACAGAACCTGGATATCAGGATTCAGGATTCCATCACTCCGAACATACACTCTGCTGTGCTCTTAGGATCAAGTGCTAAGGAGATGAAACATTACATACCTTTAAGTGTTCGAGGTCAGCCTCTATTTTATGAATGTACTCCAGGATTTGGCTTTGTGAATCTGTACAAGAAGAGGGACTCTGGATCTCAAAACAAGCATCCTCCACAGCTCTCCAGCGTCGCTGGACCAGGACTTCTGGGGTGAATGGTGAAACTGCCCCATCAGAATGAGCATTCTGAGGGGAATATTGCTGCTGGTGGATGGAGTCCACAGAAGGGATGCCTGCTATAGGCTGCAGGGTGAATGAGGAGGCAACCTCCTCATCTGTGGAGCTCTCCTGCACTGCATCATAGCCATCAAGGATCAAACAGTTTCCTATTGGTGGAGACAGGACAGTCTGATGAGATTAGCACTGCCACCAGAATGGGGTCATATGACAGCTTGAAAAGCAACTACAGTGGGGGAACCAACAGCTCCCAAGTTTAGCTTTAACTCTACCAGAATTTACTTCAGATTAAAGGCAACCTCAGTAAACTTTCACAATAATTCCTGACTAACTTCATATTAGTCAGGGTTGTAAGAGTTTAATGCTTACATAACAACCAGACTCCACTACCAAATACCCTTTCCGCCTTTGTCTCCTAGCTACAACAGCACTCTTTCCAGTGCTCGCTGCTGAACACTCTCTCCAGGTATCCACAGGGCCTCTCCCTGCACTTCACTAGCTTCTTCTTAGACGGATCACCACATGTGCCCTCAGTGCTCTGCTCTGGCCATAGCTGCCCTTATTTTCTTCCTACTCTGTCTGACCATCTGACGCTTACCACTTGCTTTTTATTCTCCATTACTCTTTCCCTTCAGGCACTTAAGCTTCTTAAGAACAATGGAGTTTCCGGCATTTTTCACTGTTCAATCTCCCAGTCCCTATGACAGGGTCTGGCAAAGAACATATTCAGTATTTATTGTTATGAAGGAATAAACACACACACACACAATTTAGATATTGAAACAACATTCATTCCAGCAAATAAGACAGTCGACAATAACCAAAACCAAAGTTGAAATGTGAAAGCCACTTGCCTGAGATGCGTAAATTAACATCCTTCTCTTCCTTTTTAACTGCTCCATCACCTTCTGATGGATTATCATCACTATGTGCTTCACGGGCATCAAAAAAGTGCTCTCCACTGTCATCCAGACCCCCTTCTGGCTCTGCAGTAGGCATCTCTGGGGTCAGGATCATGTGGTCCATTACTAAAATGTTACTTGCCTGGCTGTCTTGGGATGCCAGTATCACTGAATCTTGTGTAGCACAAGACTCAGTTGAAGTCCGTGGACTGTCACAAGTTGCAAAGTCACCAGTTCCAGTTTTAAAAGGCATTTGTCCTTCCCCGGCATGACAAGCCTTAACATTTTCAGAGTCCTGGATGCCACTCTCTGCCTGCCCCTCTTCAGAAGCTGACCCGTATCTTGAGAAGGACTGCCAGTCTTCCTGGGTGCTCTTCTCAGTCAGACCAAACTGCTGGGTCAGCAGCTGCTTCAACAAGCCCACTAAGAGTCACAGTGGGGTGAAGAGAACAGAAAGGAAACTGACTGACTGCCAGCTGGAATCAGGCAGCTGTTTCCCATCACTTCTAAAACTAAGAACACATAACAACATACAACCAAAATATGAATCCTACACAATTTGTTTTGCTGTTTTGGTTTTTGGAGACAAGGTTTCTCTGTATAATAGCCGTGGCTGTCCTGGAACTCTCTCTAGTAGACAAAACAGGCCACGAACTCACAGAGATCCTCCTGCCTCTGTCTCCTGAGTGCTGGGATTAAAGGTGTGCGCCATTATATCCAGCCAACATAATCATTTTTATCTTGAAAAATGCAATAAAAAATATGATCTTCTACACAACATAACATTAAATTACACGTGACCAGAGTTAAGCATTCTGAGTAGCGAGGCCCTCCTATTTAAAAATTCTAAATACAATTAATACCAGGTGTCTACTCCAGCAGTTAGGCCAGCAAAGCTAAATGTTATGCTTTTTCTTCTCAAGAGTAGACATTATTTTTTCTAATAATTTTCCTATATGGTAAAGACAATAAAATTGCATAATAAACTCAAACTCTAATAATTTGGTGGTGGTATATATAAGTTCAAAGGAAAATATTCATTAGGTTTTAAAATTACCTTATTCACTATTGGCATGGCCTCTTTAGGATGTTAAAAGTTAGATCCAGTTCACCCCTGAGCTAAATTTATGCTGAACTCATGCAGGTGGTGGCAGTTCTAGGACCACGCAGTAAACTACCAGACATCACTAAGTCTGCCACTTCAGAAGAATCCAGAACAAATGAGATTTTAAATAACTGTAACTCCCTGCTTCCACCACAGGCTGACCCTCTTCTTCTCCAAGTAGAGTTCAGGTCTAAGAAGACCTCCCCCTTTCTCAAGTACCTTAATCTCTCCCCAAAATGGCAGCCCTAAAACGTCACCTCCCCTGGGATGGTTTGCATGTAAGAAGCTATTGTGAAGAATATTGAATCTCCACATAAAACGCAGAACATGTATAATTAGGAAAAGCTCCTAAAATTGTGATGTGTCTTTCTATCAAATATGGAGGACGCAACCGGCATTTAAAATTCATAACAGCAAGACTTCTCAGTCCATCTTCCTGATTCCTAAATTGATTTCCTATGCTCCTCCAACCTGTACTGTGTGTGCAGGCCAGTTGTTCACTCACTGTTCTCCAAGCACCCTGAGCCCTGCATTCACTTTGCGTCCTGCTATTGCTTTTGTCTGAGTGGTTCTATTTTACACATTTATTTCAATTATTTATAATCTCCCTTCAAGATGACAAGCACATCTGTCTTCTCTTTACTGCTTCCCTTCTCTGACCATGCCAACCCAGACAGATTTGACAAAAAAGCCTTATTACTCCTGGAATGTTTGCTTTTAAAAGTGGCAGGGGGGTGAGGTGAGGTTCATATCCTCTTCTGAACAAGAGCATAAATTTCTTGAAAGGAAGATATCCATAGTTTAGACTTCTTTTTTTCATGAAAACACATTGCTTTTTCTCTCTAAAAGGCTTTCCAGTACACCATGCACTCTGCCAAAAGTTAGGAATGAAACTTACAATTTCTCAGTGCGTCTAACGCCCACCGCTCCTCTGACACAGGGATTGGGATTGGATAACTGCCATCATCTTCCTTCAGTGTCCTATTTGCATGCTGCTCCTTTGCAAACTGTGTTGCAGACACAAAGAGATGTTCTGCCTCTGATTTGCCAGGGGTATTCAGTGAACGAGACTGAGGTTTTGATGAAATTAAGGGTGATTCTAATCCCAAAACTCTGTCTGTCAGTAGAACAGAAAAGGTAGAGTATACTTTAGTGGACATTTCATTCTCAACATGGACAATCAGGAAATGCTGAGAGCAGTGTAAACCACGTAAGCTACAGAGATCATGCACTGGAGAAAGCACTCAGCACAGAGCAATGCAGCACTGGCACAGAGGGCTCACAGGCAGCATCTGTTAGAGCCGGTGCCAGCACAGAGCCTTCATTCTCACAGGCAGGAGAGTACATCCTCCAGGAAGCCTTGCCTCGGCAGCTCACCTGGGCTCTGTAGACCAGTGACTGAAAGACCATGGTGCTCCACTTTTAATTTTGATGGTTCTTCATCATCATTGTCTCCTCTGCAGAAAAAAAAGAAAGAAAGAACCCCTGAGCTTCAAAAGATGTCCAAGCTCCATGGCATTCTAATGAAGAACTTCGCATGTCATCCCAACAAGCACAACAGCGCACTTACTCGCAAGGTGGCGACTGTGGCAGAGGAATGGGCTTTGTGGACTGCTCCTTCACTGAAGCAGCCATTCGACAGATGAGGTCCTGCCAGCTTCAGGGTGTGAGAGGGGTCCAGAAGGCAGGAGGAAAGCAGAAACACCCCATCAATACACTCAAGGAAAAGGAGAAAACACCCAAACACCACCCATGCTGCCAGAGAACATCTTTATTTTGGCACCACTCATGTAGAGATGATGTAGGAGGGTCATCTGTCTATGTGTTACTTTCATTGGTTAATAAAGAAACTGCCTTGGCCCTTTGATAGGCCAGCCCT
>LOEQ01000217.1:169086-216604 GCA_001685075.1 Bramus lutescens | reverse complement strand
TTAAATGAATACAATTTGTGTGTTGTTATTTCGGGGTATATGCTAGCCGTGTGGTAACCGGGAGCTGGGCAGAATGCAGCCTGCCGTTCCTTTCACTACATAGAGACTCTAAAATATACTTCAAAGAAAACTCTAGCATGAACACAGTGCTCATTTAAGAGAGTAATTTGGCACTTCTGAGAATTTTTCTTTAGAAAATTTATTTTCAGTAGAATAAAATGAAAACAAAGCCATCAATTTCAAAAGAAACAAATTCTTAGAGGAGTATTCGCAAGCGTACAAGAGGAAGTACTTGATTTCTAGAGTGGTTTTCATAATCTTAGTACAAAGGCAAGTTGCAGGCTGGAGAGATGGCTCAGCAGTTTGGGAGCATGCTTGCTCCTCCAGAGGACAACCATCCAGCTCCCAGAACCCATGTCAGTCAGCTCACAACCACCTATAACACCTATAACATTAGCTCCAGGGGATCTGACACCTTCTTCTGGCTTCTGCAGGCACCTGGACACATGTGCACAACTCTCTCTGTCTCTCTCTCTCTCTCTCACACACACACACACACACATACACATACACAAACAATGAAATAAATCTTAGTAAAACAAAGTTTGTGGAACATTTATACTTTGAATAATAGAATATCAATTAGAAAAAAGTAATTAAATCTGATACATACACCGTCTTTTCAGAAACTGTCTGTGCTACCAATTCATAAATTTGGGCTCCGTTATCTGACATGGAGATGACAAATAAAGCTTTGTTATCTAGAAAAGAAGAAAACAAACCTTATTCTACCACTATGACCAAGGAAGCTATGATATATTTCCAGATGCAGATACAAATAATCTATATCTTAATTTAGATAAAAGTTATATATGTTCACTTTACAAAACTTTATCAAGCTTACAAATTTAAAATTTGTGAAACTCACTGTAAGCTACATTATCTATCACTTAAATAAACTAATTTATAAAAGTCAACACGGTATTTCATTAGTAACAAAAATAAGTCATAGTTTACTGGACTCAGTGAGTTAAAAAAAAAAAAGCAAAAACACATTAAGTTGGGACAAAAAATTAGTGGAGGGGACATGGAGTGTATTAAACCAAAACTTTATATTATATATATATATGAAATTCTTAAACAATAAAAAATAATTGGCCTCATACAAGTTCTGTCTTAATAACGATTATGTTCTGCTCAAGTAGAATGTGCTTTGGAGTTCTATCAAGCCTGCAATTCTGAAATTAAATGCATACATGAAAACATACACACACTACTGAACCCAATGCTATTTCTTTCATATTTATTTTAAACTGCTGTTTTTCCAAGTTGTTAAGATTATTTGAGAAACACTGCAAAAAAGAGGTTACAAAGTTTGCTGTCACGAAATTAAGTTATATAAAGGATCTCATCCTAATACAACTAAACTATAACTTGTCAACCTAAACTGCTAGAAAAAAACCAAACTCGGAACTGGAGAGACGATGCAGCAGTTAAGAACATTGGTTCCCAGCACCTGCACAGCAGCTCAGAACTTTATGTAACTCCAGTCCCAGGGATCCAATACCTTCTTCCGGCCTCCAAGGGCATCAGACTCAAATGTGGTTCAGAGACATACATATATGCATCCAAAACACCCATACACATAAAATAATAAAATTAAATAAAACAAAAAAAATTCACCAACCTCTTCAATTTTCACTTTTTCCCCAACAAACATGCCATTTTAAAGGCAGCCTTCTCACTGGGGTTACCCTCAAAGTATTCACTACCTTTCCTGACATCTATCACCAATTTGAACAGAATAAACACAAAAGTAAATGTACTGAAATTTTTAAACGCAGAAAACCACTGAGTGCAGCATGATTAATAAAAACCCAGAGGCAGATATTGGGGTTCAAGTTGAAGATCAGAAAAGCAAAGCAGCCAAGTCACTAGAGAGTCCTCACCTCTACCAAGGCTCAGACAAACAAAGGGGTGATTCTGTACTAGCATGACTGTAGACTAATGCTCTCCACCAAACCTCAGACTGCACCGAGACTGGGATTAGGGCACATCATCCCAAGTGAAAGAATCAATGTGTGAAATGTGTTTCTCTTGTAGACTGATTCACTCTCACATAGCCCAGAGTGGCCTTGACTCCTGGGGCTAAAGGTGTGTGCCACCACTCCCTGGCCTCTAGTGTAGCTTAGTTCTGCACTCTTATCTTCAGGCAAGCTTTATTTATTAAAACACAAATAATATACCACTATAACTGAGCCAATCTAACTGTCTTTAAATAATTTGGTGGTGTGAAATTTCAATTAGATGTCTAAACAATAAGCAAATTTCACTTAAGTTTCTACACATATAAACAACAAAACTACTGAAATCGCTGTGCTGCTTAAGCAACACTGAGTATCCTGTAGTTTCCCAGTCCATCTAGAAGCTAGCATCCTTCAGTAGACACACCCACCTGTTGCCACTTGTCGAACCAACACTGTGCTCAGCTTAATGACTGGACTGAATGTGTGTTTGCTGTCAGCTGTGGATGCCAGAATCTTACTATGGCACCGTAACACCAGTTTGTCATCTTGTTTTTGCAACAGTACAAGAATGTCTTCCAGTAGCAGTGTGTAAAGATCTAGAAATAAAAATGTAGAGAATCTATTAAGTACAGAAATTTAAAATAAAGGAAATTATTTCTGGAAAACCTAACTAATTTTAAAAACTGATCTGCAAACTATCCTCTTTAATTTCATTTTTAATAATTCATTTTAGTATGCTTTGCGGAAATATCATCTGAGAGTTACAAGAATTAAAAGTAATGCTCCCTCACTACAAGAACTCAACAGATGCTAGTCCACAGAAAACTCACTGCAAAGACTCCTCAGGAGATGACGACAGAACTCAAGTGGGATAGTTTTCCGCTACGTTCCTAGATGAATATGTAACATGGTTTACACTTAACAAGCACACAAGCAGAGCTCCCACAAATGCTCAGACATTGTAGAATAGCACTGCTAACTGAAAACTGTGAACAAGTCAGCTTCCCACCAGCAGACTTTCCCACGCTCTTCTCTTCACTCTCTCCAGAGACTTACCGATGCTTTTGTCTCGATTCACCTTCCAAACTAAAGGCCCTTCATGAATCATCTTTCTTTTTGTTAAATCCAAATTCTGCCAAAGTAAAAAGAAGAGTACATAAATTACTTCCAAGATTATTTTATCAGTGGGGTTACAGCCAGCACAACTAGTATCTTTACAAAACGGTCTTAATACAAAAGATATCATTTACATTCAGACACGGTATTGCTATGTCTTGAAAATGAAATAGTCCATGTTAAAACATCCTGATCAAAACCTTCTAAAAGAGAAGAATTCTACAGAAAAACAATCCTGCATATTCTCTGCAAACCCTCCAGATGGGTAAAAGCTTATGGACGGCATTACAAAGAGCCACAACATGTCCCCACTCCTTAGCTGCAATAAACCAGAAGCAGATGGTGTGTGCTGTGTGTGTGTATCTGTACAAGGCTTCTGAGTTCTAGGGCCCTAATTCCTAACATTTTCCAGTCTCCCAAAAAAAGTTTTAAATGGCAGTATTTATTAGGAAAATGCCAATTAATGTCTGTGCCAGCAACTTGTTTATTAGTAAAAAAAAAAAAAACGCTATGTTTTAGCATTAGCATCTCTAGGAGAACTCTCATGCTTTGGCAGTTAAGGAAATACATACATTAGCATGTTTTCTGATAAAACTATTATATATGGCATACAAGTTTATTTTAAATATATATCAAGTAAATCTGCCAATACAACTATCAGTAAACTGGTATTTAAAAAAAAAGACTTAAGGCTGGTGATGGCACATGACTTTTATTCCAGCACTTGGGAGGCAGAGGCAGGTGGATCTCTGTGAGTTAAAAGTCAGCCTGATCTACAGAGTGAATTCCAGAACAGTCAAAGCTATATAGAGAAACCCTGTCTCAGGAAAAAAAAAAAAGACTTAATATACTAAAAGGTTATTAATACTAAAAGCCTAGGCATAGGAAATAACAACTTAATAAAAAGTGAACTATTCTTACATTGGTTTCAACCCCTCATGCTTTTCAAAAGTGTCAGGGAAAAATTATCTTGACTCAGTGATCTGAAAAGTTCTTATAATAAACCAGTAAAAAGTATAGAGCAATTAAAATCTGGTAATAGCTAGTGTTCCCAAGTCATCTAACAATTCCTGCCACACAGTTACAGGATCTTACAAAATAATCTCTGATAAAGATGAAACACCTTTGACACAGATCAGACAACAAGCAGAATGTAGTCATAAATGCAGACATCTACAACACAGAACTCCTTCAAGGATGGCTATTCCCATTGAGATGTTAATTGCCTGCCAGGTCTTTAACATATTTTACTTTATGTTTTTAATTATGATTAGAACATCTCTCACCCTGAGCTCATCAACATTTGGGTACTCGGACAATTTGAGATTGGAGGTGTCAAGGCGACGCTGATAATCTTCTAAGCGCTGAAAATTAAACAGGATAGAGCCAGGGTTAAGGCTTTGGGCATCAATGACCTCTTTGTTTCTAAATCACAGAGATGTCTTGAATCTGCATTTTACCAAAGTCACCGCAATATCAGACATAACAGACAGCCCACTCTTCCTTAGCACACCTTTTCCCATCATTAGTGATTCTTCCCCAGTTTCCCTTTCTTCTCCAGCTGTCCCTTCTCAATATTCTTTTCAAACTTGGAGACCTCTAAGTAAGCTTATACCTATTTTCTGAATATGTAAACCATGTACAGAGTACAAAATTCAGAAGAGAGTATAATGTACATAATAAAGAGTATGTCTCCTCCCACCCTTGGCTCCCCTCCTGTTTTCTTTAAAGAGTAATTATTAATGTTCATTTCTTGGGTGACTTTTGAGAAAATCCTATGCAAACAGAATACACATGTATATGAGTATGTCTGTCTCTGTGTGTGTTGTGTGTATATATAAATCCTTTAAAGACAAGATGTGGGAGAATAACACTGGCATTCCTTTAGCCTCCAGTATACAACCCTCTTATCTGTTCATATATACTGACTGTTGCTTTTTTTTTTTTTATCAACTTGACACATCTGGAAAGAGTGAATCTAAATTGAGAATATATCTCCATCAGACTACAGACAAGTCTGTGGGGCATTGATTTGACTAATTATTGATGCAGGAGGGCCCAGACCACTGCAGGTAGTACCACTCTTGGGCACTGGGTAGTATCTGAAGGCAGGTTGAACAAGTCATGAGGAGCAAGCGAGGAAGCTACCTCCATGATCTCTGCTTCAGTTCCTGCCTCCAGGTTCCTGCCTTGGCTTCCCTCAATAATGGACTGTAATATGGAAATGCAAGCCAAATAAACCTTTTCCTCACCAAGATGATTCTGGTCAGTGTTTTATCAGAGCAAGAAAGAAACCAACTAGGACACATAGGTATTCCTCCTTCTCTGGGTACAGGATTTACCAGTATATTTTGGAGATTGTTTTACAGTAGCATATAGAGAGATGTGTCTTTTCTTCAAATAGCCACACAGCATTCAAACTTCAAACTCTGTGAATCAACTATAGTTTATACCTTACTAATGGGCACTGCGGTTACTTCCAATGTTTGGCAGTAACAAATAATACTGCAATAAATGGCTTTAATCATATATGTTCAACACCTGTATAGATATATATGAAAGATAAATTTCTAAAAGAACTATTGCTTCAAAGGGTTTGAGCATTTTTCTTTATCATAAAAGTTCCAAATATAAATTTGTACACCACACTCCACAACCAACGTTCACCATCTATTACAGGCTGTCCATGTTTACGGACTGTCTCTTTCTCTCCCATCTACCATTCAGTCCACCTTATGCTGTAGATGCATTTCTAAATAATCAAGTATGAGCACATGTCCCACTAAATATTGCAGTATGCATATCATTAAGTTCAATATTTATTAATGATTTCTATGTTTAAAGTTTGTGTATGCAGAAGTGTGTGTGTATGACTCTGTACACGGTAGGATCTCATGTGGCAGTGGGGAAAAGCCTGTGGCGGGTCTGTTCTCTCCTTCCACCGTGTGGGTGGCTAGGGGATGAACTCGGGTTGTCAGGCTTGTAAGCAATCCTCCCAAACATTGGTTCTTTTTAAAAACTTTACACATAGTAAGACGCCTGCATTTTAAGTGTGTTTTTCCATGAATTCAAATACACTTGTGTAACTCAAACTCCTACCAAAACATTATTAGTATGGTCTCAGAAAGGTTCCTTGTATTTTTTCCCAGTTTATCTCTACACTATGTCCCCAATGGCAATTGCTTTTCTTATTTGTTTTCCTATCACAAATCAGTTTAGTTTCTTACAAGTTTACACAAATAGAATTATGTGTGTATCTGTGTGTGTTCTTTTGTGTCTGGTTTCTTTCACTCATTATAATGTTAATTAGATTAATTCTTGTATATGTCTGGTAGCCTAAGTTATATTCTATGAGGTTTACCTACTCTCCTGCTGAATTCTTGAGTTGTTTTCAGTTTGGGGAGACCATGAATAAAGTTACCATAAAAAAATTCTTGTACAAATTTGTTTGTAAGTATACAACTTCATCTCTCTTCAGTAAACTGCTACAATCAGAACTTCCAGGCCAAGGGACAGAAGTACAGGTACAGGCTCTTTTATACATAGACATTGCCATATTCCTCCTGTGGTCTCACCATTTTGCACTCCAAACAATATTTTTGAGTTGTACAGTTTTTCTAAAGCCTCTCCAATAAAGCTGTCACACTCAGTTCCTAAGAAATAAAAACCATGTCCGCAAATGCGAAGAGACTCTCTATGTGCACAATATTACGTTCTATCTTCAGCTGAATCTAATTAGAGTTGGGTCCCTCTAGGAAACTGCTCACTGCACATCTCCACCTGCTGCTCCAAACTGAATTCAACTTTTCCACAAGCCTGTGGCTTCCTCATGCCTCTTCTCTATCCACACATGCAAGCCAGAAGAAACCTGAGCATCTCTCCTGGACATCATCTCCCTTCATGCCCTTCTCAGTCAGTTAAAAAGTTTTGCTAATTGTGCTCATAAGTACTTCTCCAGATCCCATCTTGCTCTACACCCTTGCTCCATCACTGTTGATCTTGGACTACCTTCTTTCTTTAGCCCCCTCTTCAGAGAGCAATTTGATTCATGCCTTTAGAAATAAGATCTTATCGCTTTTAAAACAAAACTTCAAGTTTTTAAAGAACATCAAACTAGCAACCATGACATATATGCAGAGCTCAGACCCACACAGGGTCCATGACTGTCACTGGAGTCTCTGTGAGCCCCTATGAGCCCTGCTTAATTGATCTGTAATGTATGTGAGAAGAATTTATAAAAAAAAAATTTTAAAGAGGAAAATAAAACTTCAAACCTTTAATATGGTAGGAAAAGCCCTGTATGATTTAATCCTCATCTAGTATTTTAATTACTCATATTGCTCCTTCTGCATCTACCTTGCTCTTCACACTGTTTTTGGTTCACTTCTGTTCTTTGTTCAGAGTATATGTGGTTCAATTGTTAATTCTTCAAACAGTCTTTTTCTGAGAGCCACCACCTGACATATTCAAATTAGGCTTGGCCCCAATTAGACACTCACAGCACTGGAAGCTCTCCTTTCTAACATGTGCTCACAACCAACATGAAACATGAGCATTGTAATCTCCTGTTTTCAGAAAACAAGCTCCATTCTCTCATGCACCCAGTCCTCTACAGTTGGCATACAGTACATTTTCCGCAAATACCCACTAAGTAAACAGAACAAATGAGCAAATGGAGCTAGAGATGATCACCAGTCAAATGCATCTCTGATAATCTGGAACCAGCTACTATATGAATAGCAAACAAATGTTCTGCATATCAACTGTATAATACTTTCAGTTACTTCAGATTTCAGATATACTACTTTAATATTCTCTAATCCCATCCTGCATATCTTGCTTTTCCTTTTTACCTGCTTGTTTTCTGCCTCCTTGACAGCCTGATTTACATAATTTAAGATCTGACGACAATGATCTGCAGCTTTCTTCACCTTTTCCTTTTCTGGTGGCCATTCTAAATATGGGGAAGAGACAGAAAATGAAGAAAATTAGAGAAAAAATATACAGATGTACATATATGCGCGCACACACACACACACACTTTCATTTTATTCAAATGAATGTAAGAAGATATATACTACTGCCTTGGACATCTCTATACCATGTTAAACCTATGGTCTAGCCTCTATTCAGGGAGTTTTTGAACAAGCATGTAAGTACATGCTACTTACAAAATGAGGGAGGATTGCAAGCTTGAGGTTAGCCTTGGCTACATGCTAAGACCTGTCTCAAAATAATTTTTTAAAGGGATCGGCAATGGGAATTATTGGTAGAGCTCTTGCCTAACGTGTGCAAACCCAAGTCCAATCTCCAATACAGAAAGGTTGAAAAAAGACGAAATCATAATACTGAATCCTAGATGCACAAATGCTACCCTGTACAATGAATTAAAACCCCAATGTTACACACTTCCAAGAAAGGCCTCTGAAAGCTGAACAAACAAGGGGCCTCTCCTCCCCCTGGAACTGCAGTGTATAACCTAGATGATTATGACCACTGAGTTTCGTATGCAGTCTTTTTTAGAGAATAATTCTGAAGAATCCCAGAGTAAGTTAGTGTTTGGAACCGTATTTAAAGGAAGGAACGATTACAACTCTAGTCGTGCTAAAAGATTAAGTTCACCAACACCTCAAGATGTTGTCATCTCTACACTAAAAAGAACAAAACTAGAGTCAAAGCAGTAATCTTCAAATGGTGTGACAGCTCCATTTGACAGATACATTCAGAGTAAAACTCAATGAATAAAATGCAAAGCTACATTTCTGCCAGGTAACATAGTTAGTGGTCCCCAGCATGCATTCCTAGTCTCAGGTATAAGGAACAGGGGTGTGACCAGGCAGTGGGGGCACGCCCCTTTCATTCCAGCTCTTGGGAAGCAGAGGTAGGCATATCTCTGTGAGTTCAAGGACAACCTGGTCTACAAAGCGGGTTTAAGGACAGCCACGGCTGTTACACAGAGAAACCCTGTATTAAGAAACTAAAAAAAAAAAGAAAGGAAAAGAAAAGAAAAAGAAACACAGGAGTTTGGGACATAAAACTCAGAAATCATTTCATGTTTCAAGATGAGAAAGCTGGAATGATAATTCATTTGGCTTCATAAAAGTACTTTCAGATACAAAACATCTGACCTAGTAAGAAGCCTCCTCAAAGCAATTACACAGGCTGAAACAAAGATGGGTGGATTTTTTCAATACAGCGTCAGATGACAATACTACATACTCAGCAGGCCAAATGACCTCTACTCCAAATTCTCAGTTCTGCTGCTAAGTGCAAAAGCTGGCAGTGTGGCACACACATCTTTAATCTCAG
Organism: Bramus lutescens; assembly: GCA_001685075.1. NCBI lineage: Eukaryota > Metazoa > Chordata > Mammalia > Rodentia > Cricetidae > Bramus > Bramus lutescens. Next base: position 207,152 of record LOEQ01000217.1, on the reverse strand, counting down.
TACTTGGGTGGCAGAGGCAGGCAGATCTTAGTGAGTTCAAGGCCAACCTGGTCTACAAAGAGAGTTCCAGGACAGCTAGAACTGTTAAACAGAAAAACTCTGTCTTGGAAAGAAAGAAAAAAAAGAGAGAGACTGTATGAAAACAGATGGACTGGATGTGTTGTGTTCTACTGCTGACAAAAACATGCTGCAATCCCACACCTAGGCGGTGAGAACAGGAGAGTCAGGGGTCCAAGGCTACCCTAGCCACATGGAGTTCAGCATGAGCCTGGACTCTCAGAGTTTTTTGTTTTTTTTTTTAAAGAATAGTAATTTTGAGATAAAAAGCAGGCAGTGACCTTAATGCAGCCCATGAAGCACAGTATGCCAAATTCCACACCTAAGCCACTATTAGAGGACGTAGTGAAAACAGATTAGAGAAGACTGCACTATGTCTAGTCAGAGAATTTCTGCCTTATCACTCACTGACAGAAATAAATTCTACACACCAAGATGCTATGAAAGATTACTTATTTAGCAGGACATATTCTTGCCTTTTGTTCTTGACTTTAAGAAAAACACATGTGTGTATATCTGTATAAGAGTCTATACATGTGGGTGTGCAGAGGCCAGAAAGGGTGTTGTCGGATCTCATGAAGTTGGAGTTACTGTGTGGTAACTCCAGAGTGAGCCACCAGTGTGGGTGTTAGGTCCTTGTGAAAGCACTTAACCACATAGCCATTTCTCTGATCCCCTATTTTTGTTTCTGCAAATATATTGTACCTGTGTATTTGGCAATATTATCCAAAAGAAGCGGGTACTTGGTAAGCCTCTGCATTTGGGTGGGAATGATATCTTTCAGCTGAAGGCGACGACACAGGGGGTTACTCTCAGCATCCTAAAATCAAAGAGAAAGAAGTTACCCAACTGGCTTGGAAAAAAAGCAAAAAAAAAAAAATTAAAAAAATCCATCAACCACCTGCCTGAGAGGCTAAAAGGAAGGGAGATGGGGTATTCCCCAGGAGCTGAGACTAGTTCCTAGCCAATAATAAGCAAGAAAGTAGGACCTTGTCTTGCAATTACCNGGAAGGAAGGAAGGAAGGAAGGAAGGAAGGAAGGAAGGAAGGAAGGAAGGAAGGAAGGGAGAATTCTAACAACCACCACTGGGCTTAGACGAGCTTCAGGTGAGACTGCAACTCAACTCTACATTTTGATAAAATACAAGGGAGAGGATCCTGTTAAACTGTAGCCATACTCTTAAACTACAAAGGCCACGACTGCCACTTAACAATGCAGCAAAAGAAAATGAATGTATTGTGTCCAAATAACTTTATAAATCAGGCAGGTGGATGGAAAAGGCCTGGGAACCACAATTTCAGACTCTTGCCTATTCCTATACTTACTTCAGCACTGCTGAAATCTTCCCGAGCCTCATAAAAACCTATCTCAAACTTGAACAATATGCTAAGTGAATATGAGCCAGGGCTGGTGGCACAGACCTGTAAACTCAAGGCCAGCATGGCTACAGAGCAATGAGCAATGTAACGAACCTGGGCAATTTAATAAGCCCTTACCTCAAAAGACTATAAAAAAGTCTAGGCACATAGACCACTGGAAAATGCCCAAAGAACAACTGAATATGGCTTTTTCCTAATTAAAACTGCTATGGCAAAGTGGATATCTATGTCAAATATTTCAGTCTTCATATGTGTTTTTTTTTTATTATTCATCATTCCCAAATCATCTTTATTCCTTCCAGTAATTTAGGAAGTAATGTAAAGCTTTTTTTAAATGTCAATATATTGGGTGGGGCTGGAGAGATGGCTCAGCAGTTAGAGCACTGGCTGCTCTACCAGAGGACCCAGGTTTGATTTCTAGCACCCACATGGCAGCAACTCATATCTATCTGTACCTCCAGCCTCGGGGGATTCTTTTGGTCTCTGAGGATGGTGCATATACTTGGTAGGAAAAACATTCACATTCATAAAATAAAAACATAAATGAAGGGGAAAAATAATGTTAACCTAGATGAAACATTGTAAACCAGAATTCTTCAAGTTTATTCTATAACTGATACAAAATTTATGACTTTTGGGGGGGCACATTACTTGCTCGACTTACCTGCACAAAAGTCTGGAATCGAGAATCCTTTTTCTGACGAGACTTGATCATTTCCAGAGCAAAAGGCTGGTTACTGCAGAATGTAGCAGCAGCATGTTTCAACTTCTCTTCCCCTGGTCCACTGAACTGTGCCAAGAAAGCAAAAGAGACAAGAGAATGAGCTCCTGGGTATTCATAAGGCCAAGTAAGATGAGAGACGACTGCAATCCTTTAGACATTCCAGGAAGCATTCTCAAAGGACAAGAGACAAACCTTTGTATGTATATGCAATATCAATGATGTCCAGTCCCAGTTGGTATACCTACAACACAACACCTACACCAAAGGGTCAGAGAATGAAGGTGGGGGAACAGATTATAAGAGAATCTGGACACCTGCTACTAAACATAGTCTTTTAGACATCAAAGGGATGCTGTATCCACAAAATCTCAACAATTATTACCTAAACAAGACCTATATAATGACACTACCAGTTGACAGGCCAAGCCAAATAGGGGAAATGTCATAAAGCCCCTACCCTAGATGAAGAGCTATGGACAATCAATGGCTACTGAGATAGGGAGAATCTGTTTGCTCCACGTGTAAGACTCTTAAAGCTTTATCCAATCCCAAGTGTTCATCCCAAACACATGTAAGAGCAACATTAAATGGGCTCAGTAGGTTAGTGTGTGTGCACGTGTGTATGTGTTCCTGAGAGAGGAAGAGAGGGTGTATGTAACAAAATCATTATAAAAGGAGTCATGAATTTGAGTGGAAGTAGGGGAAGACACAGGAGTTGGAAATAATGTAAATACAGTACTCACATAGAAAACTCTCAAATTTAAAAACAAAACAAAATAATAGGAGAGGGGCTGGTGAGATGGCTCTGCAGGTGAAGTGCTTGTCATGCAAGCCTGACATAGGAGTTTGACCTCCAGAACTCACTGGGAAGGAATGAGTCAACTCCCAAGAGGAGTTGTCCACTGACCTCCACATATGCACTACGACATGTGCCTGCCCTCCCCCACAAATATAAGAGATGAGTAAGTTTTAAAGATACAAAGAGAGGAGATCAAGGCACAGCTCAGAGCTGGCACACAAGCTTAGTATACATACAAGGCCCTGGCCACAAAGTCAAGCACCACAAAAAGTAGGTAAACCAAAAACTGGGAATATTAAATACAAATCTAAAGACCTACTGCTGTTCTTACTTTTAGTTTTTATGATTACTACTTTGTCCTAAATCAACCCTTCAGGCTTTTGGGGATCCTATTCTCTTTGGATGTATACCTTGCTCAACCTAGACATAGTAGGGAAGACCTTGGACTTTCCACAGGGCAGGGTGCCTTGCCCTCTCTAAGGATTGGAGGGGGTGGGGTGGGAGGGTATGTGGAGGGAGTGGAAGGAGAGGAGGGAGTGGGAATTTGGATTGGTAATTTTAAGCAATAAAATAAAATAAAAATAAATCAACCCTTGATATACAACAAATAATAAATCAGACGGTTTGTTAATTTTTCTTTCCTTTCATTTTTTTAATACAATATTGGTTAAAAATACACTCTTGGGACTGGAGATGGTTCAATGTTTGCCTAGAGTATGTAAAGCCCTGGGTTCTATTCTCAGCACTGAAAAACAAAAACAAAAGGACACCTTTCTGTGTGTGTGTTTTAAAAGAAATACTTGGAATCAAGGAAGATATTAATCCCAGCATTTGGGAGGCTGGAGCAGGTAGATCTCTGTGAGTTCAAGGCCAGCCTGGTCTATAGAGTGAGAGACAAGACAGCCAGAGCTGTTACACAGAGAAACCCTGTCTTGAAAAAACACAACAAGAAAGGAAAACCAAACATACGAAACACACAGAGAGAGAGAGAGAGAGAGAGAGAGAGAGAGAGATTAAATCAACGGCTAGGCATTGTATGGTATACCTTTAACTCAGCACTTGAGAACAGAGGCAGGCAGATCAACTTGGGCTACACAATAAGACCTTGTTTCAAAAACAAAAACAAAAACATTGGGTTCCAGACCAGCCAGGGTTAACTACTGAGACCCTGTCTAAAACAAAACAGAACTACACAGTTTTTCCATGATAAGTTCTGTGAGAGCAGAAGCCACTGTCCCCAGAACTATACATAGTTTTGTTGCATATAAATGACAGCCAGGGGCTGAAGAAATGACTGAGTGATTAAGAGCACTTGCTGCTCTTGCAGAGGACCAGGGTTTGGTTCCCAGCACCTACGTGGTGGTTCCTAACTATCTATAACTGCAGTTCCAGGGAATCCAGACTGGATCTGATGCATTCTTTTTACCTCTGTGGGCACGAGACACATATGTATGCACACATATCCAATCAAATATGTACTATAAAATAAATCTGTACAGACAGATGGAAAGATAGACAGAATTTGAGAATTACTACAGCCTCTGGATTCTTTCCTTATATTGGAAAAAAGTTAAGTAATTTTCACTACTGACACGTAATGATCTATAATTGCCTAATACTGTACAATACATGTCTAAGATTTGAACAAAGATGATACAAATTCTGGATCACTTAAATTAGTAAGACACATTACTCTTTAGCCTACAGAACATAAAGAACCAGTGTATTCATATCTCAATAAAATCAAGCACTTAGCCTGACTGCATGTTGATTAGAATGAACTAACCAATGAAATAATGCTCTGGACCCCTTTTAGTTCTGCATATTAACTCTGCAAAATGGATGTGTTTACAGTTTGGAAGCATTTATTACTTACCCCTAAATTCAATCAAGTGTCTGTAAAAGTATTAAAAGAAATTCTCAACTTCCTTACCCAGACAAGCAGATCTTCCCCAATATGATCAATAACAGAGGTCTCATTCCTCTTCCGGACAGCTTTCATTTGCTCATTCAACCCAACTATGGGAGGGAAAAGAAAATGAAAAAAGAAAGTCTGTGTTTATTTTAGTCAGAACTACTGGTAGTACTAAATAATTAACTTTTTTTAAATTTTATTTTCATTTTCAGAATAGCATAGCTACTCCGATCTCCGAGAACATAATATGCACACACAAAAGTTCCTCTTGGAAACGGGTCTTAAAGCATTAAACCCTATATTTTAGGAACTAGCATATTGCCTAAAGTGTGGCTACTTCAAGTATGTATTTACCCTCAAGGACTCATTCCGTAGCTGAGCTCAGAAAGACCCTGGATGTAAACAATACACTGCACGTCACTGAAATCTAAAATCGCCCACAAAAGGCATTGCTTTGGTAAACAACTGATAATTTCTTTGACCAAGAAAGACTGAAAATCAAGGGTCATAGAGAAGCTGCGACTTGCAGAGACAAGAGTGTCTTAACACTACCTGCAGATACAGGTCACTCAACTGGGGCAAGACACAAAAAATGTGTCCTAAGCAACAAAGCTATAACTGTGTCTGAAAATTATCCAACCATGGGATTAATATTAGTCTTACTATTTACAAAATATATGCATATTATTACAAAGGATATATATTTAAAAACTACATATATATACTGTAATAGGACATTTTCAAAAGTAATTATGACTATTCATGTTTTTTACTGTAAATACTAACTTTAGATAAAAAAATCTCAATGTTAATACTTTGTTGATTACGGGGAAAAGATTTAAGATCAAAGATATGATCATCCCTCTTTGTAGGATGTATTCACAAACAATGTCAGATATGCATAAAATTATACTCAACTATCTGTCATGTTATAGAGGTACCTTTACATAGTCATAGTCTTTACTAGAAATAAAGACACAATGATCACAAGTCAATTTCTCTTACCATGAAGTTGAAGAATATCTTCCAAATTTGAAAAAATCTTGCGTAGTTCTGAAGGTGATAGAATTCCTTCTCTGGACACACGCTGATAGAACACTTGGTCAAGAACCTTCAGTGTTCGGACATGAGCTCTTTCAGTGTAGAACAATTCTAGGCAGGAAGGGGAAAAGGAGGCACAGAATGTTGCTTTATTTAGACTAAATACAGTATTTCATTGTTATTAAGCAGCAAATGCATTATACAATAAACTATTTAACATTTAGAAAGGATGGTAGCCTCTAAAAAAAAAATCACACTGATTCCATGAAAATTTCCTACACACCAGACTAATGAACAGTATCATCAAAACAATTTTATATTTAAAAGCAAATTAAGTTACCCCCAAATCGTCCACTTACAATATGACCTTATCACACCAGAATATAATAAATTCTAATAACATATAGCCTTAAGCATTCTTCAGAAGTAATAGTGGATTTAGTTTTCCATATTTACCCATAAAACCTCATTTCTGGAGTCATACTATAACTAGCTCAATGTCATCAACAATAATATATTTATTGAAATCAAATCATAGGGATAGCAGAGGGTACAGCATACATGTCACATACTTTGTTACGTACATGTTAGGTTAACTGTGATGCGAACTTGCCACAACTTAGAATCACCTGGGAAAAGAGTCTCAATTGAGTAAATTTAACAGGTTGGTCTGTGAGTGTATCTGGGGTAGGGTTGTCTTTGTTAAAAGACATAGGAAAACCCAATGCATCATGGGCAACACTATTCCCTAGGCAGGGGATCTGGGACCATATAGGACAGGAGATGGCTAGCTGAGAACAAGTGAGACAGCACAGGAGCAGTCATCCTCCTTGCTCCACTGTAGATGTAATGTGACTGGCTTCTCTGAGCTCCTGCTTCGATTCTCCCTCAGTAATGGCTGTGACCTGGAATTCTAAGCTAGTCTTCATAAGAGTTTTTGTCACAGCAACATAAAAGAAACTACGACAGGAACTAAAGAGCACTGCACCTGGACAATCTAAATCGGACTTTTGCTCTCATTACTCACTACCTATTGCTCAACTAATCTCTTAAATTTAGCTTACTCTTGATAATCTATGCCTATGATACAACCTCAAGGCAGTTCAGGGCTAGTGTCCTACTTTTTTTTTCAAATTCCATACCTATAATGCTATGGATCTTCAGTATCCTGAAAGCTAAACACCCTTTCCTTTTAGATTATAAATACAAATAGTACACTTGTACTGCTTATGTTTAATGGCTAAAGAATAACACATCTAGTTTAATTCTGTCTTTATTTAAAACAAAAGGCCAATGGAAAACAAAGCAAATTCAAAGGCTAAGAGATGTGCTTCATTCTAGAAATCTCAGTGTATATGGCCAACAACAGATGATTAAACTTACCATTAATCACTTCCTGTCTTTTGATCTCAGAAGGTTTCAATCCCAGTAACACCTCTCTACTAACAAGCTGCTGCCAGTTGGGAGGATCCATCTCCAGGTCATTCTCAAACTGCTCATCCTCACTCTGACTTTCGCCAAAGGCGATGCTGTCAAACCTAAGAAAACAAACAGATGGCAAATTCTGTTTGAGGGAGTCAAGTGGACAATGGAAGATTTGCAAATCTTCTGTGTATGTTCATATGTGTATGAATGTACATAGATACGTGTGCATACGCATTTGGAGGCCAGAGGTTGGCTTTAGGTGTCTTCCTTGACTGTTCTTCACTTTATTCTTTTTAACATGGCCTTGTCATGCCTGGCTTTTTACACGGGTACTGAGCATCTGAACTGAGGTCCTCATACTTGTGGGACAAACATTTTACCAGCTCAATTGTTACCCAGCCCCAGGTGGATTTCTGCAACTGATCAGCACTAAGTCTCTCTTACACACAGCTTGTACCTGTGTGCATAGTCTGTCACATGACATGGCTACTACAACCCTCCTTTATACTCACAGACTATGTAGAGAGCATCTTCCCCTTTAAGACTAGGACTTAGAGAGAAAAGGCTCTAGTTCAATGAAAGCTACTTTAGATGTACTTACTTTCTAAAGGGTTTTGGGGTTCCATGTTCTGCCATCCTAAAACAATAGAGGATTAAGAATCACAAGTGAACAAAATGTAGATCAAGACAGACATATCCAGGGTACCTCAAACTGGGTTAAATCCCAATGGTTGGATAAGTAATTGCCCAGATACAGGAGTTATTTAACACAAAATAACAGAAAAGATTCAGTAGGATTTAATATTTACTACCAACCAGACGTCTTTCAAAACATTATATGACAGAAAGTGCTGCCAGATATAAAAAGTGATAGTTCAAGGCACTTTAAGCGATATAAAAAGCTCTCTTGCTCTCGCTGGAATTACCTCTCTACTTCACATTCCTCCTCCTGCACTTGATCTAACAGAGGAGGTGGGAAGTCAAAAACAGTATTGGAGACACGAGGTGTGCTGTCCAAGCAGTCTCCAGGCACCAGTGCTTCTCCAACTTGTTTTGATCCTAAAAGGAGAAACGCCAGTCACTAACTGTTTAAAATAAATCAGTAACATCAACAACAAAAAAAAAACCCAAAAAACCAAAAAACCCCATGAATCAATCCCCAGAAAAAGTTCGACTTAATTCATAGCCACATTCTATTTAAATAGGCTAGATAGAATCAAAAATTTAATATATAAAATTCTCCAATGCACTAAAACATAAATGGGAAAACATTTTCTAATTTTATTTACTTATATTTTATGTATGAGTGCTCTGCATATAAATCTGCATGGCAGAGAGAGCATCAGACCTATTATAGATGATTGTGAGCCACCATGTGATTGCTGGGCATCAAACTCAAGCGCTCTTAACCTTTGAGCGCTCTCTCTCTAGCCTCAAAAAAACTTTTTTTTTTGTTTGTTTGTTTGTTTTGGAAACACTATGCAGCCCTTGGTTGGCCTTGAATTCTCAGAGATCTGCCAGCTTCTGTCTTTTGAGTACTAGGAGTAAAGGTGTGTGCCACCATGACTGGAAGGAAAATCATTTTCAAAGTATTCTCGTAACCAACAATGAAAAAGAACCCTGACTTCTGCAAGCTTCCTGATTTCCACACACACCATTTATTGCCCATTGGTAGATTTTGGGAGAGGTGGAATCATTGTCTTTAGGTGTATAACCTCTGCTGAGCTGCCCAGGCCCAACGATAGCTCTAAGCCATGGTCACGCAGGTGACCCTGATTAAGCTTGAGTCACAAAACAAAATGAGTAGACATAACGAGTGGGAAGGGGAGATGGGAGGGAGAGAGGTAGGAAGTAAGAGTAGTCAGTATGCAAGGCATATATAAATGAAATTATAAAAATTAATGAAAATTAGTTATAAAAAATCAAGGCAAGACAAGGCACCATGTCAGTTGAGAAACTGTAATGAGGAGCAGCTTCCTCTCACTTAACTTTTCTCATTTCTATTACCAACCATTAGAGTGGACCAATTACAAATAACACTTTCTCTTGATTTATCATCTATCTGTACATAGTATCTCTTTCTGTAGGGATTCTTCTCATATTTCTGCCTTCCCTTTCTGCCACTCCCAATATCTGATAGATATACTATTACTAATTGGGTTATGAGACATTACAGAAATTCTCAGAAGCCAATTAGTAACAAATCCAAATATGGATCCATTTTATTCCATCCAGGAGAACATTAACTCTCTTGTCAGGCTAGGGATTTAGTACCCATATATTTCCTTCTCATATTCTTATATCTTTGATCTGTGGTCACAATGCAATATCTATTCTATACTTTGCCTAGCAGAATGATTCTAAGTGTCTGAAAACAAATCAAATATGTTTGCATTGCTATGACCATACATCTATTGTCAAATACAACCTACAGCATACACGCATATTGTTCCTGTCAGGTTAAGAAGTGTGCTGGTTTGAACAGTTTCTTTCTTATTGCCCCCAATTATGCAACTCCGTGGCCACGTAAAACAGAGTGCTTAGTATACTAAATCTCACACTCCATCAGCTGCTTCATGATCAGGACACTTGTCTTGTTTCTTTTTTAATTAAAAACATTTATTTATTTTGCGCATGTGTGTGCAACTCAGAAGACAACTTGCAGAAGCTTCTTCTCTCATTCAACCACTTGGGGTCTAGCGATCTAGCTCAGGTTGCAAGGCTTGCTGGCAAGCACCTTGCCTGCTGAGCCATCTTACCAGCCCTCATTTTGTTAGAGAGACAGAGTCTCACTATTTAGCCCAAACTGGCCTGCAACTTGCAACCCATGTCCCAAGTTCTAGGAGAAGACCCATGTGCCAATACATCCAGTTTTCCTCATGTTTCAAGTATGACTTACTTTCCTGAACAATTGTTTTTCCTTGCATTCCTAAATCTTTTCTGATTGGCAAAGTAATATAATTTTATCAAGTCTCAATTTTTTCTCCTTCTGCTACCTCATACTACCAACTGCTTAAAAACCCTCTTTCACTTTTTGTGTGTATAGTGTATGTATGAGTGTGTGTAGACTACAGAACAACACCGCATCTTCCTTGATAGTTTTCCATCTTCTATTTTTGAGAGAGGATTTCTCAATGAACTAAGAAATTACCTACTAGCTAGACTGGCTAGCTAGTGAGCTTTAAGGATTCATCTGTCTGCACCCCCACCCCCCTCCCACACCCCGCTCCCGGACACACTAGAAATGTGTCCTGCTATATCCAGCTTCTATACGGCTGCCGAAGATCCTAGCCCTGTCCTCATGCTCTCACAACAGCACAACAGGCACCTGACTGACTAACCCATCTTCCTGCTCCCCCGTCTCGTCTCCTTCCTATTCCTGACTTGCGATGTTGAGCCCTGATCTAGAGCCATGGCTCCCTGACCTGTGACCTGTCACTGCCTTCGGCTCCTGTCTCCCTAATCCCATGACTTACTTCTGCTTTTTCTTGCACCTTGCAGAAGTATAGCCTCAAACAATGTTCAAGGATGAGGAGTTTTAGGTAAGCTTTAGATTACACATCTGAAAATGTCTTTATCCATTCTTCCTACTCAGCAGATAATTTAGGATACACAACTCAAAGTAAAAGACATTTTCTTGCAGAAAGCTGAAAGCCCTATTCTTTTCTGTTCCATGATTCACTGTTACAAGGAGCAGTGTGATGTGTCGCCATCCTCATTTCTAACTCTTACAAGTCTTCAGATGTCCTTGTCATTAGCTGACACACAACGGTGGCTGGTTTTTGTTTATGAACAGGGTCTCATTATGTATCCCTGGCTGGCCTTGAACTTGTGATCCTTCTGCTTCTGACTCCTGAGGAATAAGACTCTAGATGTACTACCACACCAGGGTCTCCAATGTGAATTTTTAATTTTGTGACTTTCTGTATGCAACTTAAAAGCTTCAAATGGCATGTATCTGTGCATCATTAATCTGTGCCAGCCCCAGGACAAAACTAACATCTCAAGAAGTCAGTGAGTGTTGTTTTGTTGTTTTAATTTTTTGAAAACTACAAACTATCATTCAGCATATGTTCTTCGCAGACACTAAATTATTTAAATCAAAGTAAACTGGGATTCAGTTTCAATTAAGATACTCTGTCTCTCCAGTATTTGCTCAGTATGCTTGCATCCAAATCTTGACCCCAAGTTAGAACTACAGCAAGACTCACCTGCATCATGTTCTTTTCCTCCCTCTTGGGAAAGAGCAGCTCCTGAAGTGGCAGAGGATATGGTAGTGGCAGGCAGGTATCCTGTGTCTGTTCCTTCATTGGCTAATCCACTCTGGCGCAACTTGGCAGGGTCCTGAGGCTCAGGACTCACAGACGAGGGTGCAGATAAGTGCTTCGGGTGGCGTAGTTTCTGTATCTCCATGGCCCTGCCAACTAAACAGAAAGCCATGGTTAGCAGCCTGTGTCACCGGTGAATCGGCTTAGAGATGAGAGGAAGGGGCGGATGACAATATCTGAAAAAGGGTCTGCAATTATTACACACAGCAAGGGACAGACAGAGAGTGGGAGATGGAAAGACGGGGAGAGGAAAGAAAGATAAAGGGGTAAAGTAAGAAGAAAGTAGATGAGAAAACTAAGAGGGGTGGAGCACGGGAAGAAAGGATATAAAAGGAGGAGGCGGAGAGAGCAGCGGTAGTGAAGGCTTCCCTCTACTTCACAATGTCACCATAATAAGGTGTCAAAGACCATCCTGCTCACTACTATTGTTCACACCAGGTACTTTCAGAAACTATAGACACTTGGGTGCCTTCTGCTACTTTACACATTCTCACATGGCTCTGTAAACCCCAAATTTAAGTTCATCCCCGAAACTCTTTTGGCATCCTTCAGTCAAGGTCCACGCTCCTTTCTGAGACAAACCCAGAAAGTAGGACAAGTTAGCAGGCCACGGATCCATCTGTCTCTGGCATGAAGTCAAGTCAGCAACTGTGAAATCCTCCATCTCCTTTCCCTCTCTCTGAAGATTTCCTCTACCTGCCACAGCTTCCCCATCTGTGCTCCTGGCATTTTGCATGAGGACTCCTCATGGTCCGGAGATGAGGCATCACTGTTCCTCAGCCACACTGTCATCCCAGCATGCCAGAATCTCCAAATGTACAGCACGGACTGGCTACCTCCCCACAGTACCACACTTCTACCTCTGCTGCAGTCCTGTCTACTGGCCTCGTCTCTCTCTCTCTCTCTCTCTCTCTCTCTCTCTGAGGACGGAAGTGACAGGATATCAGAAAAAACACAGTGGACAGGCAGAAACTATAAAAGTGCAAAGAGTGAGTAACAGTAAACACAAAGAGATTAAATGAGTTATGGTAGAGGGATGTGTGTGTGTCCCTGTGTCCATGTTTGCAGGTGGACATGTGTGTGCAAGTCTGAATGTGTAGAGGCCAGATGACAACTCTAGGTGTCATTTCCATTCTTCAGTCAAGGTCCACGCTCCTTTATGAGACAAACTCAGTAAACAGGCCAGGCGAGGAGGCCAGGAATCCGTTTTTCTCTGGCTCCCCAGTGGCGGTATTACAGATATAAGCCACCACATTAGGCCTTTTTTTTAAAATTTATTTTCAACATTGGGTCTACAGATCTAGCTCCCTAGCTCCCTGGCCCAAAACTCCCCCCCCCCTCAAATTTAACCAACATAACGTAAAAACATATGTATAAAACCAGAATTAGAAAGTAAGTCGTGACAGTAGTAAATGGCACACTGTCACTGATGAATATGTTTACAACAATTAATACAGCAACAAAGGGGTACTTATTTTAGGAATAGCACTGAAGGGAAGCAAGGCACAGTGGAGCATCAGCAGCATTATCTCCAGAGCAACCACCTCCTGCAATGCATCCTGGCCAAATGAACTTCTGAGTAAAGGCAGCAGGAACAATGTTTCAAGTGTCAACATACTTGCACTGTTGTCATGGCGGCTTGGTCTCCTTGGGGGTCCCAAAATGCTGGGGAATCCTCTTCGCTTCCCTTTGTCTTCGCCCTCTCTATCTTTCTTCATGCTTTGCTGAATTTGAGGTACAATAAGAGACATCAAACAGTAAGTTTTGCTGTTGTTGCTTTCAAATACAGTAATGTGATTCTGATGGTTAGTTGACAGGAACTGGTGAAATACAACTAATAAGCACTGTTGGACCTTGGCAAGTCATATATGAACCTCACACTCAAGATACCTTGTTTTTTATTTTTGTATCTTTTGGTTTGAGACAGCATCTGATCTAGTCTAGGCTGGATCCTCTTGCTTATACCTCCCAAATACTGGTAGTACAGATTGTAACTACCATGCCCAGCTTTCAAAACTTTTCAACAGAAACAATACTTTTAGGGAAAAAAAAAAAGAGGATAATTTTACCAAAAGCTTGTTGACAAAAATTTACATATTTGTCAGGAGACTGTTTTACATTTGTCCATTCACTCATCACTTTCATAATATTTGAAGACATCGTGCTAAAAACTGCAGGCATATTAATGAAGAACATGCTGGCCTTCATAGGTCTTTACAATATAACAAACATTAAATAAAACCAAAATATTATGAACTGAGACAGGCACCCTGAGGCACAACGCACTATGTTGTCGATGGCAGGCATATGAACTCTTTTCACATTATCTAACAATAATAAGCTTATATATGAGTTTCACAAGATTTCTCACTAGATGTCTATTTAGAGAACAAGTTAGACCTATTACTTAGTGTTAATAAGCTAGTTTGTAAACACTGTAACCAATGTGAAGAAGTAGCACTCTATCATTTTCCCAGACTTACCTTGATCTTTGGAAGGAATCCAATTCGACCCCGCTTGTGCTCCAAGTTTCGAGGTTCTTTCACTTTTACTCCCAAATGCTTCATGTACATGAGAATCACATACTGCATTGTGGAACTGGAGGAGAAATGGTTAAGTAAAATAAGAGTTCTCATGTGGGAAGAACGGTCAGAAAAAAGAGATCAAATGATTTCTAGAGCCCCAATGCTGGAAATTAAGGCAGAAACTAAAGATATGCACACAGAAACTGATTCTATCCATGACACTAGAGTGCTAGTCAAACAAAATACAGGCCACCAGAGGGAGCTGACAACCTACAGAAGTTAAGAGAAATTGTAGCTTAAGGTAGATAGAAAATAGCCCTAGTGGGGTAAGATTCTATTACCTCCTTTCTTCTTCCACAGGCTGAGCAGTCATCCTAAAAAAAAATATTTTAAGATGAAATATATACATCTGAAGATGATCTATAACCCAGGGGCAGAGTGCTTGCCTAGTATGGTACAAGGTTCAGTACCATCAAAACAAACAAACAAACAAACAAAAAACAGAGAAACACATTTAATCAGAGACCTGAAACAATAGAAAAGAACTAAATGATTTGGGTCCCACCTACATCTAGAATAAAATATCGACACAACTCTAATCCCCAAAGGACCCACACGATTTCACAGCTGTGTTGTAGTTTAACATGCTTTACAGCAACAAGTATCTCCAAAGCCTATGAATTTAGCAGTGAAAGTGTTCACCTGACTTTGATCAAGAATTACAAGTTTGGTGTTATGCATTAACCAACACTCAAAGAAGGCAAGAACTTTAAATTACCAGGAAAAAACCCTGTTTCCAAGTGTTATGACAAATAGCTCAACATGTACAACCTGCCAGACAGTGAGATCTGCTCAAAGCAAAACCAGCATTTCTGCACACAGTTCTTTCACTTACAATACTTCTTCAATTTTAGTAACGATCTGTTCCGCACATGCTCGCTCCTTCTCCAGAGTAACCCGGTCCTTGTCTCTCTCTGCATCAAGCTTAGTCAGCTCACTCTCAGCCAAGGTCAGTCCCATGCTACGTTTCTGTCTAAAAGGGTTAGGGGGAAAATCTCAGCTAGCAGAGAACAAAACATCTTGTCTAGACAGTCCTGGCTACAAGTTTCTAGGACAGGTAAAACGTCATGTTTCCTCGAGACCCACTAAGATTGGGTTCTAGTGGTGGTCAAAGCAAAAGACATATTTCTTGAAGGAACACAGCACAGATATAGCACTGAACTTGACTCCTGAAAGAGTCTGTGGACTCTTAGCTCTCTCTTATCCAATCATATTTTCAGGTGCCTATTATGTTTAATAAAAGGGATAAGACCATATACTTTACCTAGTAATGAATGTAGTATTCTATATAACTTTTTCCTACTTAGAACAATAAGAAATATATTGTTTGTTTTTGTTTGTTATGGTGTTTTGAGACAGGGTTTCTCTATGTAGTCCTGGCTGTCCTGGAACTCGCTCTATAGACCAGGCTGGCCTTAAACTCACAGAGATCCTCCTGTCTCTGCCTCCCAAGTGCTGGGATTAAAGGTATACGCCACCTCCGCCCAGGAAGTCTGTCAAGTTTTATCTAACACAAATTTACCGAAAATCCTCTAAATGCCTCTGAACTTCAGGATGGACTCTCTCCTGCATAGTTTGAATGTAGTGCCGATGCAGGTCCTCAGGAATGAGCTCGGGTCTTCTCTTTTCTGCACAAAGAAAAGGAATGATTTGATCTAAACTCTGAGATCTGATCCTAACGACACAGAGACATTACACAGTACACACAGAACTTAACACACCAGACAAGTTACTTAGTGCAGTTAACATACTTCCTGTCAGAATTCAGAGTTCATCTTTCCAATGCAGACTCTCTTTCTGCTGTAATTCATGTGATTTACTCTGTCTAAACAGACTAACAAATATAATATCGGAACAGAAGCAAGTTACATTTCTATGGAGATGTTAATGAATGCTACAAACTTGCCTAGATCCAATGAGATTTCCTCGGGAACAGGAACTTTCAGATGCTGAAACAGAATGCAAAGGAAAGTTAAAACAGCACCACAGACTTCCGTGGTATGCAGAAGAACTTCATAGACTTCCGTGGTATGCAGAAGAACATGTGTAAGTTTTTGAAGGTATGTTTCATAATCCAGCCTCATGCAGTGAAGTGTACATAGCCTTGGACTAGTCTATTAATTAACACAGAAACAAACTCTTTCCCAGTGTTCTGCTATGAAGGAAATAGCTATAGACATTTTACTACACAGCAGAACAAATGCTTCCGTATTAGTCCAAATAAATATCTGACATTGGCTTACTAGAAACACTGGTCAATATAATCAGTTACACACTACTTGAAAAATACAAATAAAACCTAAACTATGTGTATATTACACAGGAAAAACTGACTCATATGCAAGCATGATTTTCATTTCTGGATCTCAATATTATCCAAAAGATCATGCCAGTCTCATAATTTTCTTAGGTGAATGTTTAGAAATCTCAATGAGGGAGTAGTGGATGTCACAATGAGTTTTTAAGTTAAAATCTCTAGTAACCATTCGTAGTTCCTGCTGTAGAATGAAGGCAACCATCTTTGAATTAATTTCTTTCTATGCAGGGACTCTCCCAGTAAGAAGCATGTAGACTTTGGTCACATTGTCAGACTGCAATGTTCTTCACCCAACAGTTTGAAAGAAAATCTTATTATTTTGTATTCAGAGGAAGTAATTTTGTACTTAACACTTATTAAAGTCATATACTTACTAAATTTAAATAATTCCTGTAAAGATCTGAAGTTTAAACTTGAAAATAAGTCAGTATTAAAGTATTATGAGATGCTTACATTATTTACTTTGTGTACATGCGGTGTGTTCACATGTGGGTGGGTCTGCTTGCCCAGGAATGACTCTGTGAAGGCCGACGTTAGTCTTCCTATTACTCTCTTTTGAGACAGGGCTTATCACTGAACCTGGTTTTTGCTGATTCCATTGGACTGACTGGCTGGAGAGCCCCTGGGACCCTTGTCTCCACCTCTTCCTGCCTAGCCCTGGGATTACAAGTGTTCACAGCCATGCATGGCTTTTTATGTGGGTACAAACATCTAATTCAGGTACTTATACTTTCACAACAAGCACTTAACCCACTGAGTGGGCCATCTCTTTGGCCCCTTATGTTCACTTTAAGAAAAATGATATGGCAAGAGATGTTCATGAATATCTGTAATCCCAACATTTGGGAATCAGATGGAAGAATCTAGAAGCCCAAGGCCTGCCTGGACTATCATGAGACCCTGTTTCAAGGAAAAGGAAAAAGAAAAGATGCGAAAAACAGTAAAAAAGAGAAAAGCATTTTTAGCACGAGTGCAAAAAGGACATGTGGAGTGGTGATATAGCTCAGTAATAGAGCCTTTCTTGGCATATAAAGACAAAGATTTAATTCCCAGCAACACAAATAAAATAAAAACTCATACATGCGGATATAGATGAAATAATTATGATTTGTCACATAAAAGAAGAATCAGCATGTTAATATGGATTTTTCTTATTCTTTGATGCTAACACAAATCATGAGCAGCGAACGGGCAGATATACAGTATGATGGAAGTAACCGCTATATCCACTTATTTTCTTTCTCTCCACACTATACCAGCAGTTCTCAACCTGTGGAGGGAGGGCGGAGGAACAACCCTTTCACAGGGGTTACATATCAGATATTTACATTATGATTCATAACAGTATCAAAATGACAGTTATGAAGTAGCAATGAAAGTAATTTTACAGTTGGGGTCACCACAAGAGGAGGAACTGTGTTAAAAGGGTCACTGCATTAGGAATGTTGAGAACGACTGTTTTACACATTTTCCAGGAAAACAGCAAGGTCAGGGCTGGGCTGGAAGGATGGCTTGGTGGTTTAAGAGCACTTGCTGATCTTACAGAGGACCAGAGTTCAGCTAAGGGCCTGACCCTCTCTTCTGGAATCCAGTCATTGGCACACAGTTGGCACATACCCACACAGACAACAAATATACATGTAAATAAAAAGCAAAGTCTTCAGGTGAGAAAATCCTAGGAGAGGAAGGGATGGAGATTAGAGAGACTGAAGCAGTCATCTAAAGATGATCAAATGTAAGGACGAGGGCTGGAAACATGGCAGAGTGCTTGCCTAGCACTCAGAAAGCCATGGGTGTCATCTCAGCATCTCATAAAACCATGCTTTAATCCCTGCAACTGGGAAATAGAGGCAAGAGAGTACGTTTAAGGTCACCTTCAGTGACATACTGAATTCATGACTGGCCTGTAACCCTGTGCAAAAATAACGGGGGTAAGTAACGGGAGGGGAGGGATGACTGGAGAGATGGCATGGAGGTGTGTGACTACAATCTAGCTATGAGGAGGAAGACACAAGAGGATCCCTGGAACATACTGGTCAGTTAGTCTAATCTCAGTTAATCTCTAGTTAACCTCACTGAGCTGAGATTCAGTGAGAAACGTGCTCTCAAAAAAATAAGGTGATGAGCCAGGGATACTGCTACACAGTAAGGCACTCAACCAAGCCTAAACCTGAATTTAATCCCTGGGACACACACTGTGGACACTGTGGAAGAAGGGACTCCTGCAGACTGCCCTCTGACCTCCCTGTTCACATCTTAGCACAAGTGTGCCCACACACACCAACAAACCAATAAATAAATTTAATTATAACAAAATATAAGGTGAAAGCAGTAGAGAAAGGCACCTGATGTTGACCTCTGGCCTCCACATGTACATGCAGATGCGTGTGCACACATATACACAAAGGAAACTTGTTTTTTGAAGATCAACCAAACAACAAAAAGTGAAGGGATAAGGGCAAGTAATAAGACCATCCAAAGAAGTACTATGAGCTATTATTTACCCTTATTTAGTAATGCTAATGATAAAATTCAGCTTAAAAATAAAAGACTTATAAAATAAACAACCTTACTAGCATTGTGTGTGTGTGTGTGTTCATGCACATGTGTACTATGCATACAAAAGCACATGAGTGGAGGCCAAATATTCTCTACCTTACTGTTTGTGACAGAATCTCTCACCAAACCTGGAGCTCAATGGCTTGGGGCTAGATGGCCAGCAAGGCCCCAGGATCTCCCTGTCTCTGCCTTTGCATGTGGATGTGGGGATCAAACTCGGGTCTTCATGAGTTTGTACCAAGCCCTTTAATCACTGAGCCACTTCCCTCACATTGCTACTGATAAAACAAAGTGCTGTTATCATTGAGTTCAGTGAGTGACCTTTTCCACCACTTTTTAGTTAAATTTGTATCTCTAATGTTCAAGGGGGTCATTCAGAATTCAATTATCCAAGCATTATCCTTTGGGTTCTAATACATATGTCTATCACTTATATTATCTTTTTAGCCCCCATTCTAATCATACACATATAAGTTTCCAAATATACATGTGTGTATGTATATATGTACATATATGTATGTACATACACACGCGTATACATATATACATACACATACACACATATACACATATATTCCCTAAAATCAATTGTAAGAATTCATATATCCAAAACTAATTTAGATTACTGTTAAGCCAGCCAAGCATAATCAAGAACTGAAATAATAACATGGATGCTGAAACAGCATGGTTAGGGGACAGGAATCAAGGTCACTAAGACAAAGAATGTACTGAAGCAAAGATTCTAGCATTAACTTGCTAACTTACTGCAGATCGGTCCAGGAAGAACTGATGAAACTCAAGGAAGACACGCCGAGTCTCCTTGGAGTTGGTCTGCTTATACAGGTCTGAATAGAGATAACAGAGCTGTCATGGAGAAAGAAACGGAAAAAGACACAGTGAAAAAAAACACAAAGGGTAGTAATTTAATTAATAACATTTGAAGTGCCCTGCATGCCTATCCCTAAATGTTTAGAAAAAAGTCTGTTTATTCATTTTACAGATGAAAAGTTCTCCAGCATATGAATCACTATGAAGAACCTGAATCACGTGAACTATAAAGCATATTACCAATGTTGCAGGGTCAAACTGTGAAACTACATGGTGCAAGAAAACAGCCAAGTGAGCAGGGCGCGATTTCAGCAGTTCAATGCTCTGGAAACAGCTGCACTGCCCATTGATCTAGAAGAAGAAATGGTTGTACGTCAGTAACTCTTGATAATTAAAAGCTGTACTGTAAGATCAGCTGAACACACCATCAGAACTTCCCTTGACCTCCTGCTGCAGTTTTGGCCTAGAATGTCCCCTACAGGTTCATGTGTTGAGGGCTTAGTGCTCACCTGAAGATGCACTAGGAAGTGGTGGGAATTTAAAGAGGTGGCCTCGATAGAGGACAGAGGTCACTGCAGAGTGCCTCTGAAGGGTCTGTTTTGTCACGGGTCCCTTCCTGTTTCTGTGTCTCTTCATTTTTTCCTGAGTTGTTTTTGTTTTTGTTTGTTTGTTTTTTAACCTGTCAACCTGTCTTGTTCTGTTTTTGTTCTTGTTATGTACTCTTGGCTGGCCTGAACTCACAAAGTTGCCCAAGCTAACAAACTAGGAGTTCTCCTGCCTGTCTCCCGAATGCTGGACTTCTGCTTATGGGTTTGGTTTTGTTTGTTTGTTTGTTTTTAAATAAAAAAAATCAGACATGAGAGCTAGAGAGATGACTCAGCAGTTAGGAGCACTGGCTGCTCTTGCAGAAAACCTGGGTTCCCAGCACACACACACATGGTAACACACAACAGTCTATTAATTCCAATTCAAAGGTTCTGGAGCCTTCTTCCAGCCTCCACAGGCACTAGGCACACATAAAGTACACAAACACATATGCAGGTCAAACATTCATACACATAAGATAAAAATAAGCAAACTGAAAATTAAAACCTTCCAGATGTTGGTGGCACTCATCTGTAATTCCAGCACTCCTATAGCCAGATGGGAGGAGGTAGAAGGTGGAAAATGGGCCAGAAACTACACAGGCAGCACAGTGGCAGAAGCAGTAACAGAGACTTGCCTCAAAACAGTGTGAGGAGAAAACCAACCCCCAAAAGATTTCTCTGACCTATATTTGTGTGGTGTGTCATATGTACACATGTGAATACACATTGCCGCATGCATACACAGCACTAAATAAATCCTAAATAAAATTAAAAGGTGATAATATGCCATGACTGGTTGGGGATCATTCTAGTAATGCAAGGTCAGTTCAATACTCTAATACTAATCAGCACAATCTGTCTTATCAAGAGAATAAATCAGAAAAAAAACAATAAAAATAAATCATCCTAAGTCATTCAACACAATTCAACATCCAGTCAAGATTTAAAGAAGGAAAGAAAGAAGAAAACTCTCGTTAAGCTAGGACTATTCTTCAGCTTATACCTCGTAGTCTAATCAGGAACATCTACAAACCACCTGTCAGTCATATGCTTAAGCATAAAGGACTGAGCATTTTCTGCCTAAGAGGGCTTTCTAAGGCAAGGATGCCTCCAAAATGACTAGCCTCCTACAGAAGACCAGCCACATAATAAAGCAAGGATGAGAAACAAGAGATTAATAAAGTGATGGAAGGAAACAAAGCCACATCTCTAAGAAACAGTGTGAATGTTATATAAAGATTATAAAAGTATTTTTTGTTATTTTTGTTTATTAAAATAAACTGAGACAGAATCTCATAATGTAGTCACTACAGGTTAGATTCAAACTCGTGGTCCTCTTACCTCTTAGGGGCTCCAAAAACTTCTTTGAAAAAACTACTAGAGTGAGAATGGTAGTACACACCAGAAATTCCAGCACTTGGAGATGAAGAAACACAGATGAGGGGCTTAAAGCCATCCTCAGCTACACTGAGCGTTTCAGGACAGCCTGGGCTAAGGAGACACTGCCTCAAAAATCTTCCTAATATAAAAACTTCCTAAAAAAAAATCCACTGACTTTAGCAAGACCACAGGGTAAAAAGACAAGAATTAGGCTAATCATATTTCTTCCATCAATGAATAACTGGAACTTGTAAAGTTTATTTTTAGGTATCATATTCAGTAACATCCCACCCCCAAAATAAAATGAAATATTCAAGTACTCATAAAATGACCTCATATCTGCAGTGTGCAGAGTTAATTTATACTATTCAAAGCTAAAATAAGCAACTAACCCAAGCCATTACCTGCTCATGTTCAGTACCAAAATCATCATCCTCTGCTCCAATAATATGAGGTGCTCCACGGGTGGAGGGACTGCCGACGAGCGATTGTGTGTCCTGGTAACATTAGGGAAGAGCAACAGAAAAACGATCTGATGATCAAAGGCAAAGATAGAATACAACCAAACTACTGGAAAGAAGAGGCTCACTGGGTCTGGTGGGCTGACACCTCTGAGCAAGACACAATGTAAAACAGACAAGCACACGGCTCACTTCATCAGTAAGGTCCATTTTATTATCTTCTTTGAAGTGCTTTATTTTCAAAGTATCTGTTCTCAAATGTTCAAAGTCAAATGTCCACAAGAGCACTGACTGCTTANTTTTTTTTTTTGGAGACAGGGTTTCTCTGTAGCTTTGGAGTCTGTCCTGGAACTTGCTCTATAGACCAGTCTGGCCTTGAACTCACAGACTTCCGCCTGTCTCTATTCTGCTGGGATTAAAGGTGTGTGCCACCACTGCCCAGCGAGTCCTAACATTTTTCATTCACATATGCTTATACCTTGTAATGAATGGACATGAAACCGGGTTACATCTTTTTTCTTTTTTGTGATACTAGGAATAAAATATAAGGCCTTGGTCATTCTAGGGAAGGGTCCAATCCCTACTCAATCTCTACTTAAAAATTGCTTTTATTTTCTCTAACTTCAAATTTAAAAATTTTAAAAACTAAGTGAAACAATAGACATTTATTTTCAACAATGGTCAAATTTTCATTTTGTAACTTAACTGATGTCTCTTGACTACTCAGAACATGTTGCTAATAATATCAGGAAATTCTGTTAAGTCTTTTACAATAAAACTTCAAGTACATTTATTAAAAACTAAAATCATAGGGCTGGAAAGATGACTCAGCAGTTAATGAGTACTTTCTGTTCTTGCAGAGGATTTGGGTTCAGGTTTTGTATCCAAATGGTGGGCTTACAACCACCACCTCTAGGGGGTTCTCGCGCCCTCTTCTGGCCACTTGCAGGCACTTCACATATATGCACAGAAATACATGCTAGCAAAACACCGAAACATTTAAAATATCAAATAAAATCATAATGACAAAGCATCCAGTTGTGAGAATGTAAAATCCAGGGCCACTGGGAACTCAGAAAGTAAATACACTTGACACACAGCCTAGAACCTGAGTGTGGAAAGGTGGAAGGATATACTGATTCGACATCATACACATACACAATACAAATGAGTATTTTTAATCTTATTAAAGAGCTTGAAAATCCAGCAATTGCACATCTAAGTAGATACCCAAAAGGGCTGGAAGTATCACAAAGGTATGAGTGAGCACACACATGGGAGGGGTTTAAATTCCTTACATCTATATATTACATTCTGCTTAATATATGCACCAAGAGGATAAAGAAGAGTATTATTCAGTCCTAAAAGAGAAGACAATTCTGGAACATATTCCAACAAGGACAAACTTGAAGACATCATGCTACTTGATATAAGTCAATCACAAAAGAAAAAATATGATGTGATTCTGTTCCCGTGAACAGGTCACGAAAACAGAAAGTACGGTGACTGCCAAGGCTCAAGACAGCAGACACAGGGATTGAACATTCAATGGGCACCAAATTTTAGTTGAGGAAGACAAACTACTCTGGAGACATGAAGTGGTGATAGTTGCAAAACAATATGAATATACTTGTTTTTATATTTTAAAACTAGTTAATAGTAAATTTTATGATATATTATGTCATAACAACACACTAATAATGCTATGAACTTCTTTCCTACTTATTCCAATCTTTCACACCCTCCCCTCCTGGAACAGCACTTGAATGAGACCTTCCTAGCGCTGCTCAGCTATGATGAATTGCCAGCAGGTGCTCATGCTGTATTCACTCCCCAAACATGCAAACTGAAAAACAAAAAGCAAAGACAACACACACTGCATAGATGTCATACTCACAGCGTCCTGAATTCCTTCACTTTTCTCTGGGGTTTCCTCTAGATAAATTCTTTCTTTCAGACTACTCTTGGGACTCTAATGAAAAGAGAACAGACACACACATGTGCCAATTCATTTCAGTAAGCAACAAATGAAAATGAGTAAGGGAGAAAGTTCTGCATTGCTGATGTGTATTTAAAACGAAGCATCCTTCATAGAATACATGCCTGTTATTCTTATTCCTGTATCTAGTCAGTCATTTATTCTGTCAGCTTTTCCATTTAATACTGAAAATAATGCAGGACCACTGAAACTGATTCATCCAATCTTCAGCCTGGAAGCAACTTACCTTGTTCACGACTATGAACATATTCCATACCTCAAACTTATTATTTCAAATAAAACTCTAACTTTATCATCTTTCTTAGCCTATGCCTTATCAAACTAGCTCTACCTCTCTCCCAGTGACCAAAATCAGATTATTCACATTAGCACTGATGGCTCACATTAGAAACTGTAAGTTCAAAAATATTACAATCATAGTTGTACAACCCTCATTAGTCAACTTCGGAATTTCTTAAGAATTTGGACTCTCTGAAAAAAGTCAAGGAGAAGTGTTTATCCTGCATGCAATGTAGCCATTCCCTCAAACAGAAATGTCCCTCCTGGGGGAAGCAAGGACTGAGGAGACTCAGGAAACTCAGAAGAAATTTAGAGCACTCTGACGGTCTTTGTGTGAGGATAGTATCAGCAAAATCAAATTGCTGGGACACAGGCATAGCTCTTTGTGGTGTCACTGCTTGCAGCCACAATACAGGTTTCTTAAGTCGTTAAGAAGGCTTATTTGGTGATGCAACCGCCTGAGTCACCCAATCGTCTGTAAGCAGACTCAGTAAGCTGATTCACCAAGCAAGTCTCTTTCTGGCTTGCCTCTGCCTCTCTGTATGGGGTGATAGAAACAGTGTTCCCAGGAAAGTATCACAATGTTGCATTTTCACACAAGCTCCATTTTAGGGTGAACTAATCTTTCAGCTACTACATATAGAAAAGAAACAAACTATGCTTATCTAACTAATCAAAGTATCTAGGCATTTTGACCCTAGAAGGGATGTAAAAACAAAATTATACAGCAGACTGACAGGGAACTTGATAATAATAAAAAAAAATCAAGCATTAACACCTTAAACTGCCACTCACCTCCTGGTGTGACAGGAAGAGAGGCATCCAGTACTACCCATGAATTGCTTCCACTAAACAATAACTACTAAACCTTAATCTGACCAATATTCTAGCTCTAACTTTGTTTCAGGAAACAAAGATAGGGGAATAAGTTATAAAACACCATGAAAAGACAGTGAGAAAGTGGACTATTTAACTGGATATATGACCCAATTTATTTCAAACAAAATATATCAAGAAAAAGAAGGGAGGGGAAGGGAGAGAAAAGAAAGAAGGTGATGAATTACATATCACCCAAAGGTTATAAAGACCTTGCTGGGATCTTGATTCAAATCAACAAACTAGAACTGGGGTTGTATTAATGAGGGACTCAAGCATCACAGTCCTGGGTTTGATACCCAGCATCACAAAACAAACCAAATAAAATACAAACAGATCCTTATAAGACAATTAGGGTAATACAACTATATGTGAGAAAGTGTTAATTCATAAGGTTTTATAATAGTGAAGTTCTGTTTTAAAGTATCGCACCTCTTAAAGCCACATTAACGAAATAGTCTGAGATGTGAGGATCCAGAGCCACAGACAGCAATTTTGAGCTGAGAGTGGATTATGAGGGTGTGATGGGGCTCATTTTACTTTCTCTCTATTTTTAAATACATCTGACAACTTTTTATCTTTACTAAAGGTTTATAATTAAAATACTTGCAAATAAGAAAATCATACAGTAAGATCATGCAGACCCAGAGTCTACCCATTTTAATGAACTTCTATACTGTTAAGCATTATGAAGAACTTTTCAAAATAAAATTTTTTAAAAAAGAATTAAAACAGGGAACTAGAAAGATGGCTCAGAGGTTAAGAGGACTGGCTGTTCTTCCAGGGGACCTGAGTTCAATTCCTGGCAACTATATGGTGGCCCACTACCATCTTTAATGAGATCTGGTGCCCTCCTCTGGTGGGCAAGCATACATGATGCAGGCAGAACTGCATGCATAATAAATAAATAAATCTTAAAAAAGAAAGAAAATAGAAACAGATACTCTGAATTGCAGATGGCACATAAGTCACGTCTGAGGAAACTGGTTTGTGACATTCTTTTAAGCCTTCACCAAACTGAGCAATAGTGGGATATTTAAAATCACAAGCACTAGCAGGAGATTATTTTATAAAACTGAGAAGAGGGTTGGGGAGACGACTAGGTGAGTGAAGTGCTTGATCCATACCTATTCCACCAGCCCAGAAGCCATGCAAAAGCTGAGCAAAGATGGCTGTAACCCTGGTCCTAGGATGCAAGATAGATCCTAGGAGCTCACTGGCTCACCAGGCGAACCAGCTGGTAAGATCCAGGTTCAGTGAAAGACTTGTCTCAAAAAATAAGATGGATGGCAATACGAGAAAGACCTGATTTCTGACTTTTTTTGCACCCAAATTCACACGTGAATGTGTTCCCACCAGACAGACACAAACACACACACACACACATACACATAGAACAAATTTTACAAACCAAAAATGCTAACTCAGAAGACTAATTCTCCAAGCTTACTGTGGTACAGTTCAAAGGAATATGGAAATTCATAAGCTGCTTTTAGTCTAAAACGTGTCATTTTAAATTAAACAAATTTGTGGGAATTATACAAGTTTGCTATGTGTTCAGCAGGTAACTCTGAATTACATTATTTCTCAGGGTTTTCACAATACTTATTTGTTTGTTTCTAGTTTCTTTATATAATGGTAGTACTACTTAAGATACTGTGAGAATAAAAAGAGTATCTCAAGGGGCTGGAGAGATGGCTCAGCAGTTAAGAGCATTGCTTGCTCTTCCGAAGGTCCTGAATTCAATTCCCAGCAACCACATGGTGGCTCAAAACCATCTGTAATGAGGTCTGGTGCCCTCTTCTGGCCTTCAGGCATACATGCAGACAGAATATTGTATACATAACAAATAAACATTTAAAAAATGAAGCAAGAAAAAAGAGTATCTCAAATCATTAGTATAATCTCTGGCACAGAGTAGGCATTCACTAAATGGTAACTGTTAACCATTCAACACACATCTTTTAAATTCCTATTAAGCCAGTCTCCTTTTCTTACAGATATCCTCCCCACCCCATTTCCATCTCTTTATCCCAATTTGTTTCCTACACTGACATTTCTGATAGTGCTTCTTGACTATGTATACATGATAGAGCCTAAATACTTTAGTGAAACATTTTACTATTTGTCCTGGGCTAGAGTCATCCGAGAGAAAGAAACATCGATGGAGAAAACGCCTCCATAAGATCAGGCTGCAGGCAAGTCTACAGGGTATTTTCTTAACTAGTGATTGATAGGAGAGGGCCCAGGCCATTGTGGGTGGTGCCATTCCTGGGCTGGTAGTTTTGGGTCCTATAAGAGACCTGAGCAAGCAATGAGCAAGCCAGTAAAAAACACCCCACCCCTTCTATGGCCTCTGCATCAGCTCTTGTCTCCAGGTTCTGGCCTTTGAGTTCCTGGACTGACTTCCTTCAGTATTGGTGATAGGAAGTGTAAGCCAAATAAACTCTTCCCCATCTTGCCTTTTGGTCACAATGTTTCAACACAACAATAGCAATCCTAACTAGGACACTATTTATTCTAATTCTTACCAAATATCTGTCAGAATTAATTTGCTGTAATGCCTAATTCTACACTCATCAATTAACTCCATCTTATAAATCTGTATTTGAGAAGCACAGATTTTGACTGTAATGTTTCCTCAAATACAAAATAAAATTCCAATTTCTCATCCATACCACTTGCTCTGAATGCCCACATGGTGGTTAACAGCAGATAATCATACAGAGGGCAGAAGAACAGTACAGCATCACAAACCAGAGGGCAGACAGACCTAAGCCATGCTGCTAGGACAAGCAAGGGCAGCCCTCACACCTGCCTCCAATCTGTCTCATTTCATCTCTAGCCTTTCACTCACAGTCCTGATATTTTAGGTTGTTCTAACCTTCACTCTCTTAAAAAAAAATTTTGTTCTAATGTATCAGTACCTCTGTGTATATTTTTGAGGATCAGCCTTGTGTGTGGTGGAAGCAAATCACTTACTATACATGGCTTCCCTTTGGCCTCAGATTTTTCTTTTGTAAAGTGACAGCAATATTTCATAAAGATGTTTTCAGAATTAACTAATAAAAATATTAATATTTATCATCATTGCAGTATAATACTTGATAAATATTAGCTACAATTTTTCTTGAAGAATCAAACTTTTAAAAACCTTATCATAATCTTTTTTAAAAAATAATTTATTTTTATTTTACATTCATTGGTGTTTTTGCCTGCATCAATATATATATATGTCTATGTGAGAGTGTCAGAAACCCTGGAAATGGAGTTACAAACAGCTGTGAGTTGTGAGTACTGGGAATTGAACCCAGTTCTTAGAAGAGCAGCCAGTGCTCTTAACTATTGAGCCATCTTTCCTGCCACCATTGTCATCTTTCAAAAATAAAAAACAAAAAAAAAGTTCTCAAATTTTCCTTGCCTGAGAAACTGAATCAGTGAGTCAAGCCTCAAAGGTAGCCTAGGTAATAGCTTAGACCACAGCTCTCAGTTCCTCATCTTTAGCAATGCAGAAACATTATACTGTTCACCAGTACTTGTGTGTACACAAGTCATGAGTTGCAGCACCTCTTCTACACACATAGCACCCTAATGTGCTGTGCTTGTCTTAAAAAGTCACAACTCACTGACTTGATTCCATTGCCCATAGGCACAAAACACTACCCTCAGACTATTATGACCTCATCGTCCTTAGAGGAGATGATGAACTATTTTTACACCTATCAGCATATACTATATACAAAATAATGTTGCATAAGCAATGCTAATAGCCTTTTTCTTTTCTTTTTTGTTTTGGAGACAGAGTCTTACAATGAAGCCCTGGAAGGCCTGAAATTCTCCATGCAGACCAGGCTAGCCTTGAACTCACAGAGATCCTCCTGTTTCTGCCTTCCAAATGCTAGGATTAAAGTTTATGTGCTACCATGCTTGCCTGATTTAGCTTTTAATAGTCATGAAATTATGGCTCTATACCATATTCAATCTAACATGTTTTTTATAAACAAATACTTGTATTCATCGGGTAATCTCTGTGTGAATCAGGACGAAGCTGTCAGTAAACCCAGGCTAGTAGCTGGAGTCTAACAGGATAAAGGCCGCTTCTCTTTGTCATGGCAAAGTGGCTCATGATTCAAGACTGAGTCATTCTGACCACAATTGGAATATTAACATGCTCTTAAAGATACCAACAGTTGGCCTCTCATTTGAGCAAAAAAGCACAGGCATTAGCGTCTCAATCCACAAGCAGCCAGCTGGGAAATTCCATCCCTACAAGAAACACTTGGCAGTGAATGCCTGAGGGAAAAGTGACCTCTGGAATTAAAAGCTCACATTTAACAATGTTCAGAACTTTGCTCATCAAATTGATATATAAAAACCCTTACTATAAAAGATAACATTTTGAATGCACATAACTTAAGAAAGGGACTGTGAGGAGAATGCAAGAAAATACAGACTTAGAAAATCAATGCTTACATCTGCATTGTCACTACTAGGCCGAGAAGCATCTCCACTGCTCCCATCAGTCCTGCACGGGCCATCTCCAGGATCTGCTTCTGCCTCGCTGACTGTTAGGGCATCACCTAATGGCCTAGAGGGTGCAATTACAGTGCCATCCTAAAACAGATTAAAGAATTACACATAGACACAATCAAAGAAGAGAATGGTGATTACAGACTGCATCAGTAACAATACCTACTACACAGATGCAGGGAAAGGCTGGTTACTAATGGGACCAAAAATACTTAAGGTAAAAGTACATAAAATAAAAAAAAGTAATTATGAGCTTTAGAAACCTAAAATGAACAACCATAAAGATAGAGAAAGCAATATTTTAACATAGAATAAAAAATTCCAACAGCAAATAGCAGCATAAGCATATGTACAATAGCATTAACTAAACTAATCTTTAGATTATCTGCCCATTAGTAAATATTATTACACTATTCTATTCAAATGCCTTCCACTGCTTCAGAATTTCATCAAATGTCTAATATTTGAATACACACTATTAAGGTAAATTACTGAAACTATATTTTTCTGTTCTTATTGAATAAATACATTATTTCTGTTCAATAATAAAAAACAAAGGGTTCCTAATATAGCTCAGTGGTATAGCTTGACTAATATTCATGAGGAGACAAGTTCAATCCCCAGTATTACCAAATACGTATGTATGAGCATACACATAGACATGTATGCATGCACACACAACACACATACAGATACCAAGAGTAGAGCATAATAATCAAAATAAAAATAATGTAATGAAAAGAACACTAACCAGTAGACCTGACATATCATGTCACCTTACCTATTCATTTAACCAGTTTAAGCCCTAGTTTTTTCAACAACATTGTATTTTACTTTAAAATTAGCAAAAATAAATTATCTCAAAGAATTCTTGTCAGTTCTGTGAAGATATGACTTGTACTAAATCAAAAACAGTAACAATTTATCAGCTTTTACATATTTTAAGTAATCCTACAGACATCTTCCTTTGAGATGAAGTACACAAAGCCCTGTGCATCTCAAATAAGAACGTTATAGGATGTCCGGCTGATATTAACTACAGGTCCATCACCTCCATAACTTACACATTTACAGCAAGTTCTACTAAAACCTACTTTAAAATTACAATAAAAATTAGGGGTATTAAGACCATAAATATGAAACTGGGTGTGGCGGGACATGCCTGTGACTGTAGTGCTCAGGAGGCTAAGGCTGTAGGATTGTTGTAAATTCAAGGCCAGCCTGGGCTACACAGCTAAGTGTGAGGCTAGTCAGGACAATACAGTAAGACCCTGCATCCATAAAGAAAAACAAAGAATATAAACATGGCTAGTTATGGTAAGAGCACACCAGTAATCCCAGCATTTGGAAGGATAAGGCAGGAAGGACTATAAAAGTTACATCCTGCCTATAAAAAAAATACTACAAAGTAGTGGTGGTTCATGCCTTTAATCCCAGCACTCAGGAGGCAGAGGCTGGAGGATCTCTGTGAGTATGAGGCCAGAGCTAGTCTACAGAGCTAGCTCTAAGACAGCCAAGGCTATACAAAGAAACCCTGTCTTGAATAACCAAATAGACTGGATGGATGGATGGATGGATGGATGGATGGATGGATGGATGGATGGATGGATGGANGGACGGACGGACGGACGGACGGATCTCACATCCCTACGTAAAAACATATCAGTTGTCATCATGGCAAGGTAAACTACAGAAATGCAACTATTTTCTACTATATTTTTGTTTTGTCACATCAAAGCTAAAGTACTCAACCCTTTCTTAAAATTACAATGTAATAAAAGCAAGTAAACAATCACAAGTCCACATTTACTTCTATTAATCTTTGGGTCCATATCATCCTACATAGAACATCCTGTTATTCTATGCTGGAAATATCACTTTAAAAGGCAACTATGAAATTCTCTGACACATTCCCAGAAAAAAAAAAATTCCTATAAACACTGGGCAGAACTTCCAGTAATGCCATTACCTGAACAGAGCCTGTGGCTTTGGACAGCTGTTCCTGCAGCTGAGAAATGTGCTTCTTGGTCTCCTGGATCTCCTTGAGCAATCTTGGGGTACCTGTTCGGTTGTATTCTTCTTGCAGTAACTGAAAATTATAAAGATATTTTAGAAATTAATTACTTAAGTCATGAAAATAGAGAAGGCCACTGCTAGCATAGCAGTTGGTGGGACCAGTACAATCTTTTTGACTGAAAATGGAAAACAGCAATTTTACATGCACTCAGTTTCCTTGGCCTGCAAAGAATACATTCTAACTCCGTACCTGCAGCCGCTCCTGTTCTTTCTGTAACATTTTCCTCAGAATCTCTACTTTCTGGTTATGGACCACATTGTTTTCCTCCTAGAAATGGATAAGAATACAATACAAGGGAAATGAGGCTAAAATTGAAGGACAGGAGAGATGGTGTTCTGTGTCAGCTACAACCCAAAGTGTTCTTTAGGATTTTCTTACTCCTGGCACTTATGAATGAAGATGGCTCATTTCATTAAGAAAGTACAGACACGGTTCTACCTTTTCATTTTGCCTTTATTAGACTATGTTCAAGAGAATATTAAATGTGGGTATTGGCTGGAGAACTGGATTTACAGAAGTACAAATCTGTTATTGCTACTTCTCTCAAGTGAGGCATTACTATCAATCCCCAGGATTGGTTCTAGTTTCCAGTCTAGCCTACCCAAACTCTGAGACAACTCCCAATTCATTGCTCCTTGCTTCACAAACTCCTGTGTCTCCTTATAATCCTGTTAGAATCACATCACTCTCCCATTCACAGCACTGTTGAATGGATTCTCACTGCTTACTCAGTAACTTGTGAACTTACTCAGCAACTGCAAATGCATAGGTAACCTCCTTTTGAAAAGCCATATCCCACCACATACCTCCTTAACCGGCACAAGCTAAACAAAAGTCTTGCTTTTCTGACAGTACTGGTATTTTCCTGGCTCTCCAGCTAGGTTTATTCTGTGTCCTCCATTTCCTCTCCATGGTCACCACTGTTAGCTATTACAAAAGGCTAAATTCAAACACATTTAATTCTATGAAGACCTTTATCACAACTGGATACCCTTTGTCCTCACACAAACTAGCATTTTTCTCTTGTGCCTACATTCTGTCTCTTTTGGTTACTTAGAGTCTTAACCACAGTCAGTAAAGGTTTATTAAATATTTCCAGTATGTCAAGCAGTATTTCAGGCATTGGGACACAATAGTAAACAAAATAAACAAACTCCTATCTTCATAAAGCATACACTGTAAGATATCTAAAGTGTTTGAATATAAGCTAAGAAATGTAATCATATATTTGTGAATAGTACACTGTTTTGTACATGGCAAATGTCTAATAGTTGTTCAACAAAATTTGCTACGACAACAATTATTCCAAATAACTATGTAGCTTCTATGTTAAACAGGTATTTCTTAGATTCTTGAATGGAAGCTTGCTAATCAATTTAATGCATCAAAATTCTTCATATAAAAGCAAAGGCATCTTTATCTAATTGAGCATGTACTGAGATGATGTTCTGGTCTTACCCCCATGAGCACAGGACTAGTAATTCTTTCCATATTCCCAGCTGCTCCAGGGGAATGAGGGGCTGTCATAATGGGAGACATATGTCCAATGATTGAGGGTTCTACTTCAGAATCAGCAAGTGGAATCTGGGGCGACCCAGGTGGGCGTCCTTGGACAGTGAGAGCTACATAGGAACCAGCTTGAGGTGGGGAGGTGGGAGAAAAAGAAGAAAAGGAAAAATAACAGTGTTGAGAATCTTTTTAAAACTTTTTTCATTCTTTTTTTTTCTTTAACTGGAGTAGTGGGGAATTGTACCAAGGGAATGTATGCTCATCAAAAGACTTACCCCCTAAGCTAAATCTGTACCCTTTCAAAATACTTTTTATCTCAAGAGAGCCTCACTGAGTTGCCAAGACTAACCTTGAACTCTTTCTGTAGCAAGGCAACCTTTGAACTTGTCATGCTCTTGCCTCAGTCTCCTATATGCTGGCATCACAACTGTATACCACAATGCCCAATAAGTATACCTTATAAGGCTTTCAGCCTTATGCTCTCTGTGAAAAGTTATTCGTTCCATCTTACTAGCCCATATGCTTACCTCGCTTCAGCTCTTTCTCGCCTTCTTTAACTGGTTCAAGGAAATCAGAATTCAGTCACTCTGATAATGTTTGGAATGTGCATTAAAAAGTAAGCCACAAGATAGCTCATTAGTGTTAAGTGTGGTTCCCAGGGTTACTTAAATTAGGAGGCAAACAGCCAGGACACAGTCTTTAAAAGAGATCATCATTAGGGCTGGTGATATAGTTAAGTTTGCAGAGTGCTTGCCTACCATGCATTATCTTTGGGTTCCAACCCTGGCAGTGTATAAACTAGTTATGAGGTTTATGCTTATATATTGGCACTAGCAAGGTAAAGAGAATAGCAACAGAATTTCAAGGTCAGTCTTGGCTATACAGTGGGTTCAAGGCCAGCCTAGGCTACACAAGACTCTGTCCAAATCCCCATTCCCATCCATATTCCCCAAAAAAGGCCTTTAAAAAAAATCCAGTTTTTTGTTTTTAAAAAGAATTCAAGATAGTTGACTAAGCTGGACTTGGTACACACATGTAATTCCATCTCTGAAGAAGCTGAGGCAGGAAGGCTCAAGTTCAATGAGAGCCTAAGCTATCTAGCCAGAGTCAAGCCTAACCTATACAGTATAACCCAGTTCACTGAATTTATTCCAAAAAACATCTGTCTACTCAGTAATAACAATTAAATAATTCTGGTTGGCCATAAATACCTAGTGTACTTACTATGAAATTATCTGACGTAATCATACATTCCTTTTCTATTACATGCCATTTATTTTCAGCTTTCTCTTTGAACTTTCATTTTTCTTTAAAAATATGACAAATATCCAATACCCAAGCCAGATCAGAACAAAGAAAACAGGATTGTTAGGATTGTGAAATTCGTGTCTTCTTTCTCTACTGCTGCTGCAACAGTCATGATGTCACTGGTGCAAAGAATGAATCTGGGGCTTCAGGTGTACAGCATGTCATTCAAACCACTCAATTCCAATAACCCAAATCCCACCGCATCACATCCACTAATAAGCAAAACTCACAAAACCACTGAACCTTCTCTTGAACCTGTAAATATAGAGAAGCTGCAGCCCAAGTGCTGGAGCTTGGCCTGCCTCCCTATCAGCTTAGAGAAACACCAACCACTTAGACTCCACATTACATGAGTGCTGTCAGTTGCTAACGGAAGTAGGTGAAGGCAGGCCATAACTTTGCACTTCTCCAAGAGATTTTCTTGAATGACACAATAATTTACTGATCTGAGGTAAAGTAACTGCACTACATAATTTCTAAAGTTCTTCAGGACATTCTATCTGATTCTCAACCTCCTTGCTGTCAGGTGATTCATATATGCCTTTCAAATACACGTATTGGAACAGGAAGTTGACATAAAATAATTACTAGCCGGGCAGTGGTAGTACACACCTTTAATCACAGCGTTCAGGAGGCAGAGGCAGGTAGAACTCTGTGAGCCTGGTCTACAGAGTAAGTTCCAGGATAGTCAAGGCTACACAATGAAACCTTGTCTCGAAAAATCAAAAGAAAAAAAAATTACTAGTAACTTTTTACTTAGACCTTCCAAAGTGTGTATATGGGGAAGGAGATAAAAACCACCAGTCATGAAGCTAAATCTAGTTTACAGACTGTTTTGTCAAATGAAGCTTTATTAGAACCTACGCTACAACAACAAGTTCCAGTAGTAACTATGTAGTTCACAAAGCCTAAAATATTTGCTATTTGGCCAGTGTCAGAAAAATGCTTGATGACCCTTTTAAGAGTTTGAGAAAACAATTAAAAAGAAATAACATTCACCTACATCTGATTAGTTTCACCACCTCCAGATGGTTTGAATGAGTCACCAGAGTCCCATTCACCTGTGAGAAAATGAAAAAGTATGTGTCAGACAGATCTGATTAAAACAATAGCTATATAGTGACTTTAGGAATTACTGTGTACTAATTGTAATAAACATTTGATCCAAATTAATTTTTAACACTACATATTCAGCAACAAAATGAAGTTGAAACAAAATAAGACATTAATTTAAAGGTGGTGGTACATCCAACCTGTGGCCACCTGGCAACATGCATCTTAGGATAGCTAGGAAGGCAAGCCAATACATTTACAGATGACAATATCATATTGCAATGTGAAAGGGGTGAACATCCATAATTTAAACAAAGCTTCAACTTAGTCAAAATGGTAAATACAAAATATACTTGAAAAAAGATTTACAAATCCTTCACAATGGGACTAGAGACAGATGGCTTAAAGTTTACAAAAACTATATCGCTCTTCCAGAGGACTCAGGTTCAATTCCTAGCACCCACATGGTAGCCCACAATTATCTGTAACTCCAATTCCAGGGAATCCATCCAATGCCCTCTTCAGATCTCCATGGGCATCAGGCTCCAGTGTGATGTACAGCATACAGGAGGGCAAAATATCCATATATATATATATATATATAAATTTTTTTTAAGTTAAAAAAGTCAACAACAACAAATTCTTCACAGAATTGTTGACATACTCCAAGTCAAAAAGATGTCTTTAGGGATGGGGATGTAGCTCAGTTGGCAGAGTGTTTGCTTAACATGCATGAAGTCCTGGGTCCTATTCCCAACACTATATAAACTGGGCACTGGTGGTACATGACTGTAATTCCAGCACAGGGGAGGAGGAGACAGAGAATCACCTACAATAGCATTAGGCCAGCCTAACTTATACAACAAGAATCTATCAACAAACAAAATTTTTCTTTGCTTTTAATTATTAACAGTTGAATGATTTTTCAAAATTATAATAAAAAAGAAACGTACAGATGATGTAACAACATTCAATTTACTTTTTTCCAAATACAATGTAATCTTTAAAAAGAAACTTAATTTTCAGACAAATTGGGTATAAAAATGCTATCCAAGGTCTCCATTAA
Source organism: Bramus lutescens (assembly GCA_001685075.1). Taxonomy (NCBI): domain Eukaryota; kingdom Metazoa; phylum Chordata; class Mammalia; order Rodentia; family Cricetidae; genus Bramus; species Bramus lutescens. Next base: position 170,070 of record LOEQ01000217.1, on the reverse strand, counting down.
ATGACACAGTGTCAGACACTTATAGTCCTAGTGCTGGGGAGATGGGAAAAGCCCTGAACCTTGCTAGCTAGGCAACCCAGTCTAATAGGCAAGCTCCAAACAAATGAATGAGCCTGTCTAAAAATCAGGTTAACAGCACCTGAGTAACACCACTAGAAGTTGTCCTCTGGCTTCTACACACACATGTATGTATGTGTACATGTACACAACAGTATGCTCATCATGTCTCCTGGAGGTGTTGCTGCTAACTACAAAATTAACATCTGAGATAACCTTGCAAATATGGGGTGCTCCGCTTTTCTTCTACCATACCGTCATCTCTCAGCACAGATAATGGAACTTTCTTAAACCAGTCTTCCAACTGTTGTTATTCTTTGAGAGGCCTTACTATACACATGGCTATGAATTCCCGATCCTCCTGCCTCGTCCCAAACGCTGGGATTGCAGTGTTAGTGCCAGGCCACTTTAGCCTTTCTTAAAGCCATGGGTCTTCTGCTCTATCCTCAGTTCATGCACACTTAGGCTGTGGGTTACTGACAAGTTTTCAGTGTGTAACAAATCTCATGGAGCCCATCTGTACACAAATTTCCTTTGATATATCTAAAAATAACTGGCTGATCAAAGGTTGTACATTAAAAAATTTTAAGACATATTTACAAATTTATACCAAACAGATTTTACCTAACTGATGCTGAAACCTATGAAAGAAGCCATTCTACTGTATCTATTATATGCCAAGTATGACTCATTAATCATTAAACAATGACAATGAAATACATTTTTCATATATCATTTTAATTTCTCCTTCACTTCTCAATTCTACTGACCATATTTCATGAAAATGCCATTTACCTCAATTATTCTGGGGAATTGTCTGATAAAATTATTTGCTAATTTTTCTATCAGAATTATTATTTTATTAGTAATTTACTCATTTAATTTTTGTTTTTTTGTTTTTTTGGGGGGGGTTTTTCTTGTTGGGCG
>LOEQ01000217.1:121340-151526 GCA_001685075.1 Bramus lutescens | reverse complement strand
CTGCAGGCATATACACAGACAGAATAGTGTATACATAATAAATAAATAAATATTTTTTTTTAGAAAAAGGATATTAATTATGGGTCAGGCGGTGGTGGTGCACACCTTTAATTCCAGCACTTGGGAGTCAGAAGCAGACAGATCTCTATGAGCTTGAGGCTGGCCTGGTCTACAAGAGTTAGATCCAGGGCAGTTAGGGCTGTTACACAGGGAAATCCTATCTCGAAAAAAACAAAGGAAAAAAAAAAAACGAAAAGAATATAAATTACGTTGGCTGACATGAAAATTCTAGGAAAACTCAGCATGATGGAGGCTGTGAAACCACTGAGTTCAGAACCCTTGAAGAAAAGGATGGATTTCTGCTAGGCACCGTGACACATGCCTAGGGAGGCTGAAGCAGGAAGATCATAAATTTAAGGCCTGCTTGGCCTACAGAAGAAGACTCTGTCTCAAGAAACAAAAACAAAAACATCACAAGTAGAGCAGTGATGGTGCATGCCTTTATCTAAGCAATCAAGGCAGGTGAGGTGGATCTTTTAAGTTCGAAGCCAGCCTAGTCTACAGAACAAGCTCCAGGACAGCAAAAGATACAAAGAAACCCTGTCTGAAAAATTAAAAACAAACAAACATAACCCCCCCAAAAAAATGGTGGGTAGGAAAGTTGAAATAAAGGGATTTCTATTCATTTGCTTATTCAAAATGTGATAATTATAATTTTTCCAAGTTGCATTGCAGCTACGTAATTCACAATAACAGCTGAATTCTAAATGAATGCACAAGTTCCCAGTTGTTAACAGCCTTCATTTTATGACACACTAGTAGTACTTATGCCATGACTCATCTTGACTCTAAGACCTCAGTGTACCTTCAATCTCCAATCATTACACCACTATTTCTATGACTTTCATGATTCCTATAATGATGCTTCCCCTGTGGCGTCTACAATGCTGAGTTCAACATGCATTCATTCCTGTTGATTGCAGCAATATTATACAATTGCAGGGCATGACCGAGGAGGGGTAGAAACAACCACACCTGAGTGCTTCAATTCGCTTAAGTTGTATGATTTGTAATTTCACTATTCTTTGGAAAAACAAGAGTATTTTTACCTGTGGGGTCAAAATCATGGGATGTACTGCGTTCAACTTTCTGTTTCTTATCTGTTGGTGACTCTCGATTCAAAATACTTCCATGCCTAAGTTAAAACAATCAAATATTTACTGCAAAATAAAGCATAACAATAAAACTTCATGTAAAAACTACACAAGTGTATATTTTATGGTGTGCGTGTATGTGTGTTTATTTGCACATGGGTATGCAGGTACCCATGAAAGTCAGAAGAGAGTATTAGGTCTCTTGCAATTGGTATTTGGCTAATGTGGGTGATTGAGATCAAAATCTGATCCTTTACAAGAGCAGCAAGCCCCTTTAAACCACTGAACCATCTTCTCAGCCCCAAACAAACAAAAAACACTAAAAACTAAGTTTGTCTTATAATAGCATAGGTCTCTATATTATTTTTCAAAGATCTTTAAAATTCCACCTATGCCATATATACTACACAATCTATTTTCTTGATTATGAAAGGTCCTCAAGTAGTAGCAGTATTTATCATTAATTTTATTCTTAAGAATAATAGCCTACAGTTTACTGATTTTTACAGTTCCTTTTAACAACCAGAAAACAGTGCCTCAAAGAATTACAGATCCTTTTAACAACCAGAAAACAGTACCTCAAAGCACAGGGCTGGATATATGGCTCAGCATTCCTGAGCTCAATTCCCAGCAACCACATGGTGGCTCACAGTGTGTGCAACAGCCACAGGCACAAACAATCTGAGTCTTTTCAGTATTTTTCCCATTATTGTCTTAAAATAATTAAAACTAATCAGTGCCAAAGTTCATTAAAGGAAGCAATAGGCACTCCAGTGACAACACATACCCAAACTAGCAATCCATTTTCATCTCCCCGAGCAACTCACAATTCAAAACAGTCTCAGGCTTTAAAATTAAGTTTCTTCATAGGGAGTGACCTTAAAGTGTCAATTTGAATAAACTTTTAAAATGCTTATAATATTAAAAACATTGAAAATATTATCAAAACAAGGCTGTGTTCTAGAAAAAATATGCAACACCTGTTGTATTTGAAATCTGTGAAGCATTATGAAAGTTTGTACTACTTAAATCCACGCTCTCAAAAACCACAAAAATCCCCATCATTTCAAAGGAATGCTTCTAATTTTAAAATCTAACTCCAACTTCCGTATAAAAGTAACTGAACAACTTACCTTATAGGTTTTTTGAGGGGAAACCTGAAACAAAGGGAAAACAAGAACAAATATTCGTCATTAATTTACCTTGTAAAGATCCTATTATTACAGCTACTGACTGTACTAAGGCATTATAATCTTATACTAACTTTCCCAAAGCAAGAGAACAACGGGGTCAGAGGTCCCGCTCTGTTTTTCAACCTGTTCTTTCAATCTCATTCTCATTTATTTTTAGCTTTTATATCAGAAATTTGGGGGAAAATACCTTTGGAGTATTACTAGCTACTAAAAATATGTTAGTCAAGTAGAAAACAAAAGGATATGTTTGGTTTTGCTTTGTTCTTCTGGGTTCTGAAGCTCAAAGAACCAAGTGTTTCCCCTGGTTGTCTTTTTTTTTTAAAGAAATATTATAGTTAGGCATGGCAGCACAAGCCTTCAGCTTGGGAGGCAGAGTCAAGGCGGTTCAAATACAAAGCTAGTGTGGACCACACAACAAGTCTTGGGCCAGCCTGGGCTACAGAGTAAGACACTGTCTTTAGAAGAGGAAGTGGGTTGATTTTTCTGTTTGGTTGATTTCTTTGAGGGCGGGAGAGTTGAGACAGAGTCTCCTTACACAACCCAGGCTGTCCTCAAACCCATGATTCTTCTGCTCTGGCCTCTATCACGCTGGGGATAAGAGGCCTATATACTATACCCCTAGCCAGAGAGGCTTCTTGGTGAATAACTGCAATTCATTTAACATAGAAGCAGTTTGGTTTCCAAACAAACCCTAATAGATGAGTTTAATTACAAAGTCACTTCACCTCTTAATTAAATCAAACTGATCCACAGAAAGAGTCAAAGCATCTACAAATCTCCACACATGCTAACATATATGACGTTAACATAAAGAGAGTCATACTGATGACAGTTTACACTGGAGAGGATGTAAGGTTAGGGGAATACGCCTCCATTGCTGGTGGAAGGGCAAGCTTGTACAGCCACTTTAGAAATCAGTAGTGATTCTCAGAAATTAGAAAACAATCTACCTCAAGACCCAGCAATAGCACTGTTGGGTATATACACAAAAGACACTCAATCATACAAGGACATGTGCTCAACTATGTGCACAGCAGCACTATTTGTAATAGCCAGATCCTGGAAACAACCTAGATGCCTCTCAACCAAAGAATGAATAAAGAAAATGTGGTACATTTGCATAATGGAGTACTACACAGCAGTAAAAAATGACATCTTGAAATTTGCAGACAAATGAATGGATCCATAAAAAACTAGTGAGGTAACCCAGGCCCAGAAAGACAAATATAATATGTATTCACTCCTAAGTGACTTTTAGACATAAAACAAGGAAAAATCAGCCTACAGGACACAACCCTAGAGAACCTAGACAACAGAGAGACATACATGGATCTACATAGGAAGGAGAAAAAGACAAGATCCCCTGAGCAAACTTGGGAGCATGGGGGTCACAAGAGAGGGGAGAAGGGAAGAGGGGAAGAAGGGAGTGGAGAAAAATGTATAGCTCAGTAGAGATTTAAAAAAAAACTTTTCAAAAAAAAAAGACTGATAAATGGAAAAGGATTCTGAATCAAGAGGACACTGTTCTAGAAAACAGGCAATCCCAAAAGGACAACCCAGGGGTAAATGTTCTTGTGTCACCTGAAAATCCTTTTAGGAAAAGGAGGAGGGACTGGGAACAGGTTCTTTTCTTATTTATCAAAGAATATAAACTGGCAGAGAAGGACTGTCAGCTGAGTGCCTGCTAAGGATAACACCTAAAGTCTATTAACCAAAGGATGCTTTGGTTCTTGGCGCTTCAAAACCGCAGAACAAAACAAAGCAAAACTTATGCTTTGTTTTCTACTATCAACTGTAGCCACTGCCTAGAGGAATATAAAGATTCCAAGCAATGATGCTTACTTACTGTCTGGACCTGCAGCATCTAGAGATGCTGGCAAAGAATTCTAGAATTTCCCAGACAGAAAGATCATTAACAAGTTTTCAGGGCTATTTTCTCTCACAAGAAAATGGGAAAGAACAAAGAGGACAGAAAGGATGGAGAAGCAGATGAAAAGAAGCACAGGGCAACACTCACCTCACCATCCACTTACTATACTCACAAAGTACAAAGAAAGGCTCGCACCTTTTAAAATCACATTATTTTCTCTAAGTACCAAATTCTGTTTTAAAGCAAAGATGGTGGTCCTGTATTATTTTAGAACATGGGTTGAGCAAACCATGACAGCAAGCCAGCAAGCAGCACTCCAGCATGGCCTCTGCATCAGCTTCCGCCTCCATGCCATTAGAGTTCCCACTCGGACTATCCTCAGAGATGAGCTGTGATGGAAAACTGAAGTTGAAACAACCCTTTCCTCTCCAAGTTGCTGTGGTAATGATGTTTCATCACAGCAATAGAAACCCTAAGACAATGGGTTTAGCTCACCAAGTACCAAGAGTCACAGGGGAAAGAACCTTTATTCCTAAAGTCTTAGGAGATGGAAAAGCAGCTCATTTACACTCACTTTCAAATCACAGAGCATTAAGAGATCTCCATTCCTCTGGTGCTGAACTTAGCTTGCAATTATCACATGAATACCTACCCAGACATTTAAATTCATAGACCATTAATTCTATTTTCTCTCTCTTAGCTACTAAAAATGAAACTTATTCTAATACACTTTATACATAAGACTACAATGCTAATATTACTAAAAATTATATTACATATCAATATTAAATAACAATCAAGAGAATTTCACTCCCAAGTGAGTTAGAGATGAGATTATATCCTTTCCAAAATGTATAGCCTCCTATGAAGCAAACACTCTCTTCTCTGTAATAGAATGATTTCTTTTGCTCTCTACATGGATTTCTACATACAATACAAAACTCTTTTATGAAAATTGAAGCATACTAAACATATCACCTGGTAACTTTCACTTAGTAAAACATCAAATTGGGCATGGTTGCATATGCCACTGTAATCCCAGCTAATTGGGAGGCTGACTTGGATCATCTGAACCCAGGAATTGAAGACCTGCCTGGGAACCACTGGCAGACTCACTCACTAAGCAAACAAATAAGACATTCTAGCCATATCACTTAGCAAATTAAAGACTCATGTGCTCAAAAAAGAGAGATATACAATAGAGATAGATTCAAAGAAGAAGAGAACATCTAAATGGTTTACAGTGTATTTAAAAATATATGTGGGCTTGGGGAAAAAAGGAAAAAATAAAAAGTTTGGATGTGGTGGCACACACCTTTAATCCCAGCACTTGTGATGCAGAGGCAAATGGATCTCTGTGAATTCAAGGTACTAGTAGCACACACCTTTAATTCCAGCACTTGGGAGGCAGAGGCAGGCAGATCTCTGTGAGTTCAAGGACAGCTTGATCTACAGAGTGAGTTCCAGGACAGCCAAAGATACACAGAGAAACCCTATCTCAAAAAGCCAAAAAATAAAAATAAAAGAAATAGAGTTTAAAATAAGGCCATGTAAAGAAGGAAAATACACAGGGAGTTTGGATACTGCATGTTATTGTGTTGTCTTTAAATGGTTTAATGGCTGAGAAAGGAACAACAGCTGCTAAAAGTCATCTGATTACAAATGCTGCTGGATTAATACAGCATATATATTTTTAAAATGCTTTGACTTCAAAATTTAAGTCAAAAGGTATGTTACTTTGGAGATGAGGTTTTGCTNCCAGCACTTGGGAGGCAGAGGCAGGCAGATCTCTGTGAGTTCAAGGACAGCTTGATCTACAGAGTGAGTTCCAGGACAGCCAAAGATACACAGAGAAACCCTATCTCAAAAAGCCAAAAAATAAAAATAAAAGAAATAGAGTTTAAAATAAGGCCATGTAAAGAAGGAAAATACACAGGGAGTTTGGATACTGCATGTTATTGTGTTGTCTTTAAATGGTTTAATGGCTGAGAAAGGAACAACAGCTGCTAAAAGTCATCTGATTACAAATGCTGCTGGATTAATACAGCATATATATTTTTAAAATGCTTTGACTTCAAAATTTAAGTCAAAAGGTATGTTACTTTGGAGATGAGGTTTTGCTTTTGTTTCCACAGGAAATGAGGAACTGTGGGTTCATTCTGGGCTAAGAAAAATCAGGTTTGACCAAGGAAGTCTCCCCTGAAGAATCTCCAATAGGAGCAGATGGTCCAGATGATCCAACATTTCAGAGCATCTCTGTTGGAGTTTCCTCTGAGTTCTGCATCCAGAACAGTTTCATGACTGCTGCCTGAGATGATCAACCCTCACAGAATACTCCAGTCAGAACTTGACCATAATATTAAATATTCTTTAGGTCCCCAACAGATTATCAGCACTCTCAGTCAGCAAGAAATAGTCTGGAAAACTACACCCACATTCCCAAAATATAGATTATGGATGTTCGTCTTTGTTTAGAGTGTTAGTTATAAATTGTATGGATAATGGTCAAGAAGAAAGCTAAACAAGCAAGATTCAATTCAGAATTCTTGTTTTGAAAAAAAGGAGGGGGGAAGTGCTGTGGGACAATGGTCTGTACCCTGTCAATGGTATTTTAATAAAATGCCAACTGGCCAGTAGCCAGGCAGGAAATATAGGTTGGGCAACCAGGCAGGAAGTATAGGCAGGATGAGAACAGGAGAATTCTGGGAAGAGGGAAGTTTCAGTCTGCAGTGGTCACCCAGACACAGAGGAAGCCAGGATATAGAGTAAACAAGATGTGACTGCCTCATCAAAAAAGGTACCAAGCCACGTGGCTAACACAGATAAGAATAATGGGTTAATGTAAGATGTAAGAATTAATAAGAAGCCTGAACTAATAGGCCAATCAGTTTATTAATTAATGTAGACCTCTGTGTATTTCTTTGGAGCTGAATGACTGCGGGACCGGGTGGGACAGAAAACTCAGTCAACAAACATAACATATTTTACATCATTAATATTTCATTACAACACCGGTTTTAACCTAAGACCCTCAGAGTTCATATGATGTCTACCATGGATGAAGAGAGGGAAAGAACTCTAAGCTCCTCATACATTAGAATGGCTTGGTTTTTGTTTCAGATAGAGCTTCCAAATAAATGAAAATCTGAAAAGGAGAATTCTAAATTTTTTTTCATTACTGAAAACTGAATTCTACAGCACAATTATTTCAAAGTATCTATTCTATAATATGGCTACTTAATCTAGTTCCTTTATAAATATTTAGGCTAGGTACAGTTTTTCAGTACAGTGACAACACTGTAACAATACACACTTAACTCCAAACTCCAAGCCGAAACTCCCCCTTTAGTTTCAGGATGAACTCATTAACAGGAAGGAATCCACATGGGAGTTTACACTAGAGACAAAGGCAGCCTGAGTCCTGGAGAAACAGAAAAGGAATGGCAACAGCTCCTCTGGCTGCATTAATCCCATGCATTCATGTCTACCTTTAATGGAAAGGACTCAGCAGCAGGGACTTTTCTAACAATAGATCTTATAAGGCAAATAACCAGATAGCATTACTTTGCTGCCCAAGTGACTGTGGGCAAGAGAATCCCTGTTTGTTTAAAGCAAAACAAACAAACTAAGTAAGCACACAACAGCAGTCACAGGTTAGATGATACACAAACTGGTAAGTGATAAAGAGTGGTAACAAAGAAGTAACATTTTCAGACGAAAGTATTTTTTACTAACCCTATCAATATATCAGGAATGAAGGAATGATAAAAATTTCTTAACAATTCTGTGAAAAGAATTATGTACAAAGAGAGTCAGTTTGACTGAACTGAAGGTGAAATGATGGAAAGTTTAAGAAATCATTACATTTGTTTTGTGTTGAATGTGTGTGCCTCAGAGACACACCAAACTCCTAAGCCCTGGTCTCTCTGAGAATGGCTCAATTTAGAAGCTGGGTCTTTGCACACATTTTGCACACACTTCCAAGAAATCTTTGCCTAACCCCAAATTACAAATGCTTTATATTTTCTTCTGATAGTTTGATAAATTTGTTTTACTTTTAGGTGTACATTGTGTTTATAATTTTTACAGGAGACATTACAGACAAATGTTTGTCTTTTTTCACATAGACAGCCCACTGTTCTAGCACACTGCAGAAAAGACTTCCTCTACTGAATTGCTTTTGGACTGTCATTGAAAAACAGTTGGCCATGTATGTATGTATTGGCTATTTTTGGAAGAATATGGAGGTGAAATGTTCATTTCATCACCTAACAAAGTGCATTTCTTTACTTCATCAGGGGGTACAGGTTACCAACATGTTAAGCTGATGACAAGTTATACAAATGACAAGCTTTGGTCATTTGTTAAGGTGATATCTTACAGGCTTCTCCCTGTAACACTACTGCTATTGGCTTGTCATATGTTGCACTTTAAAAAAAAAAATCAAAAATCCAACCTGTGTTGGTAAGATGGGGGTAAAGGACCTTGCAGCACAAGCCTGACAGTTTGAGTTTGATTCCCAGAACCACTTTCCCACATTAAGGTGGAAGAAAACCAACTTCTCCAATCTCTACACAGGAACTGTGACTCTCTCTCTCTCTCTCTCTCTCTCTCTNTCTCTCTCTCTCTCTCTCTCTCTCTCTCTCTCTCTCTCTCTCTCTCTCTGGCACGTGCGCACGCAACACACACACACACAAATAAAAGTTTGAAAATTTTTAAGTCTTGTTTTGTTTTAATCCAACCCCTATTAGGAGTTGAAGGCATTAAGCTCAATTTTCTAGACAAAGAAGAATCTACATGTTCTGGAATTTTCTGGAAGAGCTGAGTTTCTGTGTTCTCCCATCTACCAGTGTGGACTCTGCATGTTTATTATACTCTGAGATCAAATCCAATACTGCAATACTTATTTCCATGTTCAAGTTGCTCTAGTTTAAGTCACTGAATGCTCTTTCTGGTTTGCACTTACATCACTCTCACATGCCCCTCCCTTCTGTATTGAGTATTTTTTTTTGTTTCTGGCACTATATGGTACTCCAGGCTCCTTAGCACACTGGAAAATATAAGAATATTTTCCTACTCAAATGTTGTAAGCCAGGGAATAAAAAAATACAGATAAAAAAAGATGTTTTCCTCCTTCTTATGTAGTAAAATTGTTACATGCTTTCATAGTATATACATAATTACAATGTATAAAGGCCCAAACCACATTTCATTTAAATTGAACTTCCTGGCATAAAGCTATTCCTAATATTCTTACTGTCGTTTTAATAGCTGTACAACCTGTAGTGGTGTCCCTTTCAACCCTGGTATTGGTAATGTTTGTCTCATCTCTCTATTCCATCACCTTGCAGCTACTCGAGCTACGTAGCTAAAGGTAGCATTTTAGTAATCTTCTCAGAATCAGCTTCTGGGTTACTAATGTGTTGTTTTCTCTTTCATTGACCCTTGCTTCAATCTTCATTATTTTTCTTCTCTACTTACTTTGAATTTAGTTAGCTCTTCTTTGTCTAGTTTTTTCTAATTTCTTAAGATGGAAATTGATGCTATTGGTTTTATAAGTTTTTTCTTTTCTAACACATCTTTAATATCCACAAAGCTCTAAGTAATGCTTCAACGTCATCCTCCAAATTCTGGTATGTTGTGTTTACTTTTTCTTTCAATTCAAAATACCTCTCATGTCCCTCTTGATTTCTTCTTTGACCCATGAGATATTTCGAATTGTGCTATTTCATCTCCAAATATTTGGAGATTTGAGATATTTCTTTTATTCATTTCTACCTCACTCCACATGATCAGATAGCATACTCTGTATGACTGGCATCCATTCACTTTACTTATAGACTGAAACACAGTCTACCTTCTCAAATGCTCCACATGCACATACAAGATAGATGCATCAAGCTGTTATCTGTAGTGTTACCAGTAAATGCAAACAGATAAACTGGCCAATAGTGTTAAGTATTCTACACCCATACTGAGTTTATTTTGACCAATCATTGACAGAATACTGAATCATTATTATGACAATGACTATGGATCTGTATGTGTTTCCTTAAGTTTATGTTGTTCATTTGTCATGAATTTTGAAGCTCTTTTATTGATGCACAAACTTTATGGAGGGAGCATTTTTCTTAGTTTTATAAGGTCCTGATTACTTTACAAAGCTTTACAAGCTACACAAGTAATCTGCCACTGAAATATGCCTCTATTCTTTTTAATTTAATTTTTAAATTTTAAGACAGTCTCTCTAAATCACCCAGTCTGAACTCAGCCTCTCAATTAACTGAGATTACAGGTGAAGAAAACTTAACTAGGCTATATTCTTTTTAAATTGATCCTTTTATCCTTATAAAATGGTTTTCTTAAGTCCAAAATAACAGTTCACATCAGTAATTCCAACACTCAGGAGGCAAAAGCAGAAGGATCAGGAGTTCAAGGCTATTTTTGACTATATAATGAGTTCAAGGCCAGCCTTGGCTACATGAGACTCTATCTCATTAAAAAAAAAAAAAAAGGAGGTCAGAGGAACAAGGAAATAGGGAGATAGTTCATCCATAAACTGCTTACCACAAAAGCATGAGGACCTGGATGGAAAAGTAAAGCCTGGCGACACGACACCTGTAATCCCAACACTGCGGATGGTAGAGAAAGGCCGTTTCATGGGTCTCACCAACCAGTAAGCCTAGACTACTTGGCTAGTTCCACACCAATAAGTGACCCTGTCTCAAAAGACACGTAGATGGAAAATAAAAGGCGCACAGGGTTGACCTTCAGTTCCCACATGCACAAGTACACATGTGTCACCAGCATGAACCTAAACACATGAGGAAGAAGGGTTTCTTAACCACTAGTAATAGTCTATGTTTGTAAATCTACTTTACAATGATATTAATGTAGTCACTTCAGCTTTCTATTGATTAATGTTATCACAGTGTACCTTTACTTCAAAATTCAAAATGTCTTTATTTTTAAGATCTTCCTTCCTTCCTTCCTTCCTTCCTTCCTCCCTCCCTCCCTCCTTCCTTCCCTCCCTCCTTCCTTTTCCAGACAGTTTCTCTGTGCAATTCTCTGACTGTCTGGGAATTCGTTTTGTAGACTAGGTTGGACTCGAACTCAGAGATCCACCTGCCTCAGACTCCCAAGTGCTGCAATTAAAGGTATGCACCACCATCGCCCAGCTTATGATGTGTTTCCTAAAGCCAGCACACAGCTGGGTTTGGTCTTTCATTTAATCTGATGACTTCTGCCTTAATTGCCTTTCTTTATGGTGAGATTGAACATGTTGACCAAGCATTGTATCACTGAGCTACAGTCTTAAGCCAACTTTTATTTTATAGTCTTACTCAGTAGCCCATGTTGATCTGAAATTCATGATCCACCCACCTGAGCCTCACCAATGTTAGAATTACAGGCATACCTTACCATATTGATTTTCATTGGCATTTTTTTTTGAGGTTGCTGACATAGGCAGATTCACCATCCTATTGGTTTTCTCAGCTGTTGTTTCCTACAGTCTCTTCCTTCTATTGGATTACATTAATTAACCAATTAGCTGACTTAGAATAATTTTAATATTCTTTTAATTCATCTCTTCCCATACTTTAAATTATTTGGAGAAGTTCTAGCTAGAGCAATAAGACAACAAAACGAGACCAACAAAAATTTCCAATAGAAATTGGAAAAGACGTCAAACACTCACTATTTGCTGATGACATGATAGTTTACATAAGTGATTCCAAAAATTCTACCAGGGAACTCCTACAACTCACAAACAACTTCAGTAATGTAGCAGGATACAAGATTAACTCAAAAAACCAGTAGGCATCCTTTATACAGATGATTAACAGCTGAGAAAGAAATCAGAGAAACATCACCCTTCACAATAGCCACAAATAACAAAATCTTGGAGTAACTCTAACCAAACAAGTGAAAGACCTATATGACAAGAACTTTAAATCTTTGAAGAAAAAAATTAAAGACACCAGAAAATGGAAAGATCTCCAATGTTCTTGGGTAGGTAGAATTAACATAATAAAAATGGCAATCTTATCAAAAGCAATCTACAGATTCAATGCAATGCCCAGCAAAATTCTTCACAAACCTCAAAAGAACAATACTCAACTTAATACAAAACAAAACAAAAAAAAAGCAAAAAACCAGGATAGCCAAAGCAACCCTGTACAATAAAGGAACTTCTGGAGGCATCACCATCCCTGACTTGAAACTCTACTATAGTGCTACAGTAAAGAAAACAGCCTGATATTGGCATAAAAACAGACAGAACCACCAATGGAATCTAATCAAAGACCCAGATATATCAATCCACACATCTACAAACACCTTATCTTTGACAAAGAAGCTAAAAATATAAAATGAAAAAAAGAAAACAAATTCAATGAATGGTGCTGGCATAACTGGATATCAACATGCAGAAGAATTAAAATAGAACCATATCTATCACCATGCACAAAACTCAAGTCCAAATGGATCAAAGACCTCAACATAAAACCAATCACACTGAACCTAATAGAAGAGAAAGTGGGAAGTACACTTGAATGGACTGGCACAAGAGACAACTTCCTAAACATAACCCCAGTAGCACAGACACTGAGAGCAACAATTTATAAATGGGATCTCCTGAAACTGAGAAGCTTCTGTAAAGCAAAGGACATGGTCAACAAGATAAAACAGCAGCCTACAGATTGGGAGAAGATCTTCACCAATCTCTCATTGGACAGAAGACTGATCTCCAAAGTATATAAAGAACTCAATAAGCTTGACATCAAAAAGACAATACAATTTTTAAAAAATGGGGTACAGACCTTAACAGAGAACTCTCAACAAATGAATCTCAAATAGCTGAAAGACACTTAAGGAAATGTTCAACATCCTTAGCTATCAGAGAAATGCAAATCAAAATAACTCTGAGATTCTATCTTATATCTGTGAGAATGGCCAAGATCAAAAACACTTGATGGGAGCTTATGCTGGAAAGGATGTGGGGTAAGAGGAACACTCCTCCATTGCTGGTGGGAGTGCAAACTGGTACAGCCGCTTTGGATTTCAGTATGGTGATTTCTCAGAAAATTAGAAAACAATCTACCTCAAGACCCAGCAATACCATTGTTGGGTATATACCCAAAAGACACTCAATCATACCACAAGGACATGTGCTCAACTATGTTCACTGCAGCATTGTTTGTCATAGTCAGATCCTGGAAACAAAATAGATGCTGCTCAACCAAAGAATGAATAAAGAGAATGCGGTACATTTACACAATGGAATACTGCACAGCGGCAAAAAATAATGACATCTTGAAATCTGCAGGCAAATGGATGGATCTAGAAAAAAACACAGGGAGTGAGGTAATCCAGGTCCAGAAACACAAATATAATATGTATTCACTCATAAGCGGCTTTTAGACATAAAGCAAAGAAAAATCAGCATACATTCAGTCCACAACCCCAGAGAAACCAAACAGCAAAGAGGACCCTCAGACACAGGAGGATCTATATAGGGAGGAGAAAAAGACAAGATCTCCTGAGTAAATTAGGAGCATGGAGGTCATAAAAGAGGGAAGAAGGGGAGAGAGAATGAAGGGAGGGGAGCAGAGAAAACTGTTCAGTGCAACAAAAACAATTTAAAAATTATTGAAGAACTGTTCCATGTATTTGATTTTATAGACTAACAAGCATAGTTCTGAGAATACACTTAAGAAAATTACATGTTTTCTACACTAATTTATTTATTCAATAAATTTTCACTGAGAACAGAGGACATAAGCTATTCTTGACCCTAGGAAATATAGTCTTCCTTATAACAAATTTAATTCAGTGGTTTACTACTCCTCTCAAAGACCAGTGACCAAAGAACAGCAGATTTAGTTGTAGCAACAACCTTTTGGCCTAATGGTAGCATCATTCTCTGGTGAGTGAGCTGACTGGCATAGACAGAGCAATGAAAAGAGAAATTATGTCCACAGGAAGTACAAATGACAGAAACTTCTTTCCTCTTAAGAGAGAACCATGTGGCATATCTTCCCTCTCCCATTGGTATGTGACTGTGACTAAATGGAGTCATTCAGTGTATTCAAAGACCTTGAAGGTATGTAACCTAAGATAGTAAGGTAAGAGTGGAAGCCATGAGGTGATCTAGGGCCCAGAACTAGTCAAGGGTAATAAAAATAACTAGGACAAAGGTCTGAAAGGGTAATCAACTTCGTGTATTTGAGAACTGCAATGTCTACTGTGACCTGAGGGTAGAGAATGGCCCAGAAAGTAGTACTGAGATGACATAAACAATAGACAGAAGCCAAAAATGTAAGAAATTTATTCATGGGGGGCTAGAGAGATGGTTCAGCAGTTGAGAGCACTGTCTGCTCTTCCAAGGGACCTGGGTTCAATTCCCGGCACCCTGTTGCTCATACCTGTCTGGAACTCCAGTTCCAGGGCTTCTGACAGGCACCCTCACACAGACATACATGCAGGCAATACACAAATGAACATAAAATAAAAATAAAGTTATAAAAAAGAAACTTATTCATAATGTAAGACAACGAGAAAGTTTTAATCCCAATCTGATTTATGTTTAAAAGAACACTAGAGTTAGGCATAGTAGCTAACACCTATAATCCCAGCAACTAAGAAGAGGCTGAAGATACAAGATTGCCTGAAGTTCAAAGCCAGCCTGGGCTGTATAGCAAAACCCTGTCCTCAAAAACTAAACAGGGAAATGGGGGTGGATATGCTTAAAATACATTATACACATGCGTGGAATTCTCAAATCAGAAATAAAAACATTATATAAAAACTAAAAAAAATAAGTTACTTTAACTAATAAAATAAAAGGCAGCTGTTTCTCTGGTCCTTAAAATATTAAGAAATAATGATAAAACTTCACATTCTACAAATTGAATACTAAGAAAGTCAAGTGTAGCTTATGCTTACAGTAACAGTGCGTTTCACCCCAAATTATCAAATACCTAAGAAGCGCTTAATAGGTAGAAATAAATCACACAAAGTTTACAATGTGATGGTTTTCCTAGCCCCTCAAGAAAGAACTCTGAATTACAGGGTTCTCACTCTAGAGCCCAGGTTGGCCCAGAACACTACATATCCCAGGATGGCCACATGGTGATCTTCCTACCTAAGCCACTCAAGTGCTGGGATCACAGGTGAGTCACTATGCCCAACTTGGTCTACACTGAAGGTAGACTGCTTATTCAAAACTAAGTATTAAGAAGAAATTAGCAATGGGGGGAGAGTACTAAATTTAAAGATATAACTTTTTTATAAAGATTTTCAAGAATATTATATGCTGAGAGATGTCTGGTAACTTGAAACTGTAACACAGCCATTAGTCACTATCCAGGCAAGTGTTTCTGCCCTCTTCCAAGACAAGTATTTGGATTTTTCCAAGAGCTGATGTCAGGGCTTTGTAGAGACAGAACAGCATTTAGAGGCCAGAGAAGGAAAAAGGTTTCCCCAGTAGCTATGCTCAATGTGGCCTTTGTACTGCTCCACTGCCAAAGCCAGGAAGACCCTGATAGATAAAGCTATTCAGTTCTTGTGAGTTGGGGGATACAACTTTACCCTGGGAGGTTGGAGGACTGTGAATGGCAAAACTTACAATTACAGGGGCTCAATTTAATTTTCCACCAGTGCTGAAACCCAAATTCTAATGGAGTAATCGTCATAACATAGGTTTCTTAACTCTTTCAAGAAAAATACCACATAATGAATCTCTCTCTGTCTCTCTCTGTCTCTGTGTGTGTGTGTGTGTGTGTAGGATATTTAACTTAAAAGGTATTCATATAATTTTTCATAGTTTCAAAGAAAAGATAGGCCAATATCAATGAGTTACAAGAGATCACCTGCAACTTCCAGTCCTAAAACCTCAGAGAAGAATTAACCCAGTGGAGTTCATAGCTATTCACCAGGTGGGCAACTTGCCAGCTGTACATCTAAAAGATCACGTTGCCACTTGAAAAGCAACTGCTTGTTTCTAAACGTGTATTCAGTTCCAGATAAAGATGGAAGAAAGTAAAAACAATTCTACCACAGTAGTGTTCCTCAGCACTAAACAGCAAAGACTCATCTTTCAAGAAAGGACATGATTATAGCCTCCAGTCACTAACTACAAAATTACTTTGCCACATCTGTTAGGGTTGGGATCTACACCAAAGAGGTCGTAGTAGACTCTAAACAAGAATCAGATTGCCTAAGCATTAGGATCATAGATTTGAAATGCAGATTCAACTCTCCCTGGATTTGTAAGGCAATATCCAAGCATGTAGGAGGAACATGGAATAGGAGAGTCTACTGCAGAGATTCAGAATTGGCACAGTCCAAGATTTAGGATGTTGCTGGAGGTAAAAATGGAAATGTGAAAAGACAAAGCAACTGTCACCAATCACAACACAGAAAACAATGACCTCAAATGCTCTATTATTTGAACAATGACAGAAAAACGAAAATGCTAATAGCAACTAACACTGCTTAGCACATGCCAGTAACCATTATAGCCGCATTATATGCATTACTTTACTGAATCTTCAGCAAACACCATTATTACACATATTTTATAGTTGAAAAAAATACTACACAGAAAAGGAGCTTGTCTACAGTCCGACAATAAGCACAGAAGCTAACGCAAACTTAGGACTTACAGGTCTAGACTCTTTTAAAATGTATTTATTTTTATCTTATTTTATGTTATATATATGGGTGTTCTGCCTGCATTATATCTGTGTACCACATGTGTGCCTGGTGCCCACAGAAGCCAGAAGAGGTCATCAGATATCCAGAACTGGAATTACAGAGCAATCAATTGAACCTGGGTCCTCTGCAAGAGCATCAAGTACTCTTAACCCCTGAGTCAACTCTACACCCTCTAAACTCTTATTTTTAACCACTGGGTTTTATAGGAATTGTTTTTAAATTTTAAGATTTATGTGTATGAGTGTTTTGCCTGCATATACACATGTGAACCATGTGCATGCCTGGTGCCTTTGGAGGTCAGAAGAGGGCATCAGATCCCCTGGAACTGGAATTATGGATGTTTATAAACCACCATATAGGTGCTGGGAACCAAACCCAGGTTCTCTGCAAGAGAAATAAGTATTCTTTACTGCTGAGCCATCTTTCCATTCCCTTAACAGAATTGTTTTTAAGTCAAAAGCATAGTAAACAGCTAGCAAGATGGCTTACCAGGGAAGAGTACTTACTACCGAGACTGACTATCCAAATTCACTCCCCAGGACTCATGTGGTCGGGTAAACTAGTTGACTTCTGACCTCCACATATGGCACATATTGATGTGGGATTCCCTTCTGTATGCTGTCAATATGTTTTAAATATCACTGATTAATACAGAAACTGTTTTGGCCTATGGCAGGGCAGAATACAGCCAAGCTGGAAGAGATATATAGACAGTAGGCGGAGCCAAAGAGACACCATGTAGCTGCAGAAGAACACAGACACTGGAACCTTACCAGTAGGCCACAGTCTTATGGCGATACATAGACGAATAGAAATGGGTTAATTTAAAATGTAAGAGCTAATTAGGAATACAGCTAAGTAACTGGCCAAACAGTGTTATAATTAATATAGTTTCTATGTGATTATTCGGGTCTGGGCAGGCAGGAAACATAATATATATTTACACACATACACACACACACACACACACACACACATTACAGAGATTACATATATCTACAGAGAGAGTTCTAGGACAGCCAGGGCTACAAAGGCTATCCAAAAAGCTTGTTTTGTCAAAATTTTGCTATGTAACCCAGCCTAACCTCAAAATCATGACAATCTTTCTACAACAGCATCTGGGAACTAGATTTCAGATATATACCACTATACTCAGCTTACAATGCCACGTTCTACTTTCAATTCTAAAATACAAAAATGTATGAGCATCAAGACAAAGAAAGAAAGGAAAGGAAAAGAAAAAAATCAAAACACTCATGTGTAACTGGGCAAGAAGAAGCTAACCTCAGTACTTCTTCACAGTGAGAACCCATATGTCAAAAGTCCAGTGTAAATTTCTTTCTTTTCTTTTCTCACACTGGAATTTGAGAGATTTAAGAAAGCCATTTGTTCTTTGAGACAGTCTTATGTAGCCCAGGCTGGCCTAGAGCTTGTGATTGAGTCTCCTGCTCAAGTCTGGAGTGTTGAAAGTACAGGTGTGTGTCATCACTCCCAGGTGAGATATAATAAATCTTTAAAGAAATAAGCACTCACAAACCCTTCCTTCTAATGGGGGAGGGGAAACTACTTAAAGATAAAATCCTTACAATAGAAAATTAAAATAACTCAGAGGATAAAAGGATGGAAGGCAAGCACTGAATCAAACAACAGAAATCTAATAAAATCTCTGACAAAAGCCATTTCTACTCTATTAAACAAAACACAAGTATTTCCTCACTGAAGAACTAATCTTAACTTCATACCCACACTTCTGCACACAGTAAGCACTAAACAAATGCATTTATCTTTCTAAGGAGGATATGGAGCCAGAGAGATGACTCAGAGGTTCGTGGAAGAAGCTGGCATCAAACATAAGGACCTGGGTTCAATCCCCAAACCTATACGTAGAAGGAAGAACTGATTCCCACCAGTTGTCCTCTGACCTCCATCCACATGCATATTGCAGCATGCCTGACCCCCACACTATATACAATAAATATATGTGATTTGTTTTTAAAAGAGAATCTTCCTAACCTCATCCACTCACTGGAATGTAAGCTCTAGGGTAACAGAGTCCTAGGGCTCAATGCTGCATTCTAGCAAAGTACTAGACAGGAAAGGTACCCAATAAATGTTTGTGTAATGTGAGAATAGACACCAGACATAGGCAGGTTGATATATCTATCTTCAGAGTTCCAACCAATTGTTGTTCTAGGCATATTAGTTAGATTTACCATTGGGATCTCAAGTTCAACACAACTAACTTGGATCCCCACAAAATTGCTTTTCTGTCTTAACAAATAGACCTTCATCCACATAGATGGTCTAGAGAATCTAGAATTTGAGCTGAAGAGATGGCTCCAATGGCTGCTCTTGCAAAGGACCCAGATTCAATTCCCAGCATTCAGAATACAGCTTGGAGTCTGTATTTCTAAGGAATCAGACCCCCTCTTCTGGCTTCCACAGGCACAAGCCACACATGCAGTACACATCTAAAAATGGGCTAAACACATACATATAATTTTTGACTTTTAAATTAGAAATTTGGAAGTCATTAATGACATCCAGTTTCCCTCTGCTCCACAACTATATTTATCTATCTGATAGTCACTCCTGAACCTCTACTGTATACCAGCACCTACAGAGTCAGAATTACACAATACTAAGGCAATGTGTCTGTGCAGTTTGTATCTCCCATCACATTCAAATGCTTCATTACTAATGAATACCTTGAATTCATCTACTTCTGGCCTTCTCCATTGCTAGTTTAAAGTGACCCATTCTGCCAAGCCTGGTGCCTGCAATAATGTAGGACTTTCAGTCCTGCACAGTTCCCTTTCTGTTAAGTAGCCACAGACTTTCAAACCACAAGTCTTGTGTCCCTCTCATGTGCTTGTCACATGAGAATATGGACCTGAGTTTGGTCCCCAAATCCATACAAATAGCCAGGCATGAGAGTTGTCCTTAGAATCCCAGTACTGGGAAGGAAAAGACAGGTGTATCCATAAGGTTTGCTAGCCAGCCAGCCTAGCCTAATTGGCAAGCCCCAGATCCTAGTAAGAGGCCCTATCTTAAAACAAAGGGTGGAGGGCTTTCAAGAAATGGCACACAAAGTTAATCTCTGAATCCAGAGCCATGTACACATGCATGCAAACACACACACACACACAGAGAGAGAGAGAGAGAGAGAGAGAGAGAGAGAGAGAGAGAGAGAATACACATGTACACAGGAACATTTAAAGCTTATTACACATCAACTGTACTTCATTCAATAAAGCTTTTAGACTTTACAAACAAAACTGATGTTTAAATGAAACAATACTACCCACAAAGCCAGGTGGAAATGGTACACCCTTAAAATCCCAGCATTTAGGATGCTAAGGAAAAAGAACCCCTCAATTTTAAGACAAGATTCACAACATGAGATACGTTCTTAAAAATAAATGTGGCTGGAGAGATGGCTCAGAATTAAGAACATTTGTTGATCTTGGAGAGGATCCAGGTTCAGTTCCCAGGACCCACATGCTGGCTCACAACCATCTGTAACTCCAACTCCAATGCTCTCTTCTGACCTTCCTGAGCACTGCATACACATGGTGCGCGCGCGCGCACACACACACACACACACACACACACACACACAGGCAAAACACCAACACATAAAATTAAAATAAATAAATCTTTAAAAAGAAATAAAAAACAAATACACCTTGGATGGAAAACCGGCTCAGTCAGTAAAGTGCATGCTATGCAAAGCCTAAGTTCTGAGCCCCAGCACCCACACAAAAATAATTAAACTAATTAATTAAAATTAATTTAATTTTAAAAGCCAGACAAAGTAAGATACTGCTCTGACCCTAGTACTGGTGGGGGTGGTGTCAGGAGCACAGGCAGAATCAGGCTGGTCCCCAGAGCTTATTGAACACCCAATCTAAAATCAGTACCAGGCTCACAGAAACACCCTATCTCAAAAGACCGGTAGAGAGTAGGGCTGTGAAAACGGTTCAGCAAGTACAGTTCTTGCCACGTTAAGTGTGAGGAGAAGATTTAGATCTCCAGCACCCATGTAACCCTGGGTGGATGTGGTGTCCCACCTGAAATCCTGCTTATCAAGAGGCCAGACCAGCTAAGTAAGTGAGCTCTGGGCTCTCGCGCCTCAATATATGTGGTGAAGAGCAATTCAGTAAGACTCCCAACATCAAGCCATATGCACCCACACACATGGACACACCCCACAGACACACAGATCAAAATACACCTGGAGAGCTGAATGCTGGAAACACCTAAGTATACCTTTAACCTCCACACTAAACACAGGTACATGCATGTGTAGCCACACACACAATCATACACACATATATACACAAAGAAGTTAAGCAATTGTAGAACCTATTGTCCATAAACATTGTTATAATTTATGAAATGTAAAAGACTCAATGGTCTGAATATTTTCCTCTTACTATGAATTTTAAACTATTCATAATTTTGCAAGGGAAAATCCAGCAATTTAAGATATTTGTTCTGTAACTTTAAGATTTTTAAACTTATGAATCCCTTAAAGAATTATGTGATAGTGAAATGAATAATGTTGGCGCCAAGAGAATCTTTTGGTGTTTGGGGCTGGGTTAGTTATTTATTCTACCTATATAAGTTTGGTCTTCCTTCATCCACCCACTCAGAAAATTCATTTAAAACAGCACACACTGTGTAGTCAGGCAACATACAGGCCCTTGAAATCTATGTGGAAGAAAGAGAAAAGACAATCAATAGACAACAATGGTCTTAACCAATAAATGAATATCCTATGTAGTAAGTTAGAAGGCTATACACATTCTAGATGTCCCCTCATACCATAAAGTCGTGGCTATGAAGGATCAGTAAGAAAGCTAAATGTAACAGCAGTGGAAACCCTAAACATACTGTCTCAGTAAGTAACACAAGGAATACACAAAAGTCAGAGCAGAGCATTAAGTCCAAGTCCAGTCCTTATCCTATACCACTGAGCGGTGGCTCCGATCACTCAGCTTTTGGCAGCCCACAATCACTATGTCTTATTTGCTCCTTTTTTTGTGATGTCAGCAAGTTCTAGAAAATGTTTTAATATGCTCAGATGGAAACAGTGGAAAGATCTTTTACAGTCAGGCTGGCCTTTACTTCATTATTTCATGGTTACTAATTCAGTAACTACTAGTTTTGTGGTTACTAACTTATTTCTCATCTATAAAAAAAGATGAGATAAGAAAATAAAAAAGAGAGGCTATTACTGTACATTAAAGTATGATTTGAAAGAGATAAGGGTAATTTTAATAGTAAATGAAAAATCTAGCATTTAATGAAAAACACCTACATGTTAGTATATAAATACATAAATAATGCTTATTATATAATTTCCACCAAAGTGGTACATCATCTGCATGAGTTTCTTATATCTTCCATTCAGTTATAAACTCTGTGTCTATGGTACAGTTCAAGGTATAATATAAATGCCCAATAAGCATGTTAATTTGCTAATACTCATGAGGGGTCACTCTTCAAAATGTAACAAATAGTACAGGAACTCATCTCACGGTAAAAAAGATCAGCAAATGAATTGAATGCTTTACAGTATGCTCCAAAGTGTGAACCTAATCTGTCTATAAAGAAATCTGCAGTATCAAACATTTCAGAGTTATAAATTATAGTACTAAGGCTTTTTGTCTACCAAAAATGAATCAATCAATAAATAAAATAACTTCTAACATGATCAACACCTTTAGAAGAAAGAAGACCTGGGCTAGAGATATAGTTCAGTGGTAAAATACTTGCCTAGAATACAAGAGGTTCTGGGTTCAAATGCCAGTAAAATCCTAAGAGGAGAAAAAAACCATTTTACAGCACTTCTATTTTTCACACTCAGGCCTCTGTTCCAGCACTCACAGACAGCACTGGAAGGGAAGGCAGAATGCCATCCTAATACCATCACTGCAATTCAGCAGCAGCTTTATAGTTATAATCAACATTTTAGCTGACACAAGCAAAAATACCAGTAACTGAACAAAGGATAAAATAATTCAAACTGATACAAGAGTTCCTGGTGCTATGGCTAGCACCTTTTCTAAATAACTATAGATCTCAATTTATGGGAAAAATAAACTGGAAAATAGTCACAAAGATTACTCTGTAAAAATATTCCCTTCCCCCACTGAAAGATGAATCCCTGCCCCCATGCCCCATTCATAGTCCCTTGTGTATCAAAGGGAGACAACCATTAGAAAAATTCAAGATGATTAAATCACAGTTCACAGAATAATAATTCAGTATCCCTAGCTAAGGTTCAAGAGCCATTACGCCAGCTCAATTCTACAAAGGTAACAGAAGGGTGATGCTTCCAGTCCTCTGAATAAAGATATCCCTGCATGCTGGATGTTAAAACCTTTGTTCTCAAGCGAACTCATTAAAGCATGGGTTTTCAAAACTAGGAATTTTCTTTCTTAAGGTCTAGCTATGCTTTTTAAAGCAAGAAGAAAAATAAAAAATGCTATTTTAGGAAATAATGATGATATACAAATATTCTTTTCCTTGTTCATTCCATTCTTTTATAGATATATTTCCTTTACTGAAGCTATTTTTCAATCATTTTGCCTTATATTTTCACTACAGAGAAAACAAAGACTGCCATAGATTACCTGGATAACCGGACAAATCAGCAGGCAAGTAGAAGCTCAAAAGGCTTGTTTCTTGTTTCCATGGAGCACAGGAGAGGGAGATCTTCACCTAACGCCACTCCCCTAGCAAACCTAGGCTTTTCCTTTATCCATACATTCCACAGCCTTGGAGGGCATTTGTCAATGATTTTACTGACCACAAGAGGGAAGATAAGAAGAAACCCCACCTCTTATCTACCCCCAATCATTTGCCATCATCATCTGAAGCCCAACACTGCACAGCTAATGGAAAGGCAGAGCACAGCGACCATGCACATCCCCCTGCATTATACCATACAATGCATATAGATGACAGAGAGCAAGTTAGCTCAGCTGACAGTTTTGAAAACAGCAAGCCAAGAGCTCCCATAAAATCACAAAGATATGTACAAGATCTAATTATAGAACCACAAAAAAATTCTTTCTCAATACAGAATTTTTAAAGAATGTCCCGAAAGCAGGTCCACAAATGGAGTCTTATATGTATGTATTTTGTTGTCATTTTTTGTTTTCTTCTAATAAGCCAAAATAACAAGATAGGATTAAAAACAAACAAACAAAAATACTCCCTTTGTTAGCAATATGACCCCCACAAAGAGAATGTGAGAAACTAAACAGGAAGGAGGTGGGAGTGGAGGAGAAATAGATAAAAAATTGAGGAGGGAGAAAGAAAAATATTTTCTGCCCCAATAAGCCTTATTAAGTTTGTAAGCTAGGCTGGGAAGACTGAAATTTCTTCATGCTATTCTGTCTGTTTGTGTTTGATTACTGTAAATCTTCCCAGGTCCCCAACTATGCCCCAGGCACTAGATGTCTGGCACATTGTTAACTAGCACCCTTGCCACTTCCAGTGGAATGGAGAGGGTAAGAGACACATCCATTCTAATCCCTAGAAGCAATCTGATTTTGTTAAGACAGTAATGTGTCAAACACTTCCCTAATGAAAGCACACTAAGCATTATTAGCCTCTACTTTCCTGTTCTGAAGCATCAACCCAAACTGACGACCGCTTACATATACATAACTTCTAGGACCACTATATCAGTACTAAGTGAAAGTTATACATACTTACTATAAAACATATAAGAATACATCTCTTAGATCAACCCTAAAAACCCTTTACCTGCATAAATTATAGTTCAAGTTTCTTTGAATTTATAAAAACCTGAGAACAATAGTTTATGATCTAAGAACCAGGTTACAAAAACCCCAACATCTTGGCAAATGTAGTTTATAAATGTACATTATCTATAGTCATTATGCATGTATATACATTTAAATTTTGTGGTTCTTCAAAACAAGACTAATGACTTTTAACACCCTTGAATATTAACATACAGATGCACTAAGCTTATGGTTTCTATGCACTTAACAAGTTAACAGTTAGTGAGCAAAGAAACTATCTTCGACCAGCAAAAGAAATCAGTCAAAGGAGGTGGCTGCCTACTAACTGCTAGTCCTACTAAACCTCCTCCACCTGGCCTTGGGGCTCCCCCTCCAGGCTTAGTACTTTCCCACCAATCTCATCTACCCTAAAAGCCATGTAGTCCCCCTTGCCTAGGTCTTCATAGGTCAACACTGCTGAAGTTCCACAGCATATGTCAATTTAGAACCTGAACCAGTTAATTCCATATCTTAGCAGTTTGCATCACGGGTTACTAGGAACAATTTTAGTCATCTACAGATCAAGAAACATCTCTTTTTGATCAAAATCTCTATAATTCCCCCTTCCTATATAATAAACCAAATCCTTCAACAATCTCAGCTTTCTCATAGACATACTTCAATTTCCAGGCCTTAACTTGGCTTCCCAACTGTCTCTCTTAATGACCTTATTTATGGACATCACCCCTTCTTTCAAAATCCTGTGTCCAGAAAGTACATAATTCCAAGTCCAAAGGAAGTACATAATTTTCTCAACTTCATTGAAAATCCAAATAACCAGTCCATACACTAAGAAGGTGCTGAGGCCAGTCATACGGCTCACGGGATAAAGGTTGTTGAGACTGATCCTTGGGATGCACATGGTAAGAGAAAACAAACTCTCACAAGCTGTCCCCTGAACTCTGTGTAATATGCACACATAACAAACAAAAGTAATAAATATGTTTAACTTTAGAGAGAGATAAATGGGGGAGGATGACAATGAAAATGAATGTGTAGAGTATTCATAGATATAAAGGATGGGGCTGGGCACTCAGGAGGTGGAAACAGGAAGATCTCTGTGAGTTCAAAACAAACAAACCATGCCAGCCAGGGCTACACAGTGAGAGGGTTATCATAAAGAGCACATGAATTACAACTTAGATATGTACTTAAGTGATCTGAAAATTTACGTCTACATAAAATTACTGCCCATGGGGACAGGACAAAGAGATGGCTCTCAAAGTGCTGGCCACCAAACCTAATAAGCTGAGTTTGGTCCTTAGGACTCACATGGTGGAAGGAGAGAAGTGATCCAACAAGCTGTCCTCTGATTTAAATATGCACAATATGGCACATGAATATATGTATGTGTGCTTGCACATGTTAATAAATTTAGAAAATAAAAATAACAAAAATAACTGCCCATGAACAGCTAGAGAAAATTTATTCATAATTACCAATGGAGAAATAGAAAAACAAACTATGATTCAATCCACACAAAGGAAGACCATTCAACAATTTTAAAGGAATGAACAATTAATTCACGAATCACAGATGAATCTTAAATGTATTTCATTATGTCAAAAAAGTCATATGCAAATCTAAGCATTGCAACTGTTCCATTCATACCACACTTTGGAAAATGTTAAAGTACAGTGGAGAAGCAAATTGCTAGTTGCTAGGACTTAGAGGAGTGTGGGCAACTATAAAGGAAGACCACAGAAGAGTGTTTGCAATGCAGAATCTATTCTGAGATATTACAATGGTGGATACATGATCTGTACTTCTGTCTAAACCCACGGAAATACACATCATCAAGTGTTAACCAAACGACAGAAGAAGCAATCTCCCTAGCTGGGCCTCATGGCACAGGCCTATGATCCCTGATGTTCAACAATAAGGCAAAAGGATCATAAAGCTAAGGATTGCATTCACTACAGAAAGAGTTTAAAACCAACCTCGGTAACTCGTTGAGACCATGTCTCAAAAATTTTAAGTATAAAATAAAATTACAAAAGACATAGCTTGGAGGAAGTGTACATGCCTAGCATCACAGGGACCTGGGTTCAATCCCCAGTATCAAAATAAATCTAAAAATTAAGGAAGCTAACCTAACTTTTGAAAATTAACGTTATTACTTGAAACTGTATGGCTAATAACAAAGAAAATTATATATAAATACTGCATTTTAGTTGGAAATGCTATACCATATAGATTACAGGTTAGCAATTCTGACTAGGGAAGCTAAGGGTATATTACTGAAGGTGTCTCTCTAGCCTCTTCCATCTGTCTTTCTCCCATACTTTTAGTAAGTATCTACCTACCTACTTGTGTCTCTCCCCAGCTACCTGGAGGTGAGCAGACTGCTCTGCCATACCCTCACACATCATGATGCTGTTCTCAGCACAGGCTCATAGCAATGGAGCAAGCCAATTAAGGCCCAATACCTCCAAAAGTGTGAGTCAAATCTATCTTCCCTTCTTTAAATGGTTTCTCTCCTTTCTC
Organism: Bramus lutescens; assembly: GCA_001685075.1. Taxonomy (NCBI): domain Eukaryota; kingdom Metazoa; phylum Chordata; class Mammalia; order Rodentia; family Cricetidae; genus Bramus; species Bramus lutescens. Next base: position 124,276 of record LOEQ01000217.1, on the reverse strand, counting down.
TTGTTCTAGCAACAAGAAATTGCCACATCCAGAATGGTTTCTCCATTTCTGTGTATATACAGGTATGTGTATGTGCAGGCACTCACATGTGCACCTGTATGTCCATCTGGTGTATGTGCATGTTGGGGGAAGGAAGTAGAAAGGCAAAGGGGGGTAATTAAGTGGCTCAAGCCGGCCTAGAGCTCACTATATAGCTTGAACTCTTATCCTGTCTCTGACATGCTATGTTAACACCTCCACCCCTGAGTCACACTACAGCCTAAGCCCTACAGGTAACTCCAGTCTATTCATGAGGAAAGCACTACATAAAATTCTAAAATATGTCTATCCAGAGTTCCTGAGAAATGTCAAGACCATCAAAAACAAAAACAAAGTCTCTCATAGTTGAGAGGAACTTAAGAAGACATGATGGCTAAATTTAAAATGGTATCCTGAACAGAAACAGAACAATGGCTTAAAAAAAATGCGAGAAAATTTGAATGAACTATGACCTTAATTTGAATAAACTATGAATTTAGTCTGAAATCTGAATAAACTATGAACTTAGTGTCATTGTTGATTCATTAATGCTACAAATGTACGATACTAATATAACATGTTAATAGTTGAGGAACATGAGTACCTGAATGGGTTATCCAATATCATCTTCAGTGTCTCGAGCTATAAATCTGTTTCTAAAAATCAACTTTTTAGGAAAAAGTTCTCATTGCAATGGCTTGTGTAGAAAAAGAAAGGGAAGCTCAAGGGAAGAGAGGAGCTGTACAAGCTAAAGCAAAAACAGCCAGTGAGGCTCATCAAAGTGCTGTAAAGCCGCTCTACACAGTACTGGAGAAGAAAGAACAAAAGGAGGGCCAGTGATGGCCTAACAGGGATGTTAGACATACTCTTCTGACTGCTTAGACAGCTGCACTGTGTGTTGATGTCAATCTCAAGACTCCCATGGATTACAGCAACAATTCACTGTGTAAGTTTCAAAGTGAAACTAGATGTTCCAGGAGGAGCAGAAAGCCCTGCTTCTAACCTGAGACACACAGTGGTTAGTCATAGGGAGGACAGGAACAGAGGGTTTTTCTGGGCACACTTATCTGAATTGTCTTCTCTCACTTTTTAATCTTTATTTGGAAATTACAACTGAAATATCAATCTCTTCCATTTCTTTCTCTGAAAAGGACTGGTGCATGGAATCAACAAGCTATCATTCTTCTAAGCCAATAACTGATATTCAACAGTTTAGAAATTCGAAGGTACAAAGTAGGTAGATCTAAAAGTAACAGAGCTATGACAGTAACTTGGGTCACGAATGTGTATGACTAAATGCAATCACTCATACATGGAGGGAGAAACACATATTGCCAAATGAAATTTCAAGTTGCACACAATTCATAAGATAAGATCATCATGTCCAGCAGCTGAATGGTGGTGGCTACTAGAAAATCAGATTCGACAAGCTGAGCAAAGAAGGAAAGCTGTGGCTATGCACTGACTGGATCACTGGAAAAAGCCATGATGTGGTTTTATTACTACAGTGGGCAACAGATTCACTATGCTTTCTTAATTTTAAGTATGTTTGAAATTTTAGGTAGTGGAGACTTTCAAGTATTGCTGTACTTTAAGAAATTACTTCTGCGGCACACACCTATGATCCTAGCACTCCGAGAGCCGAAGCAAGATCACAGGATCATCAATCTGGAACTGGCTTACAAAGCAAGTTCCAGAACAGCCTGATCAAAATGAGATTATGCCACCAAACACAAACAAAAACAAAAATCAACCCACCCAAGTACTTCTATTAAAATACTGTTTTAGACCAGATTCATACTGGATCATTTTCCTGCTCTATATTTATTTCTAAACCTAGGGGTGGGTCCCTCAAACAGACTACTCTTAAATAAAAACTCAAAAAGCTACAATTTAGTAATTTAAATATATTTAACATAATATATTTATCTATTTAATATAAATATGTATATTTAAATTGTCTTCTCTCACTGTTAAATCTTTACAGCAACAGGGAAAGTGTCTAAGGCCTAGCTCTAGGGTATAATCCAAGTTACATCCTCAGTGGAACATCAGCTTAGTTCTCCCAGTTGATGTATGACTTTTCCTAGGGAGACTGTTCACCCCAGATAGACTAGGTATGGACAGAGCCGGAAAAAGATCTATCCAAGTCCAGGTTGGTGAACCAGTGAGCTTAGTGGGGTTACTTACAGGAAGACGCAAAGGCAGCTACACCACCAGGAGGAAGTCCCTTGGGTGACTTAGGGCCTACCAGAAGTCAATTGTTTACTTCTTACATATGAAGGAGGGGGGGAGAGATGAGGTAAGCCTCTCCCTCCCTGCACAGGATATGATGACTGTGTGTGTGTGTATTCAAGTTTAACCTGATATATAAATATATTAAATTTGAATTTACAATCTTGCTGTTATTGGTGGTATAAACCACAATCCCCAGCAATTAATTACAAAGTAATGTTAATAGGTCACATCTGGTGAGGGTGCCATGCATGTGACCACAGCTGCTCTGATTGAAGAGAGCAATCAATGAGGATGTCCAGCCCAGAGGAATGAGCCACACAACACAAAGTTTCACTTTATGTTATTCCCTCAGTTTAAAAGCTGTAGAGACACTCATCCATAAAACACTGTTAACAGACACTGTCTCCATTATCAGTCTCTTGAAACACACATTACCAAAATGTTGCATAAGAATTTGGTATCAGGGCCAGAGAAATGAGTGAGTAAAGATGCTTGCCACCAACCTGATGATCTGAGTTTGATCCCTTAGTCCCACATGGTGGAAGGAAAGAAGTGATTCCCAAGAAAGTTATCCTCTGACCACATGTGCTATGATGTACATATACAGACACACAAGATAGATAGACAGAAGAAAGAAAGAAAGAAAGAGAGAGAGAGAGAGAGAGAGAGAGAGAGAGAAA
>LOEQ01000217.1:55237-78737 GCA_001685075.1 Bramus lutescens | reverse complement strand
GCTGCTCCGAATGGATGAAGGATGCCCGATTTAACTCGCGATAAAGACTTTGCTTTTGCATCGAAGCCAGTCTCATGGTGATGTATCAGGGATTCAGACTTCGAGCCTAACAGAACTCAGGTCCTCAGGCTTGGCAGCAAGCACCTTTACCTGCTGAACTATCTTGCAGACCCAGAAAATTTTTAATGGTGTTTTGAACCCCTTTAAAGCTTGCCCAGCAACTCCATACTGCACACCCCTGCCTCCCAATCTCTGCAACCCTAACTCAATATCCGGGTCTACAACATCAGAAGACTTCTGCTTTATCAGAGACCAGGTGGGATCCAGCGACCCCAGGCCTACAACTTCAAAAGAAGACCTCTGCTTTACCAGAGGTCAGGCAGGATCTAGGAACCCCAGCACTGGCAGCAGTACTGGAGCCCAGGCTGGTTCTAGGGAACCTAGAACCCCAATCAGATCTAGGGACCCCATTCTGCACCCCCTCTCCTGTGATCCATACCCTAGTCTACAACTTCAGAGGAAGATTTCGGCTTTACAAGAGGTTAGGCTGGATCTAGGGACCCTTAGCCCCCAAAATCCCAGCGGGGACACCCTACAGGACCTGAAGACTTTCTAGTCAATAACCCTTGGCCATTTAAGCCAGAAGACCAGAAAGGAAAGAGAAACCAAGGGACAAAACACCCATCTAACAAAGGCAAATGCAGGAATCAACACCTAGACCTAAAATCACCCCAAAACAGGATGCCTAAATGCCAGTGTAAGAACACAATAACAGAAAAGGCAATATGGCGTCATCAGAGTCCAGCTATACTACAACAGCAAGATGTGAACAATCCAATATAGCTGAAGCACTAGAAAATAACCTTAAAATTACTTTATAAAGATGATAGGGTCCTTAAAGAGGATATGAACAAATCCCTTAAAGAAATTGAGGAAACAAATTGACTAACCATCAAAAAAATTGACAAACAAAAAATTGGAAGAAATCAAAAACTAGCTAAAAGAAAGCCACGAAAAAAATAACAAATAAAGGAAATTGTTCAAGACCTGAAAACAGAGATAGAAGTAATTAAAACACACACACACACACACACACACAAATGGAGAGAATCCTAAAATTGGAACATCTGGGTGGGTGAACAGGAACTACAGATGCATCACCAATAGAATACAAGAGGTGGAAGAGAGAATCTCAGGCATTGAAGTCACAATAGAGGAAATAGAGTCATCAGTCAAAGAAAATATTAAGAATAATAGGAATAATAGGAGAAGAAACTGAACTCAAAAACCCAGAACATATTTAACGAAATCATAGAAGAAAATTTTTCTAACCTAAAGAAGGACAAATCCTCACCAAAAAAAACAAAGAAAGAATATTAAAAGCAGCAAGGGGAAAAGCCCAAGTAACATATAAAGGCAGACTTATTAGAATCACTTCTCAATACATACCCTAACATCCATGAGGGCCTAAACTGATATCTTGCAGACTGTAAGAGACCATGGATGTCCACTGAGACTATTATACCCAGCAAAACTGTCCATCACCACAGGTAGAGAAAACAAGATATTTTATGACAAAGTAAAATTTAAACAATATCTAGCACCAAACCCAACCTTACAGAAGGTACTCCAGCCCCAGGAAGTTAATTACACAAAAAACACAGACAATAGATAATCTCACACCTACAAAACCCAAAGAAAGGAAACACATACACCCACAACCACAACCAACAACAAAATAACAGGAATTACCAATCATTGGTCATTAATATCCTTCAATATCAATGGGCTCAATTCATCAATAAAAAGACACAGGGTAACAGATTGGATACTAAAACAGGATCCCTCATATGATGTTGCATACAAGGAACATTCCTCAACACTGAAGATAGATATATAACTCACAATAAAGGGTTGGAAAAATATTTTTTCAATCAAATGGACCTAAGAAGCATGCTGGTGTAGCTATCCTAATATCTAACAAAATAGACTTCCAACCTAAATTAATCAAAGAGACAGAGGAGGACATTTCATATTCAAAGGAAAAATCCAACAAGATGATGTCTCACTTTTGAACATCTATGCCCCAAATGCAAGAGCACCCACAGTTGTAAAAGAAACATTACTAAAGCTTAAATCACACATAGAACCCCACACAACAACAGTGGGAGACTTTAACACCCTACTCTCACCAATGGACAGGTCATCCAGACAGAAACTAAACAGAAATCATGGAACTAACAGATGTTATGACTCAAATGGACCTAACAGATGTCTACAGAACATTTCATGCGAACACAAAAGAATATACTTTCTTCTCTGCATTGCATAGAACCTTCTTCAAAATTGACCTTATACTTGACCACAAAGCAAGTCTCAATAGATACAAAAACATTGAAATAAGCCCTCTTTATCTTATTAGACTACCACGGATTAAAACTGGATTTCTACTGGGATTTAAAAATAGGATACAATTCTAAACAGATAATTCCCAATAGAAGACTCTCAAACAACCGAGAAACACTTAAGGAGATGTTCAGGGAAATGCAAATCAAAATGGCTCTCAGATCCCATCTTACACCTGTCACGATGACTAAGCTCAAAAGCGCAAGTGACTGCTCATGCTGGTGAGGATGTGTGTAGTGGCATTTCATTTGTATTTAATAAATAAAGCTTGCCTGAGAATCAGAAAAGTAAAACAGCCACACTGGCCAGCCTTACACAGATTGTGCAGCAATGACACACACCTTTAATCTCAGTAGCCACACTAGCTTTCCACAGAAACCAGGTGGTAGTGGTGCATGCCCTTAATCCCAGAACTAGAGAGAATTATAAAACAGGAGGAGACAGCTCCATGGAGGCTAGGTAACAGGAAATGTTAAAGGAGAGGGCACCCAGACCTTCCAGGGAAGGGGAAATAGAAGAGATTCTGTGAGTGGACTGAGGGTGGGTGGGGAAGGGAACATGAATGATCAGGTTATGGGGAGGCTGGAGAGGGAGAGTACTGAAAGAGGCTCCTGGAAAGGGGGGGGCATTTCTGGGTTGGGTAAAAACCTGGCACAAGGAAATCTACAAGGAAGACCCCAGCTTAGACTCCTAGCAATAGCAGATACGTAGCCTGAACTGGTCATCTCCTGTGACCAGGTTAGTGCCTAGCTCAACTGTCATCAGAGAGGCTTCATCCAACAACTGATGGAAACAGATTCACAGACCCACAACCAAACATTAGGTGGAGTTTGGGAAATCCTGCAGAAGAGGAGAAAGGATTTTAGGAGCCAGAAGGATCAAAGACATCACAAGAAAACTCATAGAATCTACTAACCTGGGCTCATAGGGGCTCACAGAGACTGGACCAACAACTGACAACCTGCATGGAACTGACCTAGGCACTCTGCAACATATGGTGACAGTTGTGTAGCTTGGTCCTCTTATGGGACTCCTAACAGTGGGAACAGGGGTTATCTCTGACTCTTTTACTGGCTTTTGAGATCCTGCTCCCGTATACTGGGTCACCTTACCCAGCCTTAATACATGGAGAGGTGCTAAGTCTTACTGCAACTTGATATGCCATGTTTTGTTGATACTTATGGGAGACCTGCCCTTTCCTAAACAGAAATGGAGGAGGGATGGATTGGGGGTGGGAACAAAGGGGGTGGGATNGGGAGGGTCTGGGAGGAGGGAGGGAAAACTGCTGCAGAGTTGTAAAATAAATAAGTAAATAAATGAAAATTTAAAAATGGTGTTTTTGAGTAGCCGATTGAGTAGCAGTAGGTTTCATACATTTTGTTATATGAACTTAGACTTGGGATCAGGACAAAATTCAACAGTTCGTTGAATGGCCCTCAACATACCTGTGCCGTTTTTGTACCACATATTTAAGTGAAACAGTGTTCTCAGCATTGATGATCATAAAGTCAGAACATTGATCAACTTTGCAAAATTTTGAAAATGCTCTACATCCTCTAGCATCAGATATTCAGCCAAGCCTGGCGGCACAAACCACCACAAACCTCCCAGCACTCAGGAGGCAAAGGCAAGTGGATCTTTGTGAGCTTGAAGTGAGCCTGGTCTACACAGTGAGTTTAAGCCATCTAGGGCTACATAGTGAGAGCTTAAATTTAAAAAAAATCAGCCAAGATTTAAGTTTTTTGTAAAAATAGACAAGCAGATCCATTTCATGAGTATGCAGATTTGATTATGTGTTTTCTAACTGGTAAAATTATATTTACATTGAAGAATTGTCCTAAAATAAAATTCTCTATGATTTTTCTACAAGGAAATGTAAAAATATATATAACGCGGGTGTCTTGTAAGAATTTCTCTCCTGAAAAGGATTGTGAGTAGAAAAGTTTACAGTTTCCTAGTTCAGAGAGAAAAAAGGAAATCCACTTTAAAATTCCTTTTTCTTGCATTTAGCAGTGTTTGAGACAAAATCTCATTCTAGCCCAGGCTTGCCTTGAGCTCACTATTGTAGCCAAGGCTGGCTTGGAACTCCTGATTCCTCCTGCCTCAACCTCCTATGTTGTGAATTCAGGCATGTGCTACCATGTCTGGGTTTAAACCTCTTAAATGCCCTAGTATATGCAAGGAACAATGCTAGCCATTAGAGACAACAGAGAATAAAATGATCCAGGGGATAGGGGAGTCCCAGAGATATGAATGCTGAATCCATGCCCACTTGCAAATTTGGTTCTGCTCAGCAAATGCCCCAGTCAATGAGCAGCAGGAGCTATTAGAGGCCAAGCAGTTAGGCTACCCTTGTATTTATTTTTGTTTTTGAGTCACAGTCTCTCTTTGTAACCCTGTCTGGCCAGGAACTCACTATATAGATCAAGCTAGCCTTTCACTCACAGTGATCCACCTGCCTCCACCATTCTGTCTATTTTTTAGACAAAATGTGGACCAGTGGGTGAAAATCAGAGTTTTGGATGGTGCTAGAGATTATTTTCAGGTACTTACCTGGGCAGGATGTCAAAGTGGGCATCGTTGCAGCAGGAAAGGGTCAGCTCTGATGTCAGTAACACACGTGGATGTACAGTGATAGACACAGATATGCTTGTATGGCAATATACTTTTGGGGGGCACTTAAATTACTACTGATGGCTCCTTATTCTGTCTCTCTGCTACATATCCAGCCTCCTACATTCACTTTCTTTTTGAAATTGGGCCTCATTATGCTGCAAAGGCTAGCCTAGAATTCCTAGACTCAAGCAACCTTCCTGTGTCTGGTGTAGCCTGCAGGTACACATTAGTGTTCTCAGCTCACCTTTTAACTACATCTTTTTTCTTTCAAAAGTCACCATCACGAGCAGGACTTTCCCCCCACTTTATAGCACCAAACAGGAGTCTGAATTTGAGTCCCATTCAAACCCCAGGTGCACAGACCCATGTTGATTGGTATATAGTTTTCCCATGTTGATGCTGTTATTATTTGCAACAAATGTTAAATTCTGAGATGGCTAATTTTGACTTGAAAGTTGACTGGGTTTTGAGACACCTGGAACATTGGCAAGGCACACCCCTACCTATAGAGCTATTTCCAGATGAGGTCATGAGGGGTGTGACCTAAGGAGTGGAATAATCTTCTGAGAGACTCATAATGTGATAGCAACATGAGGAGTAAGACCCCCTTAGGGGAAGGTCTTCGAGGCTATCTAGCCATGATGAGCCCTTCCTGAAAACCTTTTGTTGCTTCCTCTCTGGTGAGCTGAGAATTATTTCCCTCTGCTATGCCCTTCCAGCTATGATAGACATCTCTGAAACCGTAAGCGAAAAGAAATCTTTCCTGCCTCAAGTTGTTCCATCGGGCATTTTGACTGCAGCTATGTGAAAATAGCACAGATCCCTGTCTTTGTTTTTCCACACCAACTGTAACATGAAAAGGTCTTTCTTCCCCCACAGATCAATATTTACCTCAAGAACTGCCAACTATTTAAATTTTTATTAAGATGTGGTGCCTTCCTGGCCCATGATCCTAGCATTTAGGAGATTGAGGCAGGAGGATTGCAGTGAGTTTAAGGTCAACCTGGCTAAATAATGAGCTTGAGGCCAGCCTGGGCTAAAGAGTGAGACCCTACCTCAAAGCCAAAAAACAATAATAAAAAAAATCCTTTCACCAATAAAAATTAACCTAATAAAAAGCTCAATAATAGCTTCTCTATCCTTCGATGTCTCACTAGGTGGAGATGTCTTCATGAAATAAATAGCATCATGAAATTATTCTGTTAAACAGCTTTTGCTTTCCATTGTATTTAACAACAGTTGAGTAGTTAATATTTAGGATATACAAGATAGATTTGCCTTGGCCTCCACCTCTGTAAGTGACATGACCTTAAATATTCACCATACTCCCCCTCCTATAAATTGGGGAACAGTCTCTCACTCAGTTCCCAAAGTAGTTCTGTCCCACAGAGTAGAACGCTGAGCAGTTGGGGACCCTTTGTCAATAAGGCCATTGCCAGCACCCACTTCATGTTCCAAATGGAGCTCCTTTGCCCACCCCATTTCCATTATCCACACACACAGAAAGGCACGGAACCCTCCTTGGAGCCGCTTAGTAACATGGAATAGTTACGTCATTGCTATACAAATATATTTAGAAACAGATTCCTTTGAGTCTCAACAGTTTCCTGGATATTCAGTCTTTAAAAAACAAAAAAAAAGTTACCAGTTCCTGGGATGGCTTCATGTGACAGCTTAACACACAGGCACACAGAAGGAGACTCCATATATAATGTTCCCCCCAAAGTCAGCAGAGCCCCAGCCATGTGGGAACTCTGTGGAAGTATCCCACACTTTGGTATCCCCTCCTTTTCTAATAGAAGGTAAAATATTACAGAGACATCATCAAAATTCACACCTGAGTTAGACATTTTGCTGGAAAATTACACATTAAAGAGGTCATAATGCAGAACAGGAAAAGGCTATGTACAAGAGCGTGGCCAGTGTCTTGGGCATGGCGCTCCCTCCCGCCCTCTGTCTCTCTTGGTTTCCTCAATTTTTTGTGCTCAAGAGAAAGGAGAGGGGGCAGGACAAGTGGAAACACAGGGAGCAGAGAAAAGACAAGTATTTTTGAACTTGGGTGTATGTGGGCAACAAAGAGTACTTGTGGATGGAAGTATATGGCCAGAGGGTAGCTCTGCCATCTGCAGAGAGGAAGGGACTTTGTAGGACAGAAGAATGGAAGAATTCGGTTACAGAAAAGGGAGCAAGGGTAAAAGAAAATGAGGCAAAACTAGAAACTGTGCTAATTAGACAAAATAAGGCTTTGGTGGAAACATGAGATTTCAGTCTTTCCACAGAATTTGTGATGTGTTCAGGATTGTGGCCAAGGGCAGAGTCAAACCATGATCTACCGTTCGTACAGTTTGGCGCAAAGAGCAAATGGCTGTCCCCAGAAGACAATGGCACACGGCCTTTTCTCCAAGAGATGAAGCCACAGTGAAGCCATCAAAAACATTAGAGCAAGAAGGTGGCCATAGGCACAGCAGGTGAGCACGGTAAACTCCCAGCAGGATTATCAAGAGCCTGAGGCATCAGCGTGGCCTACAGCGAGGCATCAGTGTGGTCTGCAGTCACAGTTTGGTTCTCCGGAGTCTCTGGATCCTCGAGAAGACAAGAATGTGGGTTTGCTATTCAGCAGTGGCCGTTTGTTCCACCCATTCCCAAGTAGTCTATCCATTCATGGAAGGCGTGACTCCCTGCATCCTGGTGGGAACAAGGGGCCAGGTGGAACTGGAGGAAATTTTTGGTCTCAGTGGAGGTAGGTGGGATGATTCCAACGGTACCATGGTCTGGAAGAAAGAGAAAAACAGGCCAAGCTGGAGTTACAAATCTGATGAGAAGGTGACAGCTAAAAGGCAGGTAGAGAGGATGATGAAAACATTTTGGAATTAGGTAACAGTGATGGTTATACAACCTTGTGAATTTTATGGCATATGAATCATATCTCAAATATTAAACTACTAATATTATTTGGGTCTCCTGGACCCCAGAAATTCTGACTTCCTAGACTATGAAACATCTGGACAATAGAAGCTGCTTGCTGAATTGCCTAGATTTGGACACATGGATTTATCTCTTCCTGTAAAGCTTACATGTGCAACCTATCACTCAACTTGGTTTGCTTGTGTGTTTGAGATAGGGCCTCCAGCTGAGCAACGGTGATGCATGCTTTTAATCCCAGCACTTAGGAGGCAGAAACAAGCGAACCTCTGTGAGTTCGAGGCCAGTCTAGTCTACAGAGTGAGTTCCAGGACAGATTCCAAAGCTACAGAGAAACCCTGTCTCGAAAAACAAAAACAAACAAACAAACGAAAAGATAGGGTCCATGTTCAAGACAGGCTGCCTCCAAATTCACAATCCTCCTGCCTCAGCCTCCTGCATGCTGAGATTACAGGTGTGTAGCACCATGCCCAAATATTTTTTAAATTTATATATATATATATATATGCATCAATGTGCACACATATGGAGGTCAGAGGACAACCTTGGGTGCTGTCCCCACCTTTTTTGAGACAGGTTCTCTCATTGCCCCAACCACCTTCTTTGAGACAGGTTCTCTCATTGGCCTGGAGCCCAAAGGCCTCTCCCTTTCACTTCCACCCTAGTACTGGGATTCCAAGCACACTGCCACCCCTGGCTTTTTTTTGTGTCATTCTGGAGGTTAGATTCAGTCCTCTGCTTTCCAGCAAGCATCTTACCGATGGAACTGTCTCCCCAGCCCCACAGCCTGCTTCAAATCTGTCGTCTTCTGCACCAGGGAAGATTCTCACAACACCCATTCTAAGAATACCTTTTCCAGGTATTGTGAGCTAAGACCCGCCAGGGCCTGCCCTGCTGCCTCCCAAGCAGACTTGAGAGCCAAATCTTAGTAGCATTTTTCTCTCTGTGAGCCAGCCACACCCGAGGGCCAGAGTTGGTTTATGCCTGAGCTCCAGAGTCATGTCATAATATCCTGTGGTTCGAGTTCCTGGTGAGGAGTGCTCCTGAGTCCAGCCCAGGACCTGGTCCTTTCTCACATGAGCATTTGGAAATTTCCACCATCAAAGTTGAGGATGGAAATTCTGGCTTTGTTGACATCAGCCCTTGCCAGGATTGCTCGCTGGCTACCGCTTCTTTTTAAAATCCTCACTCCCTGGGGATGCAGTCCAGTCTAGCTCTTCACTCCTCCATCCCACCTCCACAGTTAACCCACTTCCCATTTCCAGTTCTCATCTATGGCACCAGCCCAACTCCTCACATGCCCCTGAGCCTGCCAGATACTTCCTTGCTGCCGTCCACTTACCCTGAGGAGTTAAAGCCGGAGGAGGAGTTCATTGCTGCTTTGGAGTTATTTTGAGATGCTGTAGGGCTGCTGGCATGGAGTCCTGAGCCAGGAGACGAAGGCCTGCTGTTGTTCCCAGGGGAACAGGATGACGTTACTGAGGACAAAGAGAGACAAAAACAAGGCCAAAATAATGTTGCTGGGTCTGGGGACCTTTGTGACACGGCCCTTCCAACACATAATTTCCTGTTGGAATCCCCAAAGGGTGCCTTACCATCTCCCTACCCCCGCCGGTCTGCCCACCTTCTACCATGTAAACATCAAGGCCCACCCATCAGCCCATCCTTGGCGGGGCCTTTATTTTAAGTGCTCTGGGCAGCCCAGGCCCTGAGAGCAGTGCGGCTGGTTCTGTCAGTCCAAGACTTGCCAAATGCTTGGAGGACAGATGCCAAAATCTGTGGGACACGCCCTGGGTGGGAGGGGAGAAGACGATGAAGCTCAGGAAAGGAAGAGGCATGGGGAGAAAGCATGAGGCACACAGGAGAGCAGAGAGGCCGCCAGACTCTCAGTTTTCTGACTCTACAAAGAAACTGTGCATGGTCCCCTTGAAGGGAACCCAAGCCTTGTCTTGGCCCTGGGCCTGTCCTGACCCACCCTGAAACTCATTGTCATCCTCTGTAAAAGGGTGGGTTTGCACTAAGTAGATATTCTTCATGTTTGGAATCCCAATATGTGTTTCACGGATACAGCGCCATATATTTTACTATTCAAACTAATATTAAAAAGAAAAAGAAAGGTAGACCATGCTGAGATCAGCATATGAGGCTTCCAGAGGACAATTGGACATATCCTTATCTAGGTCTTTGAAATGCTACAGGTGCGTTGGGAGAAACAGAACCCTGAAAATGTGTTTGGAAACCCGTCTTCCTCCAGGTTTTCCATACAATTCATTTTGGAATGCATTATAACCTTGAGTGCTGAGCCATGCTGCAAGTAAAATAAAAACAAGTGTTTGTTTAAACTTTGCTTACCAATATTTTCCAAACTTATGTGATCACAGAACCCTATTCATCCCAGCCCTTATTTTTAATGTCCTTTGAGACACACTGAGGAAATGCTGACTTAGGTTAAGAGCCTTTTAAGGTTGTTTTTTTTTTTTTTGCTTTTTGGGTTTTTTTTTTTTTGCTTTGTTTTGTTTGAGACAGGGTTTCTCTAGGTAGTTCTGGCTCCGTAGACCAGGCTGTCCTCGAACACCTGCCTCTGTCTTCCAANGGATTAAAGGTATGCACCACCACACCTGGGTCCTTTCAGTTTTAATATATTATTTAGATTAATCCTTGTGGTGTCTGGAAACCTCTTTTGAAACTCACCTGTTCCAGGCATGGTACTGTGGACAGGAGGGACGGAGAGGGCACCCAGAGATCCTGACGGAGAGACCTGAAAGGCAAAAGAGGCTTGTGAATGTCCACGCTGTGTCCTTCCTTCTGCCAGGACACTGGGTGAAAGGCTGCAAAAAGCAGTTCGCCCTCCTCAGTGACCTCCTGCTCCATAATTTTCACCTTGTGTGTCATAGGAAGACCTGTGGACTACATACAGCCATCAGGGCCCACTTCTGGCCTGCTGCAGAAGCTCCCTGGTGCTGACACAGACCACTCCCCCTCCTGCTGGTACCCCTGGCAAAGTTCCTCTGGTACTGCCAGGCTGGAGGTTTGTTCCAGTGCCCCAGAGGAGAGACGAGCAAGCCTTTGAGGCTCTTGCTCCAACAGATGTTGCTGACTGCCTGCTCTATTTCTACTTTACATGCCTATAATCTCAGTGCTTGGGAGACTGAGGCGAGGGGACTGCTCTGAGCTCTGAGTCAGCTAGGGATGCATAGCAAGACACTGTCCAAAANNNAAAAAAAGCAGGTAGAGACTTAAAACACCAGAAGGGGCCATTCAGCATTCAGGAGCTAGGGAGACACCTTGGCTCAGTCAAAGTGGCTGCCTCTCAATCTCAAGCATGTGAAAACGTGGTTTTAACAATCACAGCCCGTAATCCCATGCTGAGGAGGAAAGACAAGAGAATCCCTGGGCTTGCTAGTCAACCAGTGTAGCCAAACCAGGGAGCTCCAGGGTAGGTGAAAGACCCCATCTCAAAAAATAGGATGAAAAACAATTGAGGAAGATACCCAATGTTGCCCTCTGCCCTCCCCCCACTCCCACCCCTACATACATTTAACCTCCCAGTTCAGGAACCTACACCTCATTATGATTATCCAAGAGCAGCCTAGGATAAGAAATAATGAGTGGACAGATCTGGGTGTGAGACCTGGCCATGTCATCCACGGTCTGCATGACTATGAGTAAGCTATCAACCCCAGGGAGGCTTGGTTTTCTCATCTGTGAAACAGCAGCAGCAACTCCCTGATATTTCTTTTAATTAAGATTTAATGAGATAATGTCTATAAAGCTTCCAGCCCTGTGGCTGGCAAAGAGCACCGGCTTGTTAAAGGTTAGCTCCGTTGCTCCCGGAAAAAAAAAAAAGGGCTGTGGACTGCTGTTCATCTCTAGGTGCTTTCTTGGAGCCACCTTTGAGCTCAGATCTGCATATTCTTGCCCCTCTTACTTCTCTCCTGTTGACCAGGAAGCGCTGACCAGCATTTTCATAGGATATTGATGCAGAGATCCCACTTAGGGACCTGCCATCTGCTACTGATCCCTAACAACTCTGGAACAGCCCCTCCAACAGCAAGTAGCCTGTTCTGGGTTCCTACCTAACCAGAACTCATCTTGTACTTACCCTTCGGTGTACAATGAGCAGGGCTTCAAGGGGTGGAGGCAAGTGTGGGGCAGTTTGGGAGGTGTGGCAGAGTGGTAAGAGATGCTATCAGTCATCTCCTCTCCTCCTCTCCCAGATGCCACACCCAAGAACCCTGTTGTTTTCAAATAAATAATAGTGTGTACAGTCACCGTGATTGCGTCCTCCACTTCCAGCTAAAGATGGGCTCTGCATATGCAAACATACATATACTGGTCCCTTTAAGCATTATTTTTACATATGGTAGCAAAATGGTGCCAAGATGCTTTGTGTGTGTGTGTGTTTTGCTGGGGACTGAGGCCATGTTCTTATGCATGCTAAGCCAGGGCTATATATATAGCATTGAGCTACATATACCTTCAACACCCTTTAAAATTTTATTGTTTATTTCTTAAAAGATTTTATTTTTAATTATGTATACATGTGCTGGTGTATGTGTATGGGAGGTGCATGTGCCTGTAATGTCCAGGAAGGCTAGAAGAGGGAATCAGATACCCTGGAGCTGGTAGACGGGTGCACAGGTGGGTGCTGGAAACTAAACTCAGGTCCTCTGCAAGAGCAGTAGGAACACTTAAGCATTAAGCCGTCTCTCCAGCTCCTATTAATTTATTTTTCTGACTTAGCTAGCTCGAGATTGCTTTGTGTCAGAAATAAAAGACATCAGTTTTCATTCCACCAAGACCCGAGGAAAAGACAGGATCAGAAGACACTCCTTCATCTAACCTACATGACACTGGGTGTGGAACTCTTGTCTTCCGGGCATGATATGACCATTACTATCTAGAGAAGCTTATTTTTTTAAAGAGTTATTTAATTTTATTTTGTGTGTACGAGTATATTGCCTGCATGTATGTCAGTGCACCATGGGCATGCCTGGTGCCTGCAGAGACCAGAAGACATCTTAGGATCCCCTGAACAGTTAACAGTTGTGAGTGAGCTGTCATGTAGATTCTGGGACTTGAACCCGGATTCCTCTGGGAGACAGCTAGTGCTGTTACCTGCTAAACCATCTCTCTAGCCCTAGCCTGTGGTTTTTTAAGCACATGCCTTCTCACAGGCTCCTCTTTCTGCCAACTTAAGTACTCTTGCTACTTCAGGCAAATCATGGGCTCCCCAATGCTGCCATGCTGACTTTTTTTGTTTGTTTGTTTGTTTGTTTTGTTTTGTTTTGTTTTGTTTTGTTTTTAAGAAAGGGTTTCTCTGTATAGCCTTGGCTGCCCTGGAACTCACTTTGTAAACAAGGCTGACCTCAAACTCTGAGATCTTCCTGCTTCTGCCTCCCAAATGCTGGGATTAAAGTTGTCCAGATAGTTGAGTGTCTTTTATCTGCATTCCCATAATGCTGCTGTGGGACTCGGCCAGGCTAAATCTCTCACACACATTTGGTTTTATTTCCTGTGTTCTCAGTCTCTTCCTCCTCTGTTTCTTCCCTTGATCCTCTTGTTTTCAAATGCCTAATGTCACCAGAGAGGGTGGAAGTGTACCTTTCTCTGTCTTTACTTTATACAAATTCCATAATGGCATTCTTCTTATCTAGGACTTCAACTGCCACCTGCTTGTGATAGCCCCAACCCATGGCTCCCTCCCAGCTTCTCTCCTGGCCTGTATAGCCATCATCCCAAGCCTCCAGGGGCAGTCCCACTCAAGTGTGCTACAGGCCTATATCATGACTACGCAAAGAACTGGAGCACTACCTTTCCGCACCCCAAAACCAGCTGGTCCTGTTTGCTAGGTCTACACAGACTGCTACCATCTACCCAGTTAGCCCAGCCAGAATGCTCTGAGTCATTCCCAGAGTTCCCCTTCCACTGCTCTCCCTGCCCCAAGCCACCTCTGAGTTTATTAACTGGGGCCTTTTGCTTATATTTTTGTTTGTGTTTGACATAGGCCCTCATGTAGTTCAACTTGGTCCTGTATTTGCTAAGTAACGGAGGATAACTGTGTACTTCTGAGCCACCCCAGGTGCTGAGACTCCATGGTGGTGCTGTAGATGGAGCCCAGTGCACTCTACCAACTAAACCACACCCCTAACTCTTGTTTATCCCCTGTTCCATGACCAGTTCAGCCCCACCTTCCAACATTCCTCTACATGGAACCGCCTGAAGTTCCATGAACTTGCTGTGTATTTTTCCCCACCTAGCTGTTCTCATACTTCCCCTGGAGACTGCTCCACCTCACACTTACCTGCCTCAACTCAGGCACTAATGACCTCCCTTGGGGAAGCCTTCCTAGCCACCCTCCCCAAGGTGTGTTAGCGGCTGCTCCTAAGGTCGCTTAGAGAAATGATTCTGCTGTTTGTCTCTTGTTTACCTGTGTGTATCCTCTGCTAGACAATGAGGTCCCCTGGCACTGGGAATAAATGGTATCTATCTCCAGCACTTGGCACAAAGACCAACATAGAGCTGGTCTGTGGATATATAGCGGAAATTAACAGTGTGGGAGATTTTTAATGTAGCTGCTAGGTCTTACCCAGCCTGCAACCAGCCTCCTGGAAAACTAGAGGACGTCATTTTATCAAACTTCTCTACCCTTTCACCACCACTGCTACAAAAGATAGAGAACTCTACACCATTAACCATATCCCATCTCTCCCTAGACGGAGCAGGACACGTTCTAATTTCCAATCCTCTGTGTCTCCATAGAACTTGAATCCCATCTCTCCCTAGACAGAGCAGGACACAGTCTAATTCCCAATCCTCTGTGTCTCCCAAGAACCTCAAGTTATTCTCAGCCTTGGCTTTTCCTGGAACACCAGAGGCTAAGATTTAACCCCAGCTAGGTACTGCCTCTTGGGTGCCTACGAAGCACACACAACTTAATATAAATGGTTCCAGATTCTCAATTGTCTTTGTCTCTCAAGCCTGCTCTTTGTTCAGTCTTCCAAATTTATTATTATTATTATCATCATCATCATTTGGAGACAGGGTCCTTCTAGGTAGTCTTGGCTGTCCTTGAACTCATTATGTACATCATTCTGGTCTCAAACTCACAGAGATTTGCCTGCCTCTGCCCACCAAGTGCTGGGATTAAAGGAGTGTGCTACCATGTCCAGCTCGACATTTTTTAAAAGGGTAGTGCCAACAACATGCATCCAGTACTCAGGTAGCTCAGTTGGTAGCATGTTTGCCTAGCATGCAGGAGGCCCTGGGCTCCATATCTAGCACCAGAAAAACCAGGTGTGCTGGTGCATACCTATAATCCCAGCACCTAGGAGATAGAGGTCACCCTCAACTACACAGTGAGCTCAAGGCTTGCTTGGGCTACTTGGAACCCTGTACCGTAAAACAAACAAAACAAAACCAACAAAGCATCCTGGGAAAAACAGTCTGCTGATCTGCTTTTTGAATCTGAGTGATTAGCAAATCTTATTGACTTCACAGCTGAAGAACATACAGAGTCCAAGCATTTATTCTCATCACCATGGCTACCACCCTCCACACCTCTGCTCAGCCTGATGGCTGTCTTCTGGCGTGTCTCCAGCTTCCCGAGTTATTCTCTACTCAGCAGCCCATGTCAACCAGCTCAGATTTATACATCCAGGCTTTTCCAACACCTTCCTGTTTGAGTCCACTGAAGTCCTCTCACTGAACTCCAAGACCTGAGGTAGTCTACTTTCTGCTACTTCTCTGAATTCATCTGCCTTTTGACCCTTTTGCATAGACTTCCTCGGTGGTCCCTCCCCCTTGAATACTCTTTCCCTTAGATATACACGTATTTCATCCCCTTACAAAGTTTAGATTCAACTAGCACCTAATCAGACAGGACATCTCTAACCTTCCTGTTAAAAAGGCGAAAACACACCAGTCATCTTGTTCATGTTGTTTTTTTTAATTCTATTGCACTTTATTCATGCTACATATATGTGTGGGTATGTGAGTAACACATAGCTTGTGTGAGAGGTCAGAGGTCAACTTTTGGGAATTGTCTGTCTTCTTCTACCATGGGGGTCCCAGACATGGAAACTGGATCATCAGGTTGGGCAACAAGCATCTTTACTGGCTGAGTCATCCCAACAGCCCCCCTTCCCTTCCACTCCTCTTTAATCTTCTTATATTATGCATATTTATATCTATTTTGTATCTATTTGTTTATTCATGTACTGAATCTCCCCTACCCACTACCTACCATGCTGTGGTATGGAAGACTCCTGGCCTCCATGTACATGTCCCCCAAGTATTTGGCAGCCAGCCTGTCAGCCAACTCCAAGTCACTTACCAGCCGGGAGTTGTAGATGGGTGGCTTGATAGGTGTGGCCACAGGGCAGTTGATTCGCTTCTCCTTTTGCCGTCGATTGCAGAACCAGACTCTTACCACCTCCTTCTCCATAGACAACTGCTCTGCTATCATGGAAATCTCTTCTGAGCTGGGTTTAGGGTTCTATAGGGACAAAGGGATAGGGTGTGGTCAGAAGACAGAAACAAGAGCAGAAATTAGAGGTGAGGCTCAGACGTTCCAAACACAAAACATTGAACATATGGGTCAAATACCTTAGAGTCAGACCAAGGGTCTATGCACTGAGCATCCTTAGGAATTCCCTTTATACCTCTGAGCCCCAGTCTTTCCATATATGGAGTGAGACTACCTGGCTAGCACACAGGACTACGGTAAGGGCTACAAGATAAAGTATGTGTCCACCACCAAGCACAGGGCTGGAATGGATGAGAGGATAGCAAAGGTTGGTCCCTTCCTGTCCTCCTTCCCTTTGGAGTATTCCCACGGCAATGCCTCCGTGGATGAATTATGGAGGGGAGGTGGAGTCCTTGAGGAAAACTTCCCTCCTGAGTCCTTCCTCATGACCTCTTTCTTCACATCTCTTCCTAGAAAATGAAGAGGCTGGACTGCTCAGGCCCACCAGGTCTGTGGGAGAGCTGCAGGCCGTATGATGTCATAGCTCTGTCTTTTTGACCTGCTACCCAGTCTGCGGCTTGAGCCCTTTTTCCCTCATTCTTATATCCTCCACCTTTAACTATACTGCTCTAAGAAACCCAAAAGATGGGAAACTCAACTCCAGCCATCCTGCTTGCAGGATGCAGCAACGGAATCCCTGAGCCAGACTCAGTGGGGGAGCTGCTCCAGGCCAGCAGTCCTAGCAGTCAGGATCTACAAGACTAGACTGGGTCGTGTTCAGTAACCAGCGAGGCTCTAGAGGAAACTACATGACAGATCCCCATAGAGGCTCACTGTTCTCACCTGTATTTCCCTCTTCTCGCCCCTCCCCGGCTCCCACGAAGCTCACAGCCCGCACACACTTCCTCAAGAATGTGCTCTGGCTATCCTTGAGAAGAATGTTTGTTTAGAATCTATGGCTAGAATATCTAATTGAGAACATGGAAAGATTTGAAAACTTTTAATTAAAAAAAGAACATGTTTTAAAAATAACTGTAAGAAGCAAAACATTCTAATTGGTGGAACAAAAAGAGACTTGTGCAGTATAATCACAAGTGTCTAAATGAGCACAAAGAGCAACACTACAATTGCTTTCAGAAGGCACTGGAAGCCGGGTGGCGGCACAACCCTATAATCCTAACACTTGGGGGCAGGCACAAAGAAGATTGGCGTGAGTCTGAGGGCAGCCTGGGCTACATAGTGTTATTTATATACAGGTCAACCTAGGTAAACTTCAGTGTGAGACCACATCTTTAAAAAGCAAAGACAAGACAGGCAGACAAGAGGCAAAACAAAAACAAAAGGCAATGGGCTGTCTTTCCTTTCTACTTTTCTTCCTATGTTTTCCAAATTGTTAATAATGAACATTGACAGTATTGTTTTTTGGTTTTTTTTCTTTTTTTTTTTTCAAGACAGGGCTTCTCTGTAGCTTTGGGGCCTGTCTTGGAACTAGCTCTTGTAGACCAGGCTGGCCTCGAACTCACAGAGATCTGCATGCCTCTGCCTTCCAAGTGCTGGGATTAAAGGTGTGCACCACCACCGCCTGGCAACTGTATTAATTTTTAAGTTAAAAATCTTTTTTAAAAAATTTAGAAAAACATTTTTAAAAATTTAACGTTTATTTATTTGAGAATGGGGCATACACTATGGCAAAGGAGGATGGAGTTCAGGGGGCAACTTGCAGGAACTGGTACTCCTTCTACCGTGTGGATTCTAGGGATTGAACTCAGGTCATCAGGCTTGGCTACAAACACTCTTTTCCCCTCGCTAAGCCATCTTGCCAGCCTTTTATTATACTTTTAAATTGAAAAGCAAAATTTGTTTCAAAAGAGATGGAGTCTTTTACATAATGCCCTGGCTTTCTCTTGTTACCTCAAATGTATATAGAAACACACACTCTACTGGGACGCTGTGTTCATTCTTGAATCTTCCAGTGAGAAGAATAATGAGACCCAAATACAAGTCCAACTAGGAAAAGAGTTTTCTGGAACTCTCGAAGAAAGTCAGCATTTCTGGGCTCCTAGAGAAGAGTGACTAGGTTTCCTCCCAAGGCAGGAGTTTGTGTAGCAGGGGAGAGTAGTATTTAGCATCTTGCACTGAGCCCAGCTTCCTGCACATGTGGGACCTGCACAAGCTGGCCCACCTGCTACCACCCTAGGAGGTTGGTTGCTCACGTCTTGAAATCGCTTCTCAAGTGTCAGGCGGATGTTGGTCTCGATGCTGGTCCGTTTCTTCCTCTTCCTGCCAAATACTTCGCTGAGAGTAGGGTAGGAGCTGGGTGTGTTTGCCGAAGGGTCTGATGGGGAGGACTCTGGAGAGAGGAGCAAATGAAGCTCAGAGATGGAGATGTGTGGCTGGCCCAGTCCGCCAGAGTAAACCTGAGGTTTCTCAGCCCTTCCCATGAACCCTGCAGGGCTATATTCAGAATTAGCCCTGACCCCAGCAGAGAATCCAGAACAGATCGAGTCCTGCTTCTCCAGGATGCTCTGGGTGAATGTCCCCCAGGGCTCCCACCAAAGGTCTCCATATGTTTGCGGCTACAGTTCAGGGATGCCTAGGCCTGTGTGGGTATGGAGGATGAGGGAGAACTATGAGTCACGTGGTCTGGCCTGCTTGAAAAGATATGACCCTCTGTGCGTACTGAGTGAAATGGGTTTGCTCTGGCACATAGGAACCTATGCTAGTTCTGAAGACTTTGTCCTTGAGTGAAAGGTGAAAGCCAAGGCTGCAGGGTGGGGAAAAGGTATACTAATGATGAGCCCTCAAACCCTTTCCCAAAGATTCCAGGAGCTTCCACCATTTCTTCTATTTGGATGTTTCAGTAAAAGTCGTCTCAGGAGCAGTGTATTTAGGAGGAGGAAGAGGATTCGCACGCATTCTTCTGAGTGAGGGGACTTCCTTAAAGGGACCCAGCCTGGCCACCCAAGCTGCTACTCCTGCCTATTACACTGAAGTAGTAATCCACAACCTACACTCCTAATTGACAGAGCTTAGCCCTGGAGAGGGGCTTATTTCTTTCCTCTCCACACGGGCCAGGGGCCACCCTGCCTCCCATACTTGGCAATGTCTGGAGACATTCTGGGAGGTCTCTCGACTGGGGAGGTGAAGCAGATGCTAGAGTAGGTAGCGATTCAGGCTGCTCACCTCCCACACCGAGGTCAGTTCCCAAGGATACACAGTTTCACTCGGTTCAAATGTCAGAAGCCCTACCTTTTATTCCTTCTAAATGCCAAGTTCTGGTCATCAGTCCTGGATCCTGACAAATCTATTTCCTCCTCACCCTTCCTGCTGACAGTCCTCAGCACAGCAATTGCCTATCCTGCTCCAGAACAGCCAAATAAACACCTGAGCTAGGCCTGGGTCTTTTGCCTAAGAGGGATCCTATAGGGTCCTCTTTGCCATCTTCTGACCTAGGCTGATCCCATACAACAATTTGAGTCAGTGAATTAAATTTAGCCTCTAAGCTGTTGTCTTGAAATATAGGATAGGTAGTTCTGGGGCAAGGGATAAAAAGAAAGGAAGGGGAGGGAAAGGGAGGGGAGGGGAGCTCCTCTCCTCTCCTCTCCTCTCCTCTCCTGAGGAGAGGAGAGAAGCAAGTTGCCCTGTTACAGATGAGCCACATCTGCCAAAAGGCTCCCTCAGGGGAAAAAAAAAAAGACACATATTTCATCTCTGCTTACCATTCTCCTGGATTTTACCTTTTTGTTCATGCCAAGCTCAAAAGGGGATAAAGGCGATTCTATGCCTTGATTTGGTCAGCCCTGTCATACACATGCTCCTAGAATCACCCCTGTGAAATCTCCTGGGGCCCCTTCCATGCTCATTTCTCATTTCTCTGCCACACACCTGCATCATTCAGCCACTTCTCCAGCAGTGGCTTGAGTTTACACATGTTCTTGAAGCTCAGATTGAGGGCCTCGAATCGTGAGATGGTAGTCTGGCTGAAGTCATTGCCATACAGCTTTCCCATTGCCAGTCCCACATCTCCCTGCAAGAGGTATTGAGAGGGAGGAAGGTGAGGGACAGATGTCTCTGTTTTGCCTGTGTTCTCTATGGCCTCAGGGCTACCAAAAAGGCAGAGCCCTGAGTATCTGCCTATGACCTCGCACCTTCCCAGAGTTTTTTCTTCTAGGATACAAAACTGGCTTATTTCTTGCCTTATATGGGCCATGCCCTTGCCTGGCCTTTACTCCTGTCTCTCCCCCCTACAATGTCTTCGCTTTCCTTCCCACCTGTCCTCTATTGGCAGGGAGCAGGATGCTGTGAACGCGCTCCAAACTGGTGTCAGGACACTCCTGAAGGCTGCACTTGGGAAGACCCAACCACTATCATACAACCAAGTTCTTCCACCCGCTGCTCCCAAAGCAAACCTGTGTGAAGCCCAGCTTAATGCGCCTCTGCTTGAAGGTCTTGGCGAACTTCTCCAGCTCCTCCAGGTCACTGGGCTCATCAGTCCCTCCAGGGCCAGGTAGATGTTTGGGCACTGGTAGATGCTGAGGGGCTTCCAGGTGGGGCTCTAAAGAGGATCCCGACAGCCCAGGGCGCCCAACTGCCTGATAAGGAACACAAGCTGGGGTGAGCCACAGTGTCTCAACAGGCCAAGCACAGACCTCTACGTTTGTTACTAATAGTTCACTTCCAGGGTGACATGTCCTGGAGCATGCTGAGCCTTATTGTTGCAGTAGAGATTGGCATTTCTATGAATCTGGATCCAACATTGAATACTCTAGGAAGAAGCAGAAAGAAGCAGGACGAGGAGGTGGCCTCTTTGGGTGTTGGTCTGTGACTCACTGACTCAGAGTAGGTGACTTCCTCTTGTTAGCTTTCCGCCATAAAAGGAATTGGCAGGGTTGTTTACTACAAGATCTAAGATCTCAGCATGGGATAAATCCCAGCACGGGACAAGGAAAAGGTTATTTGCCTGTTCTTTTCCACAGAGCAAGGTGATGGAGGCACAACTGTCTCAGACTGAAGATAGTGGGGGACATCTGGAAATTCATACTAGTTATGCGTGTCACTTTTCTTCTAGAGCAGTTATTTTCTTTTTTTTGTTTGTTTGTTTAGTCTGGTTTTTTGAGCTAGGGTTTCTCTGTAGCTTTGGAGTCTGTCTTGGAACTAGCTCTTGTTGATCAGGCTGGCTTTGAACTCACAGAGATCTGCCTGCCTCTGCCTCCCAAGTGCNNNTGCCTCTGCCTCCCAAGTGCTGGGATTAAAGGCATGTGCCACCACCACCCAGCCTATACCAGTTTTCTTTAATGAGAATGTTATGAGTTTATTTTATGTATCCATTTTGGGGGGGTGAAGAAAAGGTCTTGCTATGTCACCCAATCTGACTGGTCCTCACAATCCTCCTGCCTCTGCAGTACTAGGTTTATAGATATACACCACCATTCCCGGAGAGGGTTAAGTTTTAATCAAAGGTGGTTTTGAAAGATTTATTTGTTTTTATTTTATGTGTTTGGGTGGTTTTGCATATATGTGTGTGTATACATGATGCATGTATGTGTATCCATGGCCTGTAGAAGCAAAAAGGGTGTTTGATCCCTTGGAACTAGATTACTGTGAGTAACTATGTGAGTGTTGGGAATGAGTAGAATGCTGGGCCATCTCTCCGGCCCCAAGCAAAGGGTTTTTGTTTATTTGTTTTAACTACTGCTATCTCAACATACCTTGCCAGAAGGTAATCTCTCCTTTAGTCTGTTTTCATAGGAAAATCTACCATCTAATTTAGGGCCATGCTGTATTCATATGAGATCAAGAATATATCTAGTTTAAAATATCTATTTTTAAAAAGATTTATTTATGTGTACAGGTGTTTTGTCTGTCTGTGTGTAAATGCACCCCATGTGAGCCTGCGACCCTTGGAGGCCAGAAGAGGGAATCTGATCCCCTAGGAATGGGAGTTCTTACAGAGGGTTGTGAGTCTACATGTGGGTACTGGGAACCAAACCTAGGTCCTCTGCAAGAACAGCAAGAACTCTTAACCTCTGAGCCACTTCTCCAGCCACTTAATCTATCTATTATTCCACCAAGATGGAGTGCAATCTAGATCTTGGGGGCCAGGGACTGTGTCTAGCACAGAACTGCACACTGCCTGTGAGGACAATGAGCAGAAATCTCCTGTCTCTCCTTCCTGGTTTTCTTTTTTCCTTAGAGGAGGTTCAATCCTCTCTCCTATTCTGCTTTCCCAGAGACAGGCATCCTTACGAGGAGAGGAGTCAGTCTTCTAGATTGGAGTGGCTAGAAACATCACAGATGGGACCTGTTTGGCAAGAGATGAGGATGGGAGCAGAGAGAGGCAGCCCAGATCAGATCCCCAGAGCAAAGCTCTGGTCACCCTGGAACACTCCTTTCTGTAAATTCACTTGCTATTGCATTTGAAAAGAACTTTGAGCTACACATTCCCCTCTGCCTCCACAATCCTATCAATTGCCCAATTGCATCAGTTTGATGTCCCAGATGCCATTCACTTAGCCCTCTCTGCTCTTGCTTCTGTGACTGTTGTCAGTCATCATACTCCAGGAGGACTCCTCTTCCTATTTATTTATAGACTCCTGAAGTGGTCTTCAACAATTAATTCTCTTGCCTCCGTCTCCCTGGTAGCCAGGAATACAGACAGAAACCTTGGCACCCCAAGTAGAAAGACCTTAATTGTCTTCTAATTGGACTATTTATCACAAGTCTCTTGAGTAGGTCCTGGGTACGCTCTAGGACCTCAATGTCATATAGATCAGGTTCTATAACTACGCCATTCTTGGATGTAGCCAGAAGAAAAGTACAGCATCCAATTTAGCTGTTCCTATTTATTTCAACCACTAGGTGGCGCTCTCCTTCTAGCTATTTTCTGTGGATGTTGGGCCTGGGAGATTTTAGACAAAGAGAAGGACTATTACAAGACTCTGTGGTCATTTCCAGTCATCCCTTGTAGGAACAAATAATGCATCTGACGTCTTGGAGACACCCTGGCATGAGGCTGGCAAGAAACAGACTTACTTTTTTTATTTCCTAAATGACAAACAGGTGCTCTGTGTGTGTGTGTGTGTGTGTGTG
>LOEQ01000217.1:36860-47659 GCA_001685075.1 Bramus lutescens | reverse complement strand
TCTGCTGTCTACTCCCTTTCTGCCATCAGGCACCCCCATGCCAGAGAGGCTGAGGAGGCAGGATGGAGGAAGGGAGACAGAGAGAGAGCACGGAAACCTGGAGGAGAAATCACACCGGTAGAACCACCCCGGGCAGCCTGGCATAGTTCCAGCACAAAGGCAAGTGGCGGGTTCCTTTCCAGGCTCATTATGCTCAGAAGAGAGAGATAAGCTATGACGGAGCACAGAAGCATGCGCTTTGCCTCCAACCTGGGCACTATCTGTTAGGATCGCTGCCAGGTCTTCCTGCAATGCTGAAGTTCAGAAACCAGCACCACCATAAAAGAAAAGGCATCCTTTCATCTGCCTCCTAGATCGATGCCCCCACACTCTTCTGTTTGGGGGGGGGCACACGCACCTCCCAGTTCAACAAACAAAATACCTGGCTGTCGAACCCTCTCAAGCTGTAGGTTGGGGCTTCTTGGTAACTTTCTATTTTACTCTTCTGAGATTAATTGGTCTCATTTTGATTCACCAATCTTTTTAGTCATTCATTTTCCTACAGTTCCCCACCCCCTAGGGGAGAAGTGCCCAGTGTAGTTCCCAAAGCAGACAGCCCTAAACAAATAAAAGGAAAAACACACAGGAAACCAGGCATAGTGGCACACCTTCAGTCCCAGTAGGGAGGCAGAGATGGGCATATTCCCGGGTTCAAGGCCAGCCTGATTTACACAGAGCAAGTTCCAGGACAGCCAGGGTTACACAGAGAAACCCTTTCTTGAGAAACCTTTCTTCCCTGGTATGGGAAGCTGGTGTACAGACAATTACTGCCTCCAGCATGGTTTTTGTGTGTGTGTGGTTTTGTGTGTGTGTGTGTGTGTGTTTCTTTTTTGACACTTTCAGGGGCTAAAGAACCTAAGAAATCAAGAAATAAAGCCCTCATTAATCCCCCCCAAAAATCCCTTTTCACAGCTGTGAAGTGGAAAAGGCTGGAACCTTTCCAGGCCAATTGGGTGTTGGCTGTGGGTCTGCAAGATGAGATAGAGACTTCTGTTGGATCCCATTGACTTCTAAGGTGAGAACCGCAGGCAAATTGGATGAAAACCCAATTTCCCCCATCCTTGTGAAAACCCAACTAAACCCACAGCCTGACTGGAACCACAAAGATGGTCTCCAGGGTCTCACTGGCAGTTCCTGTTACCTGAGTGGAAAGACTTCTCTGGGCTCTACCTGGGTAGGCTAATCCTGGGGACAGGGTCTGCCACAGTATGCACTCTCTCTGGCCCAAGCCCAGAACATCCTAGCCACACTAGCAGATGAGGTTTGAGAGTGTAGGATCTCCTCCACCCACGGCTCTCTGCAGAAGTATTGCAGTGAGTCTTGGGCAGTGACCAGGGAGGTAAAAAGCTATCATGAGTGATTATCTTTTCTAATCCAAGTGAACTCCCTGACTTCACTACTTTAGAAAGCAGTAGCCTCCTTCTAGAAGGAAGATGCTCCTCCTGAAGAGGTAGAAGCCCTCGCTGGCCTCACTGGTGTCTTCCTTAGCCTGGAGAATGTAGAACCTTCTCATCCCACACAAGTCCAGTGAGCTTAAGATGCAGACACAGATACACAGCCAGCTACCCCCAAACTTCAAGGCCATGGTCTCCTGACCCTCCCTACTGCTTCTTCTACCAGAAGACACTAGAAATACAAACATCCGAGAAATAGATCACCAGGGATAGGCAAGGTGGTGCCCAGGCCTACGACACACTTGCGCCTCCCCCTGCGGACAGGTGCATGTTGGAGCTGGGGTCCTTTCCTTTAGCTCCCTCCACAAGACATAGTCACATGACCCACTCAGGGGAAAAACAGTCCAACACTAATGAATATATCACTGGTGATGAAAACGATCAAAGCTGTTGTTCTGGTTGCATAACTCGTTTGTGGAAAGTGTTTCATAAAATATTTCACAAGAAGGCGCGTTTCAAAGCAGAACAGCTCCCAACCTGCCTTCAATTACAGGCAAGGTGGTGCTTCCCCACCCCCTCTATGCTTCTCCCGAGCAGCGAGGCAGAGTTTCTGTAGCTTATCTATAAAGAGCTGGCAAAGGTGCACCCCACGAAAACATTCTAAAAATATATTCCAAGTAGGAGAATCGGGCAGGCAAGTTAACGAACGCATTTCGGGTGAACAGGGCTGAAGGCACCCCATTCGGTGGGTGTTGGCTGAGGTTGGGTTTTGGTAGCCTCCCCTCCTTTTTTTTTTTAAATTTATCTATTTTTTTTTAACTGTGCTGAGACTGAACCTCACATACTAAGCAAGTGTTCTAGCATGAGCCACACCCCCAACACGGCTGATTCTACTAGGAAGACCTTTTCTCACTAGGGTCCCTGGCTTCTCTCTCAGAGCCCAAGGTCCCTGTCCCACTTCAAGGCTTCCAGGAAGTACCAGCAGAAATAACCTCATCCAGTCCTTGGTCTCTGGTCTCCCCTATGACAGACTGACTTGATTGTGCTACTTCTTTTCTTGTGCAAACTGGGGTCATCTCCCTGAGAAAAATCAAACTTTCACACAACAAAGCCATGGACAAGTGGATACTGCTCTTTTATTTTTATTTGTTGTTTGAAGACAGGGTCTCATTTGAATGTTGGCCTCTGAATTGGACACATAACAGAGAATGGCCTTGACATGTACCTCCTTAAGTGCTGGGATTGCAAAGGGTGGGCCATCGTGCCAAGTTTGTGTGGGGTCAGGGATGGCACCTGGGGTTTCCTGCATGCTAAGCAGGCACGCTAGCAACTAAGCGAGAGCTTCGTTCTCAGCCCTAGGGTCTTTAATGAACACATGCTCTTCCAGAGCCATTTGACAGTTGCTTCCCCCCAAAGGCAGCTTTGTGATGGGAGGATGCGGTGTATTCTGCTTGTGTCTCAAGAAGGGTAAGAGGCTTCTCTTCATGGTCCTGGGTCTCTGGTGGCAGGACACAGGACACGCAGTGCTGGTGCTGAATGGAATGGGGCTGGGCCCTCAGGAAAGACACATATTTGCTGGTGTTTCCTGAGGTCTATCTAGGACATGGACAATTTTGAGCAGAGTGCTGTGCAGCCTCCTAGGACACCACCTATGGATGCTCTCTCTGGTACCTTTGAGCCTAGAGTCTCCCGGTTCTCTTGGTGGCTGACCTGATAGACCAGAGGACATACTGGTCGCTCCAGGTCTTCAGCCAAGTAGAGGTAGCACAGGGAGCTCTTGGATGGCTCTGGAGTCTGGAGGGTTGTTTGCTCCTAGATGAGGCAGGAGGTGAGCTGGTGGGAAAGGGTAAGCACAACGCTGAGAACTATTTCCTAGCTCAGTGGCACTGCCTGGGAAAGTCAGTGTACAGATGCAGCATGTCCTCACACTGCCCAGGCTGATTGATGCTCACCATGGGAGGAATTTGCTATTCTGATCAGAGCTGAGGTTACTTAAAAACAAAATGCATCCAGGAAACAAGGACAAGACTGTGAACCAACCAGGGTACCTAGTTGGTTCAGGTTTATCTACTATTCCCGTGGTACCTGACTGGGGTACATCCACCATTCCCGGGGTACCTGACTCGGGTACATCCACCATTCCTGGCTCACCCTCCATCATCTACTACTAAGCTATTTCTCTCATTCTTCCTTTTCTTTTTTAAGACAGAATCTCTCTATGCAGACCAGGCTAACCTGGAATTCAAAGTAATTCTCCTGTCTCAGCCTCCTAGGTGCTGGAATTACACACCAGCCACCACAACCAGCTTTTGGCTTTTGTTTTTCTTCTTTATTTTTCTTCTTTTCTTTCCTCCCTCCCTTCCTTTTGATACAGAGTCTCATTATGTAGCCTAGACAACCTCCAGCTCAGTCCTCCAGCAGCAAGTCTGAAGTGCTGGGATTATAGGCATGATCATCACACACAGCCTCACTGTCTTTTTAGACCAAGATTATTCCTCCATAAAAGAAGAGAAATAGGCTGGATGTAAACTACTTAAGAAGTTTATCACATATAAAAGAGAGCAGGAATAGGCTTGCATGAGAGTTTTTGTTATTACTGGGCCCATTTTACAAATGAGAAGACTGAGGCTTGGCGTTCTTAAGAAACTTGTTTAAAGTCACACTGCTGGCAGATAATGGAGTTGCAATTTCAGCCCAAGCCTGTCTGACTCTGAAGCTCTTCTCTGTAATCCTGACTCACTGTGTGTGATGGAGTCACTGAGGCTCTTTAAGGCATCGGGTGCAGTGTGCCAGCTACACAGCAGGCGTTTGGGAAGTATGACTTCTCTTCCTTCTTCATCAGAGCGAGGAGGAAATGCAGATACCATGGGGGCATGACTCCTGAAGCCCAGACAGGGGAAGCAACCTGCTAAGATAAGCACGGGTAGCATTGCACCCAAGCCAGCACCCCAGTTGGGGCTCCTAACTTCCCCACACACTATTCAGCTCACCCCCTGCACTGACTGCTCTGTGGCTCTGCTTTCCATTCTGTCTCTCACACTGCTGCTTCCCTTGGTTCCAGTAATAACTGAAAGGAGCCCTAACCCTGCTGCTCTAATGAGGGTTAGCATCAGTCAAGAAATGAGCCCACTTAGCGGGGTGGTGGTGGCGCACTCCCTTAATCCCAGCACCCAGGAGGCAGAGGCATGAGGATCTCTGTGAGTTTGAGGCCAGCCTGGTGTACAGAGCTAGTTCAAGGACAGGCTCCAAAGCTACACAGAGAAACCTTGTCTCATTCCCTCCCCACCCCCCAAAAAATATATATATATAAAAAATAGAACCCACTCAACTCTGGACTACAACTCAGGGTGAGGTTTGGTATAGGTGAAGGGGACCAGCATCCTGCATCCTTGACTCAATATGCAACGTCTGGAGCTTAATATTTATTTTTCCCTCCTGTGCTGTGGGGCAGAGGTAAAAAAGAAGAAGGTTCAGACTGGCCACCTCTGCATCTTGCTGTGAATGTTGCTAGCAGTGGTGGGGTGAGATGCGAATGGGCTTTAAATGAAACTGATGGGAGTAGGTATCCTGCCTCTGTGGATACATGCATGTGGACAGCACCCG
Organism: Bramus lutescens; assembly: GCA_001685075.1. Classification (NCBI taxonomy): domain Eukaryota; kingdom Metazoa; phylum Chordata; class Mammalia; order Rodentia; family Cricetidae; genus Bramus; species Bramus lutescens. Next base: position 42,623 of record LOEQ01000217.1, on the reverse strand, counting down.
CTCCACAGGCTATCTCTGATGAAGAAAGAAGGACAGAAACTAGTTTTCGAGTATCTTAAAGATTAATAGCATTTTCAAAAATAAACAAAGATATTCTCACATGAAATCAGTAAGAGGTGTCTTGTCAAATATTTAATGAGGGAAATGACTTAAAATTTTTAATTGTATTCATTTATTTAGTGTGTATGTGAGTGTGTGTTTGTGTGTGTGTGTGTGTGTGTGCGAGCATGCAAATGTGCTAGTCAGTATCATGGAGTACACTTAGGGGTCAGAAAACAGCTTATAGGAGTTGGTTTTCTCCTTCCACTGTGTGGAATTTGGGGATTGAATTCAGGTCATCAGTTTTGACAGCAAGTATCTTTATCCACTAAACCATCTTTCTTGCTGTTGTTTTGTTTTTTCGAGACAGGGTTTCTCTGTGTAACAGTCCTAGCTGAAACTAGCTAGCTCTGTAGACCAGGCTGGTCTTGAACTCAGAGAGATCCGCCTGCCTCTGAATCCCGAGTGCTGGGATTAAAGTCAGTGTGAGCCACCACTGACTGACTCCATCTCATTTTTTTTTTTTATAACTTTGGTAACGAAAGCTCGGAGAGCATAAACAACACATCTCATGCCACAGAGCTCGGAAGGGCACAGTCATATTGACTACTTGAACCCTAGGCCTCCACACTCATCCTCTCCATCCTCGTTACCAGGCCTTGAGCTGCTCTAATTTATACAACCCCCCCANACCCCCCGCAGAGTCTCAAGCATAGCCTAGAACCTCCATACGTATATGTGGCTAGGTTATTGAAAACGAAGTTTCAGCCAGGTTAGGTGATACAGTATGATACAGTATGTCCATAATCGATCAGAGAGGAGACTAAGGATTAAGGCAGGAGGATCATGAGTTTGAAGGTAAACTGGGTTGAGAAAAGTCTGTTTCAAAAATAAGTAAAATTTCAAAATGTCTGAATAGGGCCAGGTGCGGTGGCACACACTTTAATCACAGCACTCAGAGGCAAGCATTGAGCTCAAGGGCCAGCCTGGTCTATGAAGAAAGTTCTAGGATAGCAAGAGCCCTGTCTCAAAAGACCAAAACAAGCAAACAAACTAACAAATAAATCTGAATGGGATTTTCTTTGGCATTTTGTGGTAATTTCAAAGCTTGTCCCTAAAAGTCAGAGCACTAGACAAAGTAAATGGGTCTCCCTGGTAATTTTCATCTTTCGGAATAGCCTTATAGTAAAACTGAGATTCTTATCTTTCATTTTTTTTCTGCTTTGTTTGTTTGTTTGTTTGTTTTGTTTTGAGATCAGCCTGCAGGCCTCATGGCAGGATTCATGGCTCTCATCCTGCTATATTTTCCCAATTGCTGGGTTAACAGGCTCATACCATGATACACAGACTTGTCTCTTAGGTACCAGTGCCACCAAAATCAAGTGAGATGTCACCAGGTTTGCTCCGGCAGCAGTGCAGAGTAGGGTGGTCTTCCATGAGCCAGCTGGAAATGCAGCTCAGAGCCTTATGCACCATCAGGGTCCCTTCCTAGTGCAGTTTAGTTCAGCGCATCTATGAGGCACCTAGTGGACTCTAACAGGAACACAGTGGTGCAGGGATCTTTGAGAAAGTCAACACCCACAATCAAAACTACAGATGGAAAGCACAGAAAGGGCTGCAGTTGACAACATCGAGGAGAAAGACAGTTAGACAAAAGGAAAGGAAGGAAGGAAGCTGGGTGTGGTGGTGCACACCTCTAATCCCAGCACTTGAGACAGAGGCCAGAGCAGGGAGAGCTTGAGGCTAGGCTCAGTTACATAGTGAGATATTATCATACCCCTTTCCCTCCAATAAAATACGAAGAGAGGAAGAAAGGAAGGGATGGAGGGGAAGGAGGAAGGGAGGGAGAGAAAGAGAAGGAATGAATGAAGCAGGAGGGAGAAGAAATGAAAGGGGTGGGGGGAAGGAGAGAATGGAGGGGGGACGAGGCAGGGATGACTTTCAGAAATTCCTTTTTCATAGCCTTGAAGTATGAAAGGGGCTAATAAGCCAAGAAGGCAAGAGGGGCTTTGAGCGGAGTAGAAGAAGCCAGTCCAAAGTCAGAGGGGACAATGGGAACCCCTTGCAGTCCCATTCTGATGTCGTGTGGGCTAGGAGAAGGTAGGGACCACAGAGAAGACAGACTGATGGGTGTCTGAAGAGGTCAGAGTGGACTCTGGAGTAGCGCATGCTTATAGGGAAGAAAGAGAGGAGGCAGGTGGTGCTGAGGAGAGCACCGGTGTTAGAGAACAAACGGGCAGCTGGTACCCAGCTCCCTCTTGCACAAGTCTAGGCTGGGACCTACCAGGGTGTGAAAAAGGCCAAGCAGCAGGCACACATGGAAGAGAAAGAACAGAAAGCAGAGAGCCTTTAATGAGATAAAATGTATTTCCAGGGGCTCGGAGCGTAGCTCAGCTGGTAGAAAGCTTCCTATTATGCACAAGAGCTCTAGGTTCAGTCCTAGCACTCACTGTATATACACACAGTGTGTGTAGATGACACATACACACTCACAAACACGTTTAAAACAACTGGAAACCTGTCACTTTGCACCATATCCGGAGTCCGAATCCCAGCAATCAATGCCGGGGACGTGACCTGCAGACCTGCCCATACATTTCCATCGTGCCCCCCTGGTTTACAACACACTCTCAAATCTTATCTTGTCCGCTGCCTTTCAGAATAGTCCCAGGAGACTGCAAAGGCTGGCAGGGATTGTGATTCCCACACTACTGAGGCGAACAACACTCATGAGGAGAGAACACACACACACAAGCATAACATTTGTGAAGGGAAGGGATTTGTCCACAAGATGAGGCTGGCTAGCAGGAGGGCTGTGATACAGAATCTGCATCATCTGATTTAGAAATCAACTGCCTTGCAGACACCTAGGTTTTTCCGGGGAAATCTTCCTAAATAAGTTGACTTTTCAAAGTTATTGAAATCTATCCCTTGAAGCTCCACAACCTTGTTCAGTCTGGGGAGCTATTTATTGGTTTCTGTTTGTATAGAGATCTTGCTAAGAGAAAATATATACATTTCCAAAGTCCCTTGAAGAGCACCCAAACACTAATTTAGCCAATGACTCAGAACCATAATTCCAGCTCATTTGGAAAGCAATCATCCCCTCAGGGATTCCGAGGGCTTCAACCTGCATTGGCCAATACACACCCCATGTAGCCAGACACTTCTTTTTTTTCTGCAGGGTGGATCTCTGTTTTTCCGGGACTTTTGCCTCTTTCCTCTTGACTATGTTTTTCTCTGCTACTCTTTGTATGTTTGCTTCTAGAAGCCCCCTATTCCAGCTCACATTATTTGCTAAGGGCTGGGAAAACTGGATCATTCATTTAAAACCAGACTAGTTAGAACAGTTTTGAGACAGGGTCTCACTAAGCAGCCAGGGTTAGTCTGCAACTCAAGATCTCCCTCCTTCTGTCTCACCAGTTCTGAGATTTACAGCCAGATGACATCACATCTATGCTCGCCCATTGGGTAAAAAACCATGTCTAAGGTTTGAGCATCTGAGGAGGGGCCTGGCTTGTGGTTCCTATTGTCATCTCTCTTCTCTGTACGGAGTAACACAGCTGCTTCTGAATCAACAAGGCAGTGCACACTTACTTTTGCTACCCCTTGAGTCCTGGGTCTCTCTCTGGCCTGGAGCTTGCCAGGTGGGTAAACCCCAAGGATCCTCCTGTCCCCACCTCCCTTGCACTAAGATTATATGTGCACGACACACACCCAACTTTTTTTCCCCATGTATTCTGGGAATCAAATCCAAATCCTCAAGCTTTGGTAAAGCAAATGCTTTATTGACGGAGCTATTACCTCAGCCCACCATGGACATTTTAAGTGAAATTCTCCAAGGTTGGGAGCAGCTACCCAACTCGTCCTTATCAAGAGGCTGAGAACATGAGCCAAGAAACTCTCTTTGGGGCATCCAGGTTAGGTGAGAATCCTTTATCTGAAATGCTTCGGACTAGATTTAGAACTTGTTCAGATTTTAATATTTGCATAAAATAATGGAATGTTCTTAGAAATGGGACCCAAGTCTTATCATAATACCCATTTGTTTGGCATGCACCTTATACACACAGACTGAAGACAATGTGGTAGGATATTCTTAGTTCACCTGCACTGTGTCAGTAATCAATCATACAAGGTCAAGTGCAGAACCTTCCACTTACAGATGTCCTTATGACACTCAGAAAGGTCTTGGATTTTGAAACATTATGAATATTCAGCTTCCTCACTTCCTAGCCTTGAACCTATGATTATCCTCTGTCTCTGCCTCCAGAGTGCTAAGATTACAGGTGTAAACTGCCACACCCAAAACCCCCAACTTGCACCTTAGTGTTCTTGTCTATGAAAGGAGATAATTTGGGCATTCCCCTCCAGGGTTAGGGCTATGTGTCTATAAAACCTATTTCAGGGAGAGCTAACCTTGTTGTTGCTACCAAAACTATATACATAAAGATAGTGGTTTTGCACACTGACTACGCGAGAGACCCATCTTACTTATGAGGCCTCATCACTTAGTGATTTACCAAGTAGGTGTGGGATGCCTGTCTAAGTCTTTTTTTTTTTTAACAATGCCCTAGGAACTGAATCCAAGGCTTCATGTATGTTAGGCAAGGGTTCCATCGTAGTAATACTTTCAGTAATTCTCAAATACAGGAAACGGGGCCTCAGAAGCTAAGTGATTTAATTTCTCCAAGGCCTACAAAGTGGCAGGGCTGGGATTTGAATCCAGGTTCATGAGATTACATGACTAAAAAAGTCACGCCAAACCACAGTTGCTATGTGTAGGGGGACCAAGGTGAGGGACCAGATGCTGAATTACATGACTCTGGGGGTCAAGATAGAGTTGTCAAGATTGGTTAACCAAACTGGGTCACTAAACTGGGTGTGGTGGCATATGCTTGGAAAGCAGGGGCAAGAGCACTGCTCTAAGTTTGAGGCCACCCTGGTCTTCATACACAGTGAGTTCCAGGCTAGCCAGGCTACACAGTGAGATCTTATATCAACACTAAAATCAAAAACCATTGGGTCACTGTCACCAAGACGGTATTCAGTACCACACGAGCAATGCTTTCAGTTTTGTGGATGATGATGAAGCATGGATATACCAAAGCTCTACCCGGAGCAGAACCCAATAGTGTTTTCCACAAAGACATCAAGATAAAGAAAAATTTAAGACAGGCAGTGGCACATGCCTTTAATCCCAGCACCCAGGAGGCGGAGGCAGGATGATCTCTGTGATTTTGAGGCCTGTCTGGTTTACAGAGCAGGTTCCAGAACAGCCAAAGCTACATGGGGAAACCCTGTCTGGGAGGGGAGGGGGGCAGGGATGACAGGAGGAAGAAAGAAAAAATTTTTTAAAAGCTTGAACCTACCCAGGATGGGAAAGGTAACTAACTAGTCGCCATACAGAAGTAAATGCAGAAACCCTCTACTTAGATTGTAGAAATTAACTGTACCTATTGAGACAGCAGTTTATAGAGGGGGAAGTGAAATGTAAAATTATATTTAAACAATTAGAATATCGTCATTAACAAAAGTCAAAACTCAACTGTGTACTGTTAAAAAACAATCTATTAGTCATATTTTTAAATTTAAAAAGCAAGTTGCAAAAGAACACATACCATATCATTTATACACATTAAGTATTTTTATTTTTTTAATTTTTTTAAAGATTTATTTATTATGTATACAGTGTTCTGTCTGTATGCTTGCTGGCCAGAAGAG
>LOEQ01000217.1:2284-26113 GCA_001685075.1 Bramus lutescens | reverse complement strand
GCTCCTCTTCTCCCTTTTATTCCTGGTGCTGGGAATTGAACTTGGGGCCTTGGGCATAGTGGGTAAGCACTCTACCACTAGCTGCAGTCCTAGCCCTCTTTTGACTTTATGTTTTGAGACAGGATCGTGCTAAGCTGTCCAGGCTAGTACTGAACTCCCTCTGTAGCCCAGGAAGGCTCACATGTGCTACCACACCTTCTACCTTGGCCTCTTGAGTAGCTGAATTACAGGCCTAGCTACCTCTTTCTTTTATCCAGAGCCCATCTTGGCAGAGCCAGTTTCCACACAGGACAGTTCTGGAATACTTCAGAATCGTCAGAAAATCAGAGAACCTGTCAGCCTTCATTCTCAGCCTCCTGGACCATTCACAGGAGGCTCTGTTTCCTTCCAGCAAAGTTGTGTCTGCTCGTGGGACTCTTAGGGATTCACCTCACGGATGTTACTATACACAGGCCTCCCCTCCTGCTAGACACAGTCCATTTCCCCAGGAGTGCTTGTGGGCAGGGACCATGCTTCCCACCTTCCCACTCCACAATACCCAGCCAAGCACAAGTTTGTAGGACTAAGCCAAACCCAGGCAGTTCCTTCCTTTTCTCTTTAAGCTCCTGAGTGCCCCCTGCGAGGAGCTTCTTCTGCTACCCACAAGCCCTTTCATGCCAGCTGTGGAGCCTGGTGTTGCCAGTTTGTCTCCCTTGTGGGCCTCCCCAGAGAAGATTCTCCAGTGCGCTGAGTCTGCAGAGACCTTTCCTAATGCTGAATCTTGCTGATTTTAGAGAAGGTGCCCTGTAGAGCCAATTAATTTAAATGCTACAAGTCAGTCTGTGTCTTAGCAGCCAGAGACAAACTTAGTGCTGTGTAAGGGCACAGCAGGGCAGTTGCTCTGTACAATATGACAATGAGGTCAACAGACGGACACAGGGAAGCCATTTATAGTGTCAGTGGGCCCCAAATACTGCCGTGCTCAGACTGACAGGAAACCTCAGGTCACTAATGCCCAGCTTGGAGGACAGTTTAAACTTTCTAACTTGCTTCAGACTTTCTTGGTGGCTCACCGAATTAGGGGGCTGAGTGTGGTGGCACACCCTTGTAATCCTGGAGCTTCAGAGATAAAGGCAGAAGGATTCAAGGCCAACCTTGGCTACGTAGTGAGTACAAGGCTAGCCTAGGCTATGTGAGACTTTGTCTCAAACAAAACAGAATAGAAAGCCTCCAAACCATTCAAGGTAGCCTCCATCCCTCTCAGAAGAGCCCTGCTCATCATCTGAGGCCTCCACTGGGTTCCCCCAGGTGCCACCACCATATATCCTGTCTAGGTTACATCTTCCCACTTCTTGCCTCCTCAGCACCCAAAACCTTCTCTCTACAATCTTCTTTCTAAGCCAATGCTTTGACACCTTCACAATCCCCTTCCTTGAAAGGGGGTTCTGCAGTACAAATTTCATCACTTCCTTAACTCATTCAACTCCCAACCATGGTTGCTTGGTATTGGCTCTCACCAAGAACTACACAGGCCACCACCATTGTTGCCAGTCAACTCTCCCACTGTTAGACGTGGGGATCACCAGTATCTCTGCACACTGTTCCCATCATCACAAAACCTCCCCTGCCTCAGCGTGGCTCTCTTCTACTCCACTTCACTGTCCCTTCTTAGACTCATCTACAAGCACCCTGTCTCTAGCCCATCTCTGAGCACTCCTTCTCCCTTTCTTGAGTGCATCCCTTCTCTCTGCCCCATCTCTTCATTGGAGCCTGAGTCAGGGTAGCCTCAGTCCTGACTCATGTCCAGCTTGGGCTCCAGATCCAAACTTCTCACTAACTATGAATACCCGTACCTCCATATCCCATCCCCCATCCTCCACCCACCACTCAATGAACTGGCCCTGGCTCTGCCCTCTTGTCCTTGGATGGCAGTTCCACCAACACTAAGAGGCCTTAAGGTCACATCTTACTCAGCCTCCTCTTTTTTGGTCTACATCTACCCTGTTGCCCTAACACTGCTGATCATATCTCAAAGAGGGTTCTCTCAAATCTGGGACTTTTCACAACCAGTGACATGCTAGTCACAGAAAAATGCTACAGTCTATGTATTCAGGATCTTGTGTAAGGAGCACACACTCCTGCCACCTTTGAACTCCACAAGCACCCCATGCAACAGATAACATTATTCTCCCCATCTTCCAGATGAGACTGAGCCACATGGAGATAGAAGAACATGCCCAAGGTCACACAATCATGGAGCACAGAGCCAGGATTTGAGCCCAGGTGAGGTGGCTCTGATGATACACTTGGCATCTTTGCTGTCTCCTGGTTGTAAACTTACCCAGCTCTGTCCATTACACCACCATCCCATTTAACCTTATCCAGCATCCGTTCTCCATCTGTCCTCCTTCTCTTCCTCACCTGTGTGCCCCATCAGTGCTCTGCCCTTGACTGGTATTAGTTATGTTTGAAATGCTTCGTGAGCCCCTACTCCCTGCAGAAGTTCTGAACTTCATGGCTAGGACACAGAAGTCTTCCTGATTTGGCCCAACCCACAGCTCTGGCTTCATGTTCTGCCAGCTTGTTCCCTGGCCTCTCCAGCTTCCCCAGATTGAGCCCTTTCTCTGTGTGAAGTCTTCATACTCACTGTCTTCTATGCCTGGGACACTCTCGACACTTTCTGCCAGTTAAGAATCCCACTGGTCCTGAGCCACACACTTCCAGGACCCTCATTTCAGAGAGATTCTCAGGCAATATTGCAGAGCTCAGCATCTTCATTCCTTACAGAATTCTCTTCTCAGACTGTAATTTCTCTTCTTACAAGGGGCAACCCGTCTCACATATAAGAACAACTGATATCCAGGGAATCAGCAAAGGGTAGCAATATGACCTCCTGGGTCTTTCTGCTATTGCCCCAGCATTACAAAGGATTCTTTTCATCATATAGCCCAAGATCGAAAAGTCTAGAAAGGCTTTCAGGGATCTACTTTCCCTTGAATTCTACAGGTTAGGCTAACTCTCAGCCCCATTTCTTTTTTAATAATATAAATAATAATGACAGCAGAGGTAGCATACTCAGAAGTCAGGGGCAGGAGTCAAAGGTCCAAGGTCATCACCAGTTATGTAGTGAGCTTGACAGCCTGAGCCACCTGAAACCCTGTCTCAAACAAACAAGCAAGCAAACAATAAGTAGAAGCCCGGGTCCAACTCATTAGTGATTCCTTAGCACATACACTATAGGAATCTTGGAAACATCATATCCAAACCTCTTCATTTTGTTCATGGGGAAACTCAGGCCCAAAAGGGAGAAGCCAGCAACTAACAAAGGGCAGGCAACACTGGAGGCCCTTGCTTGCCTCTATCCAGGTATCTGACCTCCTCCTGCTACCTCTCAATCCCATTGTATCTGCCCTAGGACGAAGAGGTGTGCCACAAATTCTACTTGTTCTTAACAATAAAAACTCAGAGTCTTTGTTTTTGTTTGTTCAGATTTTTGTTTGTTTGTTTTTCAAGACAGGATTTCTCTGTAGCTTTGGAGCTATCCTGGCACTCACTCTGTAGACCAGGCTGACCTTAAACTCACAGAGATCCTCCTGCCTCTGCCTCCCGAGTGCTGGAATTAAAGGCTTACACCACCACCGCCCAGCTGCCACTTGGGTTCTTAACCTCCACCAATGCTCAGACCAAAGGGGCAATCTTGTCCTCAGACTGCATCCTCCAGACTGACTGCTTCTCAGACTGCTGCCTCTGACTGCCCTGAGCTCCTGTCTCCTCCCACTTTATATTCCTCTCTCCACCCAACCATATCACTTCTGTCTCTACTTCTCTAGTACTGGCATATGATCCCAAGTGCTGGGATCACCTTTGTGTGAGCTCTATTTGTCGTTTAGACTGGATCAATTTGGAGTAACCCAGGGTAGCCTTGAACTAACAGAGATTAGTCTGCCTCTGTTAGTTAGTGTGCCACCACTGCCTGGCCTCTTGTGGCTTAGCTCTGCACTCTGATCTTCAGACAAGCTTTATTTGTGAAAGCACAAACAAAATCTCACTACAAAGAAGCACTTCTACTCCTGGGTCCTTCGCCTGTACCCAACCATCTCCTAAAGATCACTGGCTCGGTGTGGTCATACTTCACACACAGTGGATGAGTCAACACCTCTGAATCATGCACTTCAGAACTATAGTTCATCCAGCTCCAGACTGCAACTCCTGAGTTGCACCAACTAGCCTGGGGCTTTGCACAGGGGCTGCACCAAGGGCAACAGACTCCTTCATTCTGGGAGAATCTGACAACACCTTGTTTGTGTCTGAGCACAGCCGCGCTTTCCTCGTGTCCCCTCCCGGCTCCCTCTGCCTTCCATTTAGTCATAATGAGGTCATCCGCAGTCTCTGCTCCCAGGCCTCTCCCCAAGGATGCTGTATCTAGATGGAGAGATGCAGAGGATTCAGCAAAGGAACCAAGGGAAAATAAGCTCTAGAATCGAAGGCGTGGGTTCAAATCCTGACCCAGCCAGTTGACCAACTGCATGACCTTTGTCAAATTGCTTTATCTCTCAGGTCCTTGCAGAAAAAGGTGGGGCTGCCTGGAAGGCAATTTCCTCACCTCTAGAGTCAGTCTAGCAATACATAATTATCTCCTGGATGCAGTAGGAATGATATGAGATAAAGGGCCTGCAGCTTTGGTGGTCAGTGACCGTGGGCTGCCTTCCCTCAGGAAGTACAGGAGAAATAGACAGGACTGCCAAGCAGAGATAGGAGGGTGCTCTCAGAGTGTGGATATTGAGATCTGATGGCCTTGGAGGGACAGGAGCAGAAAAGAGGAGCCTTGAGAGGCTGCAGATATGAGCCAAGTCCCAGGGAAGGGTGCAATGCCTAGGCAGCATGTCTCTCCCTTCTGCCCCCTCCCCAGATTACCACTCTGTCCCATCTTGTTGGGGACAGTTGAGGGTCTAACTCTGCACCTCAAGCTGGGCTCAAACTCATAGTAATAATCCTGCCTCCCACAGCACAAGTGTACCAGGTGGAGGCTCCCATGTCTGCCTGGCTGAAATTTTCACTCAGATAGGAGGAACCTGTCTTCCATTTAGCGCTATTGAGCAAGAAGCTAATTCTGTAGTCTTCACCTCTAGTTACTCCAGAATTTATTATACTGCTTAAGCTGGGAGTCCTTCCTCATAGATAACCCAGATCTCTCTTTGATGGGGGTCTGTGATGCTCCAGGGCAGAGGGAGAGTGGCTGGTTTTCATTTGTTGGCAAAGTTCTCAGCCTTTCCAATGAACAAAAGTGGATCACTTGCCTGCCTGAGAGGTTTTGGTTTAGGACTCTAGATTATCCTCTTTTTAACCATGAAGAATGCTTCTAGAATGAACAGCCTTTTTAGGAAATGTTAATAGTAACTTTGGATTCCATCTTCAGATAAGAGAACATAGGAATATATGCAATTCCTGTAATGCACATTTGACTCGGTTCCTTCCCAGATTTCCACCCAAGCCTGGACTGGGAGTATCAAAGTATAGGAAAGGAGCCTGGTGATCATCTAAGACACAGACACACACAGACACAGACACACACACACACACGCACGTACACGCGCATACACACACTTAAAGTTAACCAGTTAGAGACCGGCAGAAACAGGAGCAAACACCCAGGCTTCCTGGCCTTGTGTCTACCCTTAGCCCCAACCCCCAGCTTCCCTTTATTGCCATCAGTCCAGACTTCTGCTCCCCAACACCCCCTACCTTACTTCCCTCCTCCCAGGCTTCCCACCAGCTTGTCAGCTAGAGGGACACACCATTTCAACTTTCTCTACACCATTCCCATTGATTTCTCTGCTTTATTGTTCAACTCCACGTGGCTCTGCGCAATGCCCTTCCGAATTAAATCTAACTTCACCTGCTTTAGGAGCCCTCTGAAGCCCTAAGCTAGTGCTTCCATTTCCCAAGCCTGGTTACACACTCCTGTTTTGAGACAGTTGAACTTGCTAGTAGCAAAGGATGACCTTGAATTTCAGATCTTCCTTTGGCCACCACGCCCAGTTTCCTTGATACTGTGGATGGAACCAAAGGCATCCTGCATGCTAGGCAAGCACTGTGTCCCCTCCCTTAGGCTGCTTCCCCAGTCCCCAAGAGCTTCTGTCTGAATGCTTCTTTCCCTGCCCTGGCCTCTATCATCTTGCTTTCGGTCAAGAGTTTCTTATGGAAGAGCCACTTTGTTCCTTGGGGCTCTGCAACTTCCTCTCCATCCTCAGACAGTTCACACCATAGAGCCACTGAGGCTCAGTCAAGGGCTGAAGCTCAGCAGGTAGTTATCCCAACTACAGACACTTGTCTGGAAGCAGCCCCCACCCCCAACCAGAGCTTTCTAGAAGGGATGACCAAGAATAATCACCAACAAATGCTATATTTGTCTGACACACCCAGAATTTATAGGATGAATGTTTTCTGACCCAAGTTCTTACCTGTCTGTTGAAATCTAGGCCATTTCTATCATTTCCTGAAAAGAGAGAACAGATGCATATGTATTAGACCCCAATGCAATCGGAAGAGAGTGAGGGGAGGGAAAAGGATGTTGGAAGGGGAGTCGGCTTGCCTATGCTGTCTTCCTGTTCATCCGGTTTGCTAGAAACATAAGGTGGACGTCTCCTCCAGAGGAATGAGTAGCCAGGGAAAGAGTCACCTTGGAGGGTGCCCTGACTTGCCCAAAGTCACACAGCAAAACAGTCCCCCTAGGGATAGACGTTTTATCTGACCAACCAGAGCTCCAGAACTATCACCTAAAGCCTACGCTCCCCTCACCTAGGTGTTCTGTCCTTCACTGATAAGAAGAGGGGACTGACCAGCAGCACTAATACAGGGATTGTCCTAAGGTAACTGAGACAACCAGCTCTGTCCTCTAGGCATTACCATGCCTAAATCTTGGTACACGGGTACCCGTCTGTCTTATCCCTCCCCCTTAGTCCACTTATACTTCTTGTTTCGTTCATCTTGTTTCCTCCATTGTTACTTTAAAATGATCAGATGTGACTGGGTGTGGTGGCCCATGTCTTTTAATCCCAGCATTTAGGAGGCAGAGGCAGCCAGATCTGAGTTCAAGACCAGCCTAGTTTACTAGTGAGTTCCAGAGCTGGACAGAGAAATTCTGTCTCAAAAAAAAAAAAAAACCGTCAATTATAGTCCAGGCCTATTTCTTTCCTGAGGATGGCTTTCAACTCCTGATCCTCCTCCTCCACCTCCTAAATGCTGGGATTAACAGGTGTGTGCCACCACACCCTACCTTTTTTTCTTCTTGACAAAATAAATAAATACATGGTTAACAGAAAAGCTGCTTGGTGCAAGAGCCTAAAATGGCAGGAAGATTGCTCTATAAAGACATAACCACAATTAATAGTTGGGGTATTTTGTAGTAGCCATCCCTCTTTTTTTTTTTTCAAAATCTTCTTTAGATTTATTTATCTTTATGTGAATTAGTGTTTGACCTGCATGTATGCCTGTGTGAGGGTGTCAGATCCCCTAGAACTAGAATTATTGACAGTTGTGAGTCGCCATATGGGTGCCAGGAATTGAACCCAGGTCCTTTGGAAGAACAGTCAGTGCTCTTAACTGCTGAGCCATCTCTCCAGCCTCATCCCTCCATCTTTTTTTGAGGCAAGGTCTTTTTTTAGCCTTAACTGTCCTCAAACTTGCTATGTAGCTGAGGATGATATCAAACTCCTGATCTTCCTGCCTCTACTTCCTATGTGCTAGGATTTCAGGCATGTACCACCGACCCCAGATTTAAACTATACTTTGAATGGAACCCAGGGCTTTGGGCCTATTAATCAACCACCCTATCACCTGTCCATATCTCAGGCCATTTTATAGCCTTTCATTCTAACTTTTTTTGTGACTGTTTATCATCTATCTAGGCTTTTACCCTTTTTCCAGGGAGCATAGTAAATCTGTTTTCGTATGCTATATGCTATTAGAACTATGACTACTTCGCTTATGCTTTCAAACTTCACTTTAATTGATACATAATATTCCATTATAAAGACATACAGTAATTTGCTTAAATATATACTTATTACTAGATAAACTATTTCCACTCTTTGTAATTACATTTTTTTTTTTTTGGTTTTTTGAGTCAGGGTTTCTCTGTGTACTTCTGGCTGTCCTGGAACCCGCTTTGTAAGCCAGGCTGGCCTCAAACTCAAGAGATTTACCTGTCTCTGCCTCCTGAGTACTGGAATTAAAGGTGTGCGCCACCTGACTGTAGTTATATTATTGTATTCAGCTATCCCTCAATGAGAGAAGCTGCAATACAACCTTCTTTTGGGCCCCATGGACTATTGACTCCATACGTGTGGGGAAAATTAGCATTTATTAAACATTACATTGTACACTCAGCCAACCAGCTGGCTCACTGGGTTAAAGTACCTGCTGCCAAGCCTGATAATAATCCAAGTTCATCCCTGGGACCAGCATGACAGAAGGAGAAAAGCAAGTGCTGCTAGCTGTCCTCCGAGGGACGGACAGATGCTGCAGCTGGTAAAGTCCTCTTCCAGAGGACCATACTCCATCCCCAGCGGCCACATAGGGCAGCTCATAGCCTGCTTAGCATTGCAGATCCCGGGAATCAGACACCCATTCCCGGCCAATGCCAGCAACATGCACGTACCCACCCACCCACTTATATACACACAAGTCCTCTGAGCTCCACAAAATGCCCGTGGCACATGCGTATCCCCCCATGAGTGAATAAATGAATGTTAAAGCCTTTAAAAAAAAAGCAGTGCTCATTTCTAAGCTGGCACTGAACTTAGAATATAATAGAATCTCAGTATACTGGTTAAATGAATTACCAAATGCATGGGTCACCGCTTAGCATGGCATCTAACCCTCACTTGCCCTCTTTTCTGCAGCCCTTTTGTGCTTTGTCTTCTGGGGCTTCCTCCCTCCCTCCCTCCCTGGCACACTGAGTTCTGTTCAGAACCTTCAAAGGGCCCACATGTTACCACGCCACCTCAAGGGTAACCCTGTACAGCCTCATCCCTCTCTCCTCAGGAAGGCTTCTGGTCGTGAGACACACACTGTTTTAAGTTCCTATTCATCTGTGGTTTCTTGTCAATTTCTTGAAACACCTAACACAAATCAGAGGCTTGAGAAATGTCTGAGACATGGCTGGGTGTGACCCAAGTGACTTCCCCAGCTCCTCTCAGAAGGTACTGGGAGCATGTAGATGTCTAAGCTGAAACAAGACGCTAGGACCTAACAGAGGCATGAGGTACATGCTTGACAGTCATCATAGCCCACCTCTCCACATCTGGATGAGGAAGCTGCTTCGTCCTTCATTTCTTTTCTGCACAAGTCCCAGCTTCCCTCCCAGACTGCCCTGGATATGTTTGACCTGGCAGCTCTCCCTCCCAGCCTCCAGGAAGCCTGGGAAGTGGCACCTGTGAACTTCAGGCTGTGACCTGGCTCACTGGGACTCGGCTGCTGCCCCAGTGCTCCAGATCGAGATGTCTGGTGAGTTATTCCTGGCTCACTTTCACAGAGAAGGGAGGTGGTGGTAGTGACGTGCTAAGCATTGGCCCAGGGTCACCAGACTCTTCCTAGGATGCTGGACATCCCTTCAAGGTGTGGGGCACAGTAGAGCATTCTTGGAAGGAATCCCAGACTTGTCATCAAAGGGCTACAGTCCAGGCCCCAAGCTGTGTGAATTCCTTGGTCAAAACAGGGACCAGCTGAAGTCTCAGGCTTCTCAGTGTTAAACAAAGACTTATAGCATCTCCTCCTTCCCAGAGACACAGAGGCCTGCGTGAGACAAAACTGGAAACTACACAGTTTCCTTTGGGAAGTCCTGATACATCCTGGGCCATTTCCCCACGGGCAGCCCCTGTGTTAGAGACTTTGCCCACGCTGACTGGAAAGCCATTCTCTAGCTAGAAAGCATTTGATGAGTGTTTTTCAGGACCCAGTCAAGTGTCACATCGTAAGCAAGGCAGTCCCAAAGCAAGTGATTTCTCCTCCCACATCTTTCATTTATATTTTTAGGGTAGATTCTATATTGTTCATTTTTATTTGGTTTCTTTTTCCTTTTTGGGGTGGTGGGGGGGGCAGGATTTCATGTATCCCAGGCTAGCCTTGAATTTGGTGTATAACCGAAGGTGATCTTGTACTTCCAATCTTCCTGCCTGCACCTCCCAAGAGGATTATAGGCTTACCCTATCATGCCTGATTTATACAGGGCTGGGAATGAAACCCAAGGTTTCCCACATGCTAGACAAGCACTCTGCTAAATAAGCTACAACCTCAGCCCTGTTTACTTTTTTTTTTTTTTGAGGCAGAAACTTACTGTATAGTCCAGGCTGCCCTTACACTCATGATCCTCCTGTCTGTCTCCAAAAGTGCTAGGATTATAGGTGTATACCACCATTCCTGACTGTGCCAACTTTTTTAGAGTCAGTGGTTTGTACTTTAGTTTCCCTCACAAATGCATGAGCTCCTGGAATTCAGGTTTACTATAATCTTCATCTCTGGGCCCTGAGTGCTTAACACAGAACCTGGCATGTGGCATGTGTTCAATGACTGTCTAACTAATCAGAGTTACCAAGACTGTTGTTAAAGCTAACCTATTTGGACATAGAATCTCCAGGCATCAGCACTTCTGTAGCCACTTGAGTGCATGCAATGAGTGTGTGTGTGTGCGCCGCATGTACACACACACACACACACACACACACTTCCCTTGCTAAGCCCCAGCTCCCTCTGGGAGCCTCTTCTGTCACTTGCAGAAAAGTACAGCAAAGCACATGCAGCCAGGGACATTCCTTTCAGAGCCTACACAGGAGTAGGATAACCAAAGAGAATACCCCTTCCCACGGTTGAGTGGCTTGGCCTCAGAGAGCTCTGGTGAGGACAGGCATTTGGAATTCTATACGATAAAATTAAATTCTCAACCCAGCAGATCTACCCAAGCCAGTGTTTGATACATAGAAGTGACCATTAGACTTTAATAAACAGCTCAGGCAAGTAAGCAGGATGCACGCTGATTGGATTTGTAAGCGGTTCAGACAGAAGACAATACAAAAAAGTGGGTGACAGGGTTGGCATTAGGAAACATGTTGGTGGGCGCTAATAGAAAACCAAAGCAAACAAGACAAAGTAGTAAGTGGGAGACAGTGCAGATAAGTTAATGATACAACTTAAAGATGGGGAGACTGAACCATATAATTAGAAATCACTTAGATGGAAGTATTTATGTTACACATTTCTGATTTTTTGGTTTTTTGTTTTTGTTTGTTTTTGTTTTTGAGACAGGGTTTCTCTGTGTAGCCCTGACTGTCCTGGAACTCTGTTTTAGACCAGGCTGGCCTCCAACTCACATAGATCCGCTTGCCTCTGCCCTGAGTGCTTGGATTAAAGGTGTGCGCCACCATGACAGACATAGACATGTAACACATTCTCTCTCTCTCTTCTCTCTCTCTCTCTCTCTCTCTCTCTCTCTCTCTCTCTCTCTCTCTCTCGTTGGGGAAATAGCTCACTGAGTAAAAGCATTTCCTGTGTAAACCTGTGAACTTGAGTTCAATCCCTGGAACCTAAAAAATCAGCTGTGATGGTGGCAAGTATCTGCTCTGCAGCCCCAGCACTTGAAACTGGGATGGGGATGGGGGGTGGAGCGTTAGCCTGGAGTGAAGAGACAGAAACAACTGAGACTCTGCCTCTGCAAGTGGAAGGTGAGAACCAACTCCAGAAAGTCAGTCTTCCCACCTCCCGCAACGTGCTGTGGGATGTGCAAGTCTTCATTCCTCGATCCCATCAGTAATCAATTAGTCAATCACTTTTAAAATTAGTAAACCACTGGTTTATTCTAATTAGGAAATTGTTTTAACAAACAAGCTGGCAATTTGCTTTTCTATCTAGAGTGGATAGTCAGCCAAAGCGGTCAAATTGCACAGATACACCCCACTTTTACAATCGCTGCTACAATGAGGATCCAGATGAAGTCTTTTGTCAACAAAGCTAATAGCCAGCGTCAAACTGGAACCAAGAATAGGAATAATCACAGCTGATACACTGGGCAATTAAAAACTCAAGTGGCATATTTTAAGACACTTGACCACCAAAACCACCACAGGAATTAAAATGAGGGATTAGCTTTGTTACGTGTAATAATGCTAATTGGACTTGAAAAGGAAACTGTCTTTTATGTTTTAGAGATGCATACTCCCACACTTAGAGTCGAGAATTACAACGTCTATAATTTATAAGAAAATATTCCAGGGGGCTAGAGAGATGGCTCGGTGGTTAAGAGCATTGACTGCTCTTCCAGAGGTCCTGAGTTCAATTCTCAGCAACCACATGATGGCTCACAACCACCGGTAATAAGATCTGGTGCCAACTTCTGTCTGCAGGGACACATGCAGGCAGACCATTGTATACATAATAAATAAATCTTTTAAAAAAAATATTCCGGCAACAGGAATGGCCGAAATTTGACAGCAGCTGAGAGAGTGATACCGGGGGGCTGACTGTATTAGCCTCTACCCTTTGTGCTTTTTTAAAGGATATACAACAACAAAAAAATAGGAACATAAATGAAGCTAAATAAAATAAGGCAGAAACGAATGGCTGAAGCAACTGTGACAAAATGCTAGGAAAAGACTCTCCCACCAAGTCACAGCCCCAGTTCTTGCTCCCTAGATCTCTTGCCTGAAATTGTCTTGCTGTGTCCATCTGGAGAAAGGGCTATAATCAGAATCTAACCAAGGAGCTTTTGGGAACTTCATCTGCTCCAGACGGGATACCTTCAGGAACAGATCAGTAAGTCTAATACGAGTATCTCTAGGACACAGAACTGAACCACAAGTATAGGAAGTATAACATGTGTAGATCAGGTTGGCCTTAACTTTGTGGCAATCCTCCTGCTTCCGCCACCAAGTCCTGGTGTTACAGGTGTGTGTCACCAAGCCTGGATCAAGGCTGTGTGAGGATCTTATTTTTGATGATTGGAAGGATTTACCTGTTAAAAAGCCCATTGTTCATGCTAAGGGTTAAGCTGAAATAGACCTCACTGATTACGCCTTTGGGCCTTGTGTTTCACAATACCGGCTACTTTGCTTGATAATATTTGTAAAAATGGGCTCGGGAACCCTGGCATGCATGGTGGTTTGTGTCTTTAATCCCAGAACTCAAGAGGCAGAGGCAGGCAGGCCTCTCCAAGAGTTCAATGTCAGCCTGGTCTACGTAGTGAATTCCTTAAAAAAGCAGGGAAGGGGTTTCAGGAGATGACTCTGTGGGTAAAAATCACAAGCCACACACATACCTGACAACCTGAGTTCAATTCCCAGAACCATATAAGAAGTTGGATGCAACGGTGTGCATCTGTGTTCTAAGCACTCTTATGGCAAGAGGGGAGAGAGAGAGGAGGATCGCTGGGAAACTATTATGCTAGCTAGCCTGGTATATACTACCAGAATATACTATATACTACCAGTATATACTATAGCAGAATCAAGAGAGACCTGGTCTCAGCAAGCAAGAAGTGATGCCTGAAAGCCACGTGGAGGCCGCTGACCTCCACATGGACCATGGCACGCACATACATACTCCACAATCAATACATTTAAAAAAAAACTGTAAAAAGGCATTTCATACTTGATTGCATCATGATAAATCAGTATCAGTTTGACTAAGCACACATGAATAAAATACCAATTATATCTTTCAAAAATACAGACTATAGGGGGCTGGAGAGATGGCAGCAATTAAGAGCACTTGCTACTCTTGCAGATAACCTGGGTTCTGTTTCCAGCCCCTACATGGTGGCTCACAACCATCTGTGACATCAGTTCCAGGATATCTGATGCCCTTTTCTGACTTCTGAGGTCACTAGGCTTGAACGTGATATATATACACATATAAACATTAAGTACTCATAGACATACATAAAATAAATAAATCTAAAAAAAAAATACAGGTAAAGGGCCAGTGTGTTGGCTTAGGAGGTAAAAACCCTTGCCAAGAAGCATAAGACACTGAATCCCAGGATTTACATGGTGGAAGGAGAGAACCGACTCCTGCAAGTTGACCTTTGGCCTCCACACAAGTGGCAGGGCAAGCATCCCTCTCCCAAATAAAAAATTAAAAAAATTAAAAAAACAATGAGTTTCTAGGAACTAAAAATAAATTAAAAACTTAAAATAACAATAAAATACAGATGAGCCAGGTGTGGTGGTATATAGTTCTGGCACTTGGGAGGTGGATATAAGAGGACCAAGAATTTAAGGTCAAGCTCAGCTACATGACAAGTCTGAGAGCAGCTTGAGCTGCACGGACTATTTCAAACACACGCACATACACACAGATACACAGAGAGACAGGAAGAGGCCGAGATAGAGACAGATAGATGAGTTAATTCTTAAACTATTTTTCTCTTGTCCATATGACTAATTTAAAATAATCAAATTACTATTATTTTAGGTGTATTGGTATTTGGCTTGTATGTCTGTGAGGGAGTTGAATCCACTAGAACTTGAGTTACCAACAGTTGTAAGCTGCCATATAGGCACTGGGAATTGAACTCAGGTGGTCCTCTGGAAGAGCAGCCAGCGCTCTTAACCACGGAACCACCTCTCTAGCTCTGACTAAATTTTTTTTTTAAGTAAAAGTTGAAAAAAGATTCAATGAGGGGACATCTGAAAGCTGCTGCAGCAACATCTTATGCGCAAGTGACGACACCAGCTGCTCTTTTCTGTCCTTCCCAAAGTCTGGCGTGGAAGAGAAGCAACCTCAGCTGGATCCATTCAAAGAGAACAAGGGCCTATAGAAAAGCAGGCTTCACCTAGGGGTATAGGGAAATTCTGTTGGAATTATCCACAGGGGAGCCTGCAGTTGCTGTGGCCATCGGAACACTCAAGCAGATGTCACTAACTTATCAAAGGCCATCAAATGAGCTCTACAATTCTCTCCATCTCTAAAATCTCAGGATTGGATGCAGTTGATGAAAAGGTATCAGGGCCATTTCTTCCCTCTGCCTGGGCCTCTTCAGATGCAGTAAGGCTCATCTGCCTCCTTGCAGTTGTTGTGCACACAAACAGATCAGTAATGGGAGGAAAAAGGAGAGGAAGGGGCAGGGCAGAGAGGACTCCCAAAGCTTATCTAGAATCTCCTATTTGTGACCCTAAGGATGAATGGGTGACATCTCTGTTAAACTGGAAGGACCGCCTTCTGGGGTCTCTGCAAGCTTCTTTTAGCTTTTAGTCTTTCTGAATCTCTGGATCAGGAGGTCTCCAGAGAGAGAGAAAGCAAGAGGTGAGGCAAACTCCTTGGAACCATGGCTCTTGGGCCAGGAACCCAGGGGAATTGCCCAGGTAGATTTTTGGCTTTAGGGAAGATGAGGTTAATTATTATTTTATTTTACAAATGAGAAGCTGAGTCTCAAGCATCCCTGAAACAATCTCCCAACTCTGAAGTTCAAGTCTGTAGACATGACAGGAGTGAATTTACAGCCCAGCCCAGCCTGCTCAGGAGACAGTCTAGATTGCCAACCCAAGTCTACTGGCTTGGCTGATGGGTCATTGCACCCACAGTGACAGAAGCTTTAAAGTGTTGGTATGGGTTGGGAATGATCCCCACGGGAAGTCCAAAGCTCTAGGTCACTGAGCCTAGCGCAATTCCACTGTGAACAGCACAAACTCAGAGAACATCTGAGCAGTTCATCCAAGGCTCAGCTTAGCTTCCCAAATCTAGCATCACCTTGGTCCTACCTGCTATCCAAGACCCCATCTCTACCAAGAAGCTCTCAACAGAGTAAGATGGCAGAGGCCACAGTTGAAGGCATTGGGCTGAACATCATCCTAGCAAACAGACTATAGGAGATCAAAACAGGGTAAAAGGCACATTGAACTCTAGAGTCCCAGGATTCTAGGTAGACTCCCCTTAGGCCAGGGTGGTCAAAATACCCAACAGATGGGAAGAAACTGAAGGGTCAGAATGCAGGAGGTGAGTTTGGGGGCAGCTCCTACTTCTAGCCCTCCTCCTCTTTGCATCTGAAGAACAAGAGCCAGCAAGTGAGCAGACAGCAAGTGCACTGTGCTGCATGCCAGGCCTCCCCAGCACCAGGAGACGGGTCCAGGAGAAGGCCTGCCCTCCCACCTCTGAACCAAGAGAGCTGACACCCAGACTGATGGGCCTCCTGCTTTGCATGGCGTTGGCAGCAATGGGATGTGATTTTGCCTGGGGAGCAATTCTCTGGGTGAGGGAGGTGGAAGCCCATACCAAGAACTGTTCCAGCAGGATTTTTCACTTCTGCCTGGTAAACAATGCAAGGAGCACTCAGCACAGAGATTGGGCCTCTCCCATTTCTGGATGGTTCTCAGCAGCTCTTCTCCCCCGTAGAACTCAGTAGAACATCCAGTGACACTTAAGGACAATTTGACAACTTGCTGGTACTTCTTAAGCCAGCAACTATGAAGGTAGGCCCTTGGAAAGTTATTCTGAGACATAGACACACACACACACCCCAATGAAATAAATAAATAATTCTACCAGTGAACTAGAAAGCATGACCCACCATTCAAGGTTTTGTCCTCTGAACACACTGTGAATGGGCTGTAGGTTCATTTTCAAAACTGCTCTACATTTCCTGAATTTTATGCAAATGTCCATCTCCCTAGCCTTCAATCTCCCTTCGATATGAAAATGAAAAGTTTCTAGGGGCTGGAGAGCTGGCTCAGTACTTAAGAGCTCTTCTCGATCCTCTAGAGAACCTAAGTTCAACCCTCAGCATCTACAACAGGTAGCTCATAACCAATTGTGATGCCAGGTCCAGGGGGGATCTGACAGTCACCTTCAGCCTCTGAGGGCACCCGTGTTCACATGCACATTCACATACAGAGACACATATGCATAATTTAAAATAACTAAAACAAAAGTTCCTAAAGACATTCCTTCCACTTTCCTTTTAAGAGGAAATACCTAGAACCTAGGGACAACATTTGAAGCTGCTTGAAGAACAGGACCCAGAAGAACCCAAGAAGAACTGTGGGAGGAGGGCTGTCGTAGGAATTAGGAGGGATGAGATTCAATTTTCCACTAGTGAATTATCCCTGGTCCAGTCAGGGTATGGATGGTGATGAAAAGTTCTACACATGCCCGTAATCATGGACACTGCGCCCAGGGCAGACATCCCTAATGAACTTGAGAATCCTTATCCTCTTCCCTAAAATCAGTACCATGCAGCAGCCACTGGTGGTCAGAACCACCACTCTAAAAGGAGCTGCTCACTGCCTTAGGGCTTCAGAATTTCAGTGTGTGGGGGTTCCCACAATTTAAAATACACATTCCTCTAGTCTAAAGACATGAACAATAGAACTCACAGATTTTAATAGACATGGCCTATTGAGCTGTCTGATGTGTGGTCTCTGTGTGACTGTTAATAAGGTCAAATCTGAAGCCTGCGGGCATGTGTTGTGGGACAGACCTTATTTATATCTTAGCACTCTGAAGGGTGGAGACAGGCCAGCCTTGACTACATAGAGAGTTCAAGGCCAACCTTGGCTTTGTAAGACCCCCTCTCAAAAAGAAGAAACCGAATTTGGAGACTACTCACCAGTTCCTTTCTCCCAAAGCTCAAGAGCCTAAGATAATGCTATAGGTACAAAGGAGCATCCTCCCAGCTTCCCACTGCAATTTTTCATGTCATTCACTGATAAAGGAAATCCATCTCACCACAGTCCTCCGATATCTTAGGAAATATAATCCCCATTTCTTCTCCATCTGAGTTATGGATTGGGATTTCTGGGGCATCCATGCATTGCCCCTGCATCTCTTCTTGATGAAACACTGTTGCTGAAATCATTAATAGAAGGAATCCAGTTGGGCTAGATGGTCTAGGACCAAGACGAAGGAGCATCCTGAGATCAGAAAGGGTCTAGGGTCTCAGTTCCCTGATGCAAGGAAGTGGTACACAGCAATCTAAGATATCTCATCAAAAGCACATATCAGAGTCTCCTGACCCTGGAAAAACAGTTGAATCTGCATTCAAAGGCAGTTAAATATGCTCTGTGAAACAGACCTCTATTCTAGTCACATTCATTATGCACATTTCAGTGTAGCACACTGACCACGGTTGTTTTTTGTTTTTTGTTTTTAATCAGAGGAGACCATAGAGGCAAGATGTCTGTCCTCTGTGTGTTCATGAGGTCAAACCTGAAACCTGCAGGGCAACACCTGCCTGTAATCCCAGTACTTTAGAGTTAGAAGTAAGAAGGTCATGAGTTCAAGGCCAACCTTGGATACTTAGCAAGTTCTGAGACAGACTCTAAAACCCAGACTTGTCAGTTACAGGTAAGGACACTAAGCCCTAGAGAAAGGCTAATGAATGACTGGCTATCCAAATGCCACCGCATTACTGCCAACTGAAACTTCTTTCGGAATGGCTGAAGTAAGTCAAATAAGCAAGAAAGAAGCTTTAGATTTTCTAGAATTTTAAATAACATTTGGTCTTGTTGACTCTCCCATCTGTTAGCACTAGGTGGAAGAGGGCTCTTGCCTCAGGTCCCTCCCTTCTTCTTCCCTCTATTTCCTGAGAGATGAAGACACACTTGAGTTAGGACCAATACAGTCCTCACAAGGGTACATGTATACACACACACACACACACACACACACACACACTACATATGATCACTTAGCAGTCCCTGGAGCATTGTTTTAGCTCTGAAGTCCTGGACCACAGACCAGCTTGATTAGGAGACAGAGTCCATGCTTCTAATTGGCTATTAGGTCACTGCACCCACTGCATGGACACTTTGTCCTCCAGGGATGAATACTAACAAATAACATTAAATGGCAAGCATTGTTCTAAGTGCTTTACAAACAAACTTTGATCCTCACAGAAGCCTATGAGGTAGATACTGTTATTAATCCCATTTTATAGATGAGAAAAAATGAGCAGAAAGCCTTTAAATAATGAGCAAAGAGTAGTAAGCCTTTAACTAATGACCCTGAGGTCAGAGTAGGCTAGAGGAGCAACAGAGCCCTTCCTGAGCCATTCACATCACTCAAAGAGCCTGGAAAATACTGGGTGCGCATGCCATCCTCATGGGTTAGCGCTGACCATGGCTAGAGAACTTCAATTTCACCATTCTTCACCTGAGGCACAAACACAACCTCAAAGAGGGACACCGCCAGTTTGGGTGGTATAGTGGGAAAGAGGAGACCAGAATTCAGCTGTCCTCTCATCTTCTTGGGCAAACAAACTACAGAGACTGTTTCTCAGACAATAAAACTCAGACATGACCAGTCCTGAAGCCCTCAGAGGAATGAAGTTCAGAACCTAGAACTACAATTTGGTAGTCCTGACCCATGACCTCAGGCCACCAAGAGGGTGCAAGAGGGGATAAGAGACCTAGTCTGTCTTCTGGCTAGGTAGTCATAACATCCACAGGCAGGTTCCCAGGGTCTGGGGAGATGGGCTGCCAGGGAGTTAGTAAGCATTGGGCATGCCTTCCTTTGATAACTTGGAGCCCTTGAGCCAACATTTGCCAGCCAGCTTAACCCCTTTTGTCCACGCTTCCCTCCTCAAGAAAACCTTAATCAGCCTCATTTGAATTTCAAATGACCTCTCCCTTCTCCCCCTCCCCACCCCAATGGGCTTTGAGGCAGGGATATGGAAATTCATCCTGCAGTATGGAAATCATCACCCTATGCAAATGATGAGCGGGACCCCATTGTCATAGCAACCTCCCGGTTTCCTCTCCTCTCTGTACCTCTTCTGGGCTCTCAGGTTTGACTTTTTCTATTCTCTTTCCAGCTTGAACAAGGGTGGGGAGAGGACAAGCCGCATGGCTGTGGGCCTTGTTGGAACTGACAGCCGGCAGGTGGGGCATCCAGACCTGAGGTCACCTGCTGGGTCAGGCCTGCCAGGCCACCTGCTCTAGAGCAAACTTGGACCAGGCACACGCAAGCAAGGCCAACCACTATTTTTTCTAGGATAAACCAAGGATTCTGTGTGTGTATGGGGTGGGGAGAGGTTCTAGACTCTAGGGGATACAATGAAACCCCCAGAAATGGAGTCAGGAGTGAGGGGGTGTAGGGGCTCCATTGTTGCTGTGGTAGGAGCATGGAACCTATATGTAAAATACCATGCAAATGAGCACCTATTATTGTTTGAGTCAACAACAGTATTTCACTGGTGCTTTTTGGGAGATGCCTATAGCTCTGTTTCCCAGGCGCCTGTCTTGGCACAAAGGTCTCCCCTCCCTGCCCTTAACCCATGACTCCTGACCAGTGAGCTCACAGGTCCCTGGAGAACTCAGGAGGGCACTTTGAACTGCTGGTGGCTGAAGCCCCTAAATATCTAATCTGGTCACCTTAGAGGAAGGATTTTGGTATGCCTGCCCTGGACACTCAGACTCATATAAGAGAAAGCTAGGATGATTTCATATAGTCGCCCCTCATTTAAGTACACTCAGCTCTGAATTGGTCCCTGTGTCTCCGAATCAGAGGCTCACTCCCCCAAAAAGGAATGAGAGAGAAGCTGGGCCTCCTTGTCCCTTTCTGTTCTTGTCCTTGGCAATGCCCCAGGCCACAGCAAACGCGCTGCCTGAAACTTACCTGTCCCTGCTGCCCCATCCTCATCTGTTTCTAGAGGAGGAGGAAGGTTTTGGTAAAGAATAAAGGCCTAGGTTGCGGCAGTAGCCTGGACACACTGCTCAGTACCTGATCTCCCTGTGTGCTGGAGGCAAGGTGCCGTGCATTTCATGAATATACTTATGCCTATCTCCTACTGGAGACCCATCTCCATCCACCCACATCTGCCATCTCTGGATCAAGGGCATAGGAAGATGTGCCCAGGTTCCGGTGTACCCAGCTCAAGGGAGTCAAAGGCAAGAGATATCCTTCTACCAAACACAAACTGTTTCTAGGCAGTGCACCTTCAAGTGTGGCCAATCGAACAAGGCTGATGTGCAGACTTGCATTAAGGTCTGTGGTCAGGTACAGACTGAGTGAGATCTTAGAAAGACTAGTAGCACACCAGGAGCTTCCTGTTGACCTGGGTGTAGAGCTCTTTGGATGTTGCTGGAAGCAGTCTTAGGTCAAACCCTAGGGTCTCACTCAGTTCCATCACAACAATACTGACCTGTGACAGACTGGAAAAAACAATGGTCCTCCTTCTGGGACTGTTTGGACACAGGAATATACTCAGAGGCAAGGAAGGGAAGCCAGGTGATAGAGACAGCTCACACTTGCCTGCCTCTGTCCTCCTCAGCCTGGCCCCTGTCATGCTGGAAAGGGAGGAAGCCATTTCCTTAAATAGACTTCCAAGAGGAAGAGACAGTGGTGTAGGTAGGACCTTTTGGTTGGGTTTGTAGCCTTAGCTACCCCTCTGCAGGTTGGGCTGGGAACCCACAGACGAGCAGCTATAGCCGGAAGTCATCAAGGCGTAGGTATGAGCTACCTCTGTGGCTGTTCTATTTGCTGCCTTTCTCCAAGGGCTGGAGATCAGAAGGCAGTTCCAGACACTGTAGGGTACTCTCCTGAGACCTTCAGCAAATAGTCACAGTTGGAAGCCTGGGTGGTGAATCACTTCTAATTTCCCAGTCACAGAAACCAGAAATAAGATGAGAATGGAAGCCACTCTGAAATTAGTCAAAACGAGAGACTACAGCAAAATGGTTGCACATAAGGGATTTTGTTTGGTTGGTTTTGCTATTTTGTTTTTTGAGACAGGGTTTCTCTGTGTAGCTTTAGTGCCTGTCCTGGAACTAGCTCTTGTAGACCAGGCTGACCTCGAACTCAGAGATTCTCCTGCCTCTGCCTCCTGAGTGCTGGGATTAAAGGTGTGCGCCACCACCGCCCAGCTCATCTGTGAGGGATAGTAAGAACTTCAGACACTTCAATTCCTATATGAACAAGGAACCAAGAGAAATGAGAAAGTTTGGCTTTTTTGTTTGTGTGTTTCTTGAGACAAGGGTTTCTCTGTGTAGCCCTGCTCTCCTGGAACTCTGTAGACCAGGTTGGTCTTGAACTCAAAGAGATTTACCTGTCTCTGCCTCCCGAGTGCAGGGATTAAAGGTGTGCGCCACCACTACCCCGTGGGTTTGGCTTTTCTTAGGGATGGTAACCAAGTGAACAATAAGGAGACTAGGTACTCTCATTAACAGGACTCTTATTTTCCAAGGATGGGTTTGAATGTTTACAAAGGGCCCAGGGTACACAGTAAGAGGTGCTCTCAGAATCTTGATACTGTCAGGAACCCATTCTGGTTCTGCAGAAGTGAGGGACGGTGAGGGATGGATCTGAGGCAGACTGAGGATCAGTCCTAGAGACCAGATATACCCTCTCATTGTTTTATTTTTGCAGATCACCTTCCTCCCCCACCCCATCCCCTCACAAGGAAGCTGAAGTCTCAGGCACTTTCCCCACATCTTGGTAATAGCACGTTTCCTAATTACAACCGTATGATAGGCGGTGTAATTACAACTGTATGATAGATGGTGTTTTTGTGGTGGTGTGTTCTTTTCAAGCTGTTCACACCCACTCTCATTTAGTCATAAACAGGCAGGACGTGTGTGCACACGTGCTCACACACGAGTCTCCTTAGAACAGGTGTCAAGAGAAGCCTCTTTTTTTACACACAGTTCCAGAGTCTTACCTGACCCTCAAGCACTTCTGGGCTTCTCCTGTCCTTCCAATCTTTGTAAGACCACTTTACCTAGGAACTGAAAGCTACCCTCATCTCCCAAAACTTCCCTCCTAGTCTTTCCTGGAATCTCACCTCTTGGTGGCAATCCTCAGCTTGGTTCCTCAGGAACTCGGGAGGGTGGATATCTGTGAGCTTCAGGAAGGAGCAGATCCTTACCCAAGAGGGAATTAGTCCTCGGCATCACTACTCTTCTTCAAAGGTCTGAGGAAACCACAAATCTCTCTGTGCCTTGCTGGTCCTCCCCTGGACAGCATGCCCATTTTGTTTAAAGCCACATTGGAAGTTCTTTGGGCCACCAGACAAGTGAGTCTTCTGGGTGGTTCTAGACTGCAGACTGATGTTAGTCATTCAGTCTCACAGATAAGACAAGGATGTCTCAACTGGGAGGAATGAACAACAAAGCCCAGTACCCTCCCTCCCTGCTAGTATGATGAACACTGCTTCACAAAAGAGGTGGGGGAGGGAGTTCTTTCCCAGGCTAGACCCTCACCACTCACCAGCAGAAGCAGATGACCCTCTTTCCCTCTGATCCCCAGTAAGCTGGCTACTCTTATGTCAATTTGACACAAGCTAGAGCCATCTATCTGTAAGGAGGGAGCTTCAACTAAGAAAAGCCTTCCATAAGATCCAGCTGCAAAGTATTTTCTTCATTAGTGATTGTTGGGGGAGGGCCTAGCCCATTATGGGTGGGGTCATTCCTGGGCTGGTAGTCTGGGTTCTATAAGAAAACAGAATGAGCAAAACCACGTGAACAAACCAGGAGGCAGCACTCCTCCACGGCCTCTGCATCAATCAGCTCCTGCCTCCTGCACTGTTTGAGTTCCTGTCATGATGGATGATTAAGCTTAAAAAAAAAAGCCTCTCCTCCTCAACTTGTTTTTGCTTTTATTGCAGCAATAGAAGCCCTAACTAAGACACCCAGCAAAGACTTTTTGGCTCCAGGCAGGGCTTTGTGTCTTGGGTTGGATCAAACTTCCTTCTGGTCCTTCAAGACTGCCTTTCATCATCCAGACACCTACTGTGATGCTGCCCCTCCTCTGGGTTCCCATAGTGGGCAGGTCTTGGTCTTCCCACTAGCATCTATGGGTAGAAAGTCACTAGAAAAATCCAGACCAGCCGGGCAGTGGTGATGCTCACCTTTAATCCCAGCACTCAGG
>LOEQ01000216.1:618252-643685 GCA_001685075.1 Bramus lutescens | reverse complement strand
AGATATAATGGGCCAGGCAATGCTTAAATGAATACAATTTGTATGTTATTATTTTCGGGGTATAAGCTAGCCATGTGCAGGACGAAAAGCAGGTCTGCTCCCCTTTCACTACAGGAAAAGATGCATTGTTTACCAAACTTTAATAACTTCTTTTAAGTAAATATATGAGAGAGCTTTGACTGGTCATTGTGGTTTTGTTTGTATATTTATCATTTATTAGAAGGACATTTCATGTTTTACTACTTACGAATTTTCTTTTACCATCCTGTGTAGGTTGTTTCCTAGAAACATGGTTGTTTGTTGGACTTGATCTCACAGCCGAGTGAGGACGTCTTTACTGATAATGTCAAGTTCAGGATACCCTCCCAACCAAGGAGCTTTCAGCACAGAGCAAAGTCGTTATCCTTCACATTCTGTCCAGTATACTTTTCCCAGCACCAGACACCAGCAGGTAAGGCATATTAGTTGTCAAGATGCATATATAGTTTATGGTTTCAACTTTCCTGTGTAATATATTTATTGGCTAGTAATGGATGTGCTTATTATTATTATTACTTTCTAATGGCAAGAATCATGTGAGAATCATTCTTAGCCAGCTATGGTGGAATGTGCCTCTAATTCCAGCACTAAAGAATCAGAGGCTGGAGGATGGGAATTCAATGCCAGCCTTGCTTATATAGCAAATTTGAAGCCAACCAGGGGCAAATGAAGCTTTATCTAAAACACACACACACACACCCCATTTTATATTTACACTTATGTCTCCAAAAATTATGTTTAACCCCCCCCCACTCATCTATCTATAAAGGAGCCAAAGTTTGAGAATTAATTATCTGTCTTTTCTTTGGGAGAGTTCTTTTTGTTTGTTTTGTTCTTTTTCTGTTTTTTGAGACAAGGTTTCTCTGTGTAGCAACAACCATCCTGGAACTCCCTCTGCAGACCAGACTGGCCTTGAACTCAGAGTCCCTGCTGCTTTTGCCTCCCAAGTGCTGGGATTAAAGGCATGTGCCACCACTGCCCATTTAATTACCTATCTTCTTACTGCAGTTTTCTGCTAGATTTCAAAGATTAAATGTCCCTCTTAATTTTCTTACATTTCTTTCTTTTCTTTTCTTTCTTTATTATTTTGTATGTGCGCTTGCTCTGACATACATGTGCAGATCAGAGGACTGGAGTCAGTTATCTCTTACTACCATGTTTGTTCCAGGGATTGATCTCAGTTTGTCAGGCTTGGCTATATAGTGCCTTCATCTGGTGAACCACGTCACTAGCCCTCTCTCTCTGATTTTGAATTAGGAATTATTCACAGGAAAGAGTAAGTTGTCTACAGTTTCTAGGGTAACACCATATTTACATTCCTTGTTCTGGTTGAGTTTTAAACTGTCTAGATAATTTGACCTCTGCTTAGTTTTAGCATAAACACCTCTACTTTAAGGAGATGTGATAAAGTTTCTGTGAGTAACTTAACCTTTTCAAAAACGAAATATGAGGTGGAACTCCCAGCTTATTGGACAAAAGCTAGTAATATAAAAAATTTAAAGGAAAATGCAGAAATAATGTTGGGTTTGGTTGCATCTGCCTGCTTTAGAACTCAGCAAGTGGAAACAGGTGTGTTTCAGGTTCAAGATAGGATGGACTACATAGACAGTCTCTATCACAAAAGTAAACAAAAGAAAGCAATAAATGTTTCTTAGGATTTCTATTGCTAAAATAAAACACTATGACCATAAGCAACATGAAGAAAGGGTTTATTTCTTCTTAACAACTGTCAGGTCATACTTGATCAGTGAGGAAAGTGAGGATAGAGACTGGAGGCAGAACTAAAGCAGACGCCTGGAGAAATGCTGCTCTTTATGGACTTGATCTTGATGGTGTGCTTAGCTTGCTCTCTTATGCATCCCAGGACTGCCTGCCCAGGGACAACACTGCCCACAGTACTGAGCCCTTCCTCATCAATTTTCAGTTAAGACAATGCTCCATAGGCCAGTTTGGTGGGCCATTTTCTCAATTGAGGTTCCTTCTTCCCAATGATTTTAGATTGTGTCAAGTTGACATAAAACTAGACAGCACAAATGAAATGCCCACCTTAGTGAATAAGAAAGCAATTTTTTAAAAAAGATTTATTATTTATCACGTATACAGTGTTCTGTCTGCATGCATCCCTGCCTGCCAGAAGAGGGCACTAGATCTCATTATAGATGGTTGTGAGCCACCATGTGGTTGCAGGAACTGAACTCAGGACCTCTGGAAGAGCAGCCAGTGCTCTTAACCTCTGAGCNTTATTTATCACGTATACAGTGTTCTGTCTGCATGCATCCCTGCCTGCCAGAAGAGGGCACTAGATCTCATTATAGATGGTTGTGAGCCACCATGTGGTTGCAGGAACTGAACTCAGGACCTCTGGAAGAGCAGCCAGTGCTCTTAACCTCTGAGCCATCTTTATAGCCCCATAAGAAAGCAAATTTATCAATCAAATACAGTTGAGTATTTCTGAGGACTCCTTTGAAATATGGTTCTGATTTGGAATGAGCGTGGATATTCTTAATGTTTTTGCAGAAAAACGTTAATGTACTTGCATGTTTTTGTTGATGCTCTTGTTTGGCTGAAGTTGCTTTCTGTTCCTAGGTTGACAGTGTTTATTATGATTGGGTGTTTTATTTTTTCTTACCCCAATGCTATCCATGTGATTGCATATTTCCTGGACTATTGTGTTGCTTTTTGTTTGTTTATATTAATGCAGTGTCTCTGTGCACTTGTGGAGGTCAGGACGATTTGAAGTCATAGGTTGTCCTAATTGTTCTTTGATTGGAGACAGTTTTGACTCAGCCTTTGACTTTTCACTCTCTGCTAAGACTCAAGGGAACCAAATTCGTGTTTAAGAAATCTTTTTATATGTAACTCCCTCCTCTCTAGAGGTCTTTAGAAATTCTGATTCCTCCAAAC
Organism: Bramus lutescens; assembly: GCA_001685075.1. Taxonomy (NCBI): domain Eukaryota; kingdom Metazoa; phylum Chordata; class Mammalia; order Rodentia; family Cricetidae; genus Bramus; species Bramus lutescens. The sequence continues at coordinate 640,742 of LOEQ01000216.1, read as the reverse complement.
CTGTATCACGGTGTCTTCAATAGCCATGATTGTGGAGCTCTGTTCGAATATCCAGGGCTGTAGACTTTCAAATTGATTTTGGGCAGAAAGCTTACAAACAGTTTTCTCTCAGAGGTTACCTCTTGTACAGCCTGTTGTCCACTATCTGAAAATAGTTTCTATGAATTTACCCCCCCTTCTACCATCTGTCTGTCTAATCTGTCTGAGACAGTATCTAACTATATAGCTTTGTATTTCTTACGTAGTCCAATTGAGTGCTGGGATTCTAGACATATCTTGTGCCCAGCTAGATTCTACCATATAATTTTTCTAAAGTCTTCCCCACAACCCCCATGAGACAGTTTAGAAAATGTTACATGCTCAGAACTGGAAGCTGCTGTGCTCTGTTGTGTTGTCCTTTTTTTCTCCTAGTCATTTTTGAATAATTCAAAACCTTAAAACTTTTCAGAGAGCATCAGTGACTGACACGTTTTTGAGTTCTTTTTTTTTTTGAGACAGGGTTTCCCTGTTTAACAGTTCTAGCTGTCCTGGAACTAGCTCTTGTAGACCAGGGATTCGCCAGCTTCTGCTTCCCAAGTGCTGGGATTGAAGGCATATACCACCACAGCCTGGCCGTTTTCAGAGTTCTTGAGTTCGGAAAACTTCATTGTTCTTGAGTGAATGATCTTGCTCTGAACTTGTAGAGTTAAAGCTTTCCTTGGAACCTGCTTTGTTTGCTTCTGTTTATTTCTGCTGATAAGTCAGTGCTCTTCTTATGACCCTTGTTTGTAGGAAGGCTGTGTTTGGTTTTGGAACTTGTAGTAAATCATTATCCTTGGTTTCCTACACTAAAATAATTAAAATTGAATTATTTATTTATATATGTGTATATGTGTGCTCATGAGTGCCACAGTACATATGTGGAGGTCAGAAAACTTGGAGTTTATTCTCTCCTTCCACCATATGGCTTCCAGGGATTGAACATAGGTTTTCAGGTCTGGTGGCAGGTACTTCTACCTGCTGAGCCATCTTTCAGCCCTCTAAAAATTTTAATGTATTGTCTGTGTACTAATTTTTTAAAATATCTTATGTTTTTCTCCCTGGTTCTTTTAAGTCTAAGGATTGTCATTTCTAACTTCAGAGAAATGATGTGTTATTTCTTAGGATATTGCCCATTACCTGTCGTGGTAGGTATTTTTTTTTTTTTTCGTATCTGTGTTCTGATGCTCTGAAAGTGATCAAAGACCTCTGGTGGTATTCTCTTTTTGGGGTTATTACATATTTTTTGAGGACATTATATCTTTTTACACTTCAAAATTTTATCTATTTACTAGTACTATAGTGTATATATGTATGATGTATGTGAGTGCTGGAGGGCATGTGCCATGGCATGCGTGTGGAAGCCTGACGACAACTTTGAGTTGGTTCTCCTCCCATTGGAGGTTCTGAGGACTGAAATGAGGTGGTCAGGAATGCTGGGCAAGGGCTTTGCTGGTTGACTCAATCTTTCCACTCTTCTCTTTTACTTCTTTCCTTGAGCATAAATTCTTTTGGTACACCTAAAAAGTTTTTAAATTTTTTTTTAAAGTTTATCACCTTTTTTTTAAAGTTTTTATTTTATGTGCATTGGTGTGAGAGTATCAGATCCCCTGGAACTGGAGTTAGAGACAGTTGTGAGCTGCCATGTGGGTGCTGGGAATTGAACCTGGGTCCTTTGAAGAGTAGCCAGTGCTTTTAACTACTGAGCCATCTCTCCAGCCCCTTATTTTAATTTTTATGTTTTCAAATTTGTGAGGTTTCTTCTTAAGTAACCTGTAAGCTGTGATCTTTTTTTATTATCTGCTTATAGAAAAAGGCTCTTCCTATTTTAACCTTAGTTTAATTTTATCTGTTTATGATTTTCAGAACTTCTTATATAGAATCGACATAATGTAAAATTTTCTATCCTAAAGCTTTGTATTACATGTGCTACCTAGAACAGTTTTACCACCTACAATGAAACACCATTCCTCTGATATTCAATAGTTTACTTTTTGTCTCAAGGAATTTGTGTTTCTTATTTCATGTAAATGGAACAATAATAATAATTAGTCTTCTGAGTCTGGATTAATAAACATAGTATATATTTCTAGTATGATCAATGTTTTATTTATTTGTTGTTGTGGTTTTTTTTTGTTTTTGTTTCTTTGTTTTTTTTTTTGAAACCGGATTTCTCTGTGTAGCTTTGGAGTCTATCCTGGAACTCTCTTTGTAGACCAGGCTGGCTTTTTACTCACAGAGATCTGCTTGCCTCTGCCTCCTGACTGTTGGGATTAAAGCTGTGAGTCACCACTGTACCCAGTATGTTTTATTCTTTTTTATAGGTGCATAATATTATATAGATGTAGCATGTTTTGTTCATTCATGCTGTATTAGTATGATATTTTAAAAGATTTATAATTTTTAGAATCTCAGTATGTATCTGTGCCTGTGAGTGTAGTGCCTTCAGAGACCAGAGGCATCAAATTCCCTTGGAGCTGGAATTAACAGGCAGTTGTGAGCAGCATATCATGGATGTTGAGACTCAAAGTCAGGTCCTCTGTGCTCTGTAAATGGAGACTTCGCTTCTGTTTCCTAGCCTCCCAGGCCCGAATAATCACACAGAAACCATATTAATTACCACACTGTTTGGCCAATGGCTTAGGCGTATTCCCTAGCTAGCTCTTACATATTTATTAACTCATTTCTATTAATCTGTGTATCGCCACAAAGCTGTGGCTTACTGGTAAGGTTCTGGCACCTTTTTCCCTTGGCAACTACATGGCGTCTGCCTGACCCTGCCTTCTTTCTCCCAACATTCAGTTTAGTTTTCCTGGCTAGCTATATTCTGTTCTGCCATAGGCCAAAGCAGCTTCATTAACCAATGGTAATAAAACATATTCATAACATACAGAGGGGAATTCCACATCAGTGCTCTTAACTACCAACCTGTCTTTCCATCCTGATATATTTATTTTAAAACGAAGGTTTTATTGCTCACCAGCTGTCTCTAAAACAAGAAAAGTAGATAAAGAAGCAAACAACAACAAAACAACAATAAAAATACTCCTTAAACCCCCCACCTAGGTTAGTGGTTCTCAACCTGTTTGTCACAAACCCCACATGGGTCACATGTCGGATATCCTGCTTATCAGATATTTACCTTATGGTTCACAGCAGTAGGAAAATTACAGTTATGAAGTAGCAATGAAATAATTTTTTCGTTGGGAGTCAGCACAACATGAGGAACAAACTGTATTAAAGGGTCATAGTGTTAGTAGTGTTAGCAAGTTTGAGAACCACTGCATTAGATCAACACCTTCTTTTGGTCTCTATGGGCACCAGGCACACACATGGTACAAAACACACACGTAGAAAATATCCATACATATACAACACACACACACACACACCCACACACAAATTCTCCTTTAGTTGTGATGGAAGAAACTAGGACTCTTAACTAGTAAGTTGATTTTTCTGGATTTCAGCTTCATTTGTAAATAAACATGGATCTAAAGAGACAGCCTCTGTTTTTGAAAGCTAGTTCGTTTTGAATTTACTACTGGAATGCTTTTTCTTTTCTTTTTTTTTTTTAAAGATTTATTTATTATGTGTACAGTATTCTCAGTATTCTGTCTGCATGCAGGCCAGAAAGAAGGCACCAGATCTCATTACAGATGGTTATGAGCCACCATGTGGTTGCTGGGAATTGAACTCAGGACCTTTGGAATAGCAGGCAGCGCTCTTAACCGCTGAGCCATCTCTCTAGCCCCTGGAATGCTTTTTCTTTTCCTTTCCTTTTCTTTTCCTTTGCTTTTCATCCGTCCTTCCTTCCTTCCGCCTTCCTTCCTTCTTTATTTTGAAATAAGGTTAAAGCCTAGGTCTAGCCTTTGCTGGGTTGGAGTTCCCATGCAGGCCAGACTGTTTCTGAACTCAGAGATCTGTCTGCTTCTGACTCCCAATTGTTGGGATTAAAGGCATGTGGTATCACACCGACCTTTTTGATTTGATTTTGTTTTTAGAGACGCCCTAGGCTGGCCTGGATCTCAGTATGTATCCCAGGCTAGCCTCAAATTCATTTGCCTTGGTCTCCTGAGTGCTGGGATTATACACATGCTCATTCTGAGACTAGACATGAATTTGAGACTTATCTATGTGAGTAATATAGGTTGGGACTTATATTATTAGAGAGATAGTTAAATAGACATTGAAATTTTACTTTGAATTACTTATTTTTAACAATAATAATTAAATGTTGAGCCACTAAGATGGCCAGGTCTGACAACTTGAGTTTAATACCCAGAACCCACATGGCGGAAAGGGAGAATTGATTGTCACAGATTATCCTCTGACCTTCACATGTAAGCCATGGCATATGCACTGTCTGCTCCCATTTCCATAAGAAATACATGTAAAAAATTTAAATAAGGGATTGGAAAGATGGCTCAGTGGTTAAGAGTGCTTGCTCTTCTTTCACAGGATTCGAATTAAGTGTCAAGCACCCACATCTATAATTCCAACTTCAGAGTTTCCAACACCTTCTTCTGGGCTATGAGAGTATCTACCTGCATGTGTCTGTGTACACACACACACACACACACATAATAGGCACTGGCCTGGTGATGGTGGCACATGCCTTTAATCCCAGCACTCAGGAGGCAGAGGTAGGTGGATCTCTGTGAGTTCAAGGCCAGCCTGGTCTACAAAAGCTAGTTCCAGTACAGCTAGGACTGTTAAACAGAGAAACCCTGTCTCAAAAAAACAAAATAAATGAATAAATAAAACAAAACAAAAACAGGCACATATACATAAAGGAAAACAAATCTTACTAGAAATGTTTAAAATGTTGGTGAAAAATCGACTCATTAAAGTATTAAAATTGTCATTGCTGTTTTCATACTGGTTCTTAATTACTTTGTTTAACTTCATGGTGCTATTCTTACTTGTAGTTAGTAGTTAACTTACAATTATTTTAATACCAGGAGTTTGCAGTCCCTGACTATCGCTCTTCTCATATTGAAGTCAGTCAGGCATCACAGCTTTTGCAGCAACAGCAGCAGCAGCTTCGAAGACGACCTTCCTTGCTTTCAGAATTTCACCCAGGTTCTGACAGGTAATGGGTTTTCTCTTATGTTTCTACTTAGGATTAATTAAATTACATCATTTATTTTTAATTTTTCTCTAACACCTGCAACTGGTCTTTTATACAGTTTGTGTTTTGAGTTCTTGTATTGGTTTTCTTTGAACTCTAGAGCCTCCTTTTTAGTCTCCCTTGTGCTGGTGGATTATAACACCTGGCTCACATCTGGTTTTTTTGTTTGTTTTGTTGTTCCATTATCTGATTACATTTTTAATGAAAATTTACTTGCTTTACTTCATTTATGTGTATGGGAGTATGCCATGTATAATGGTTCATGTTTGTAAGTCAGAAGACAACTTGGTGGCAGGGGGTCAGCTCTACTTTTACTTTATGGATCTTGGAAATCAAACTAAGGTTTTCAGGTGTGGGCCAAGTTACCTTTATCTGCTGAGCCATATCTCTAGCCTCGTTTTTTGTTTATTTTGAGACAGGATCTCACTTGTAGTCTTGGCCGTCTTGGAACTTGCTACATAGATCAGGCTGGTATCAATCTCCCAGAGATCTGCCTGCCTCTGCCGCCTGAGTGCCACTATGCCAGGCTCATTAGTAAAGTTTATCCTTTCATGATTACACACACACACACACACACACACACTCTGTATTACTGTTTTCTGGTCACTTTTTTTTTTTTCCCTATTTCTCTCCCATTTCTGCTGGCCCCTTCTTCCTGTAAACTACTTTTCCCTATTTACTAGTTTGTTTTTGTTTTGTGTTTCATAATTTTACTGGTGCCATCTATGTAACTAACCTTCAGACATGTGGGTTCCTGAGTAAGTATGCAACTAGGCACTATGCCTCTCCCAGAATCTGTTGGTTGCTTTTAGATCAGTAGTGTGTCGTAAGCTACCGTGAGTCCTTTCCCCTTCTATATATGACTGTTAGGAGGACCGGTCTTCTGTGGACCCAGTGCCAGCATACACTGTTGCTGTGAGTTTGTGGTTGCCATGACCTTGTCATACTTGGAAGATGGTGTTTTGTAACCCATTCCCATCCTCTGGCTATTGCATTATTTCCATCTTCTCTTCGACAGTGTTCTCCAGACCTTAGGGGGGTGATGTAAATGTCTTTATTCTCACATTTACTGCAGCCATGGGTCTTCCTGTTTGCCTTTCTTTGCTTTAAGAAGAGGACCCTCTGTTTAAGCCTTTGTTTGTGGGTATAAACAGCTATTTAGGAGATGTCTTGATTCTCAGTTCAGCTAAATGTCCACTTTAGGTTCTCCTGAAGGGTCTAAGACCTCTTCAATCCTGGTTTTGAACCAGACATACAGTATTATGAAGTTCCTTTTGTAGAGCAAGTCCCAAATCCATTTAGGGAGCCGTTGGTTGTGGGGCCAGAGTTCAGGGTTTGGGGATGGAGGGTTGAGAGGAGCTGGGAGATTAAAGGAGATGTGTAGAGTGGCTGACAAATGATACATAGTTTATTATAAGCAAGAACATGCACTCTTGGTCCCAAGGACATTTTATAGAGAATCACACAAGTGGCTTCTTTCCAGTACTGGTTACATAATGAGTTGTATAACAGTCACCTTTATTGTTTACTCATAATTGTTTGAACATACTGTAGAAGTAGCCAATTGAACTAAGTTATTCTGATGTCCACACCAGTGGCATGTTACCTAAACTCCTTTCTGGCTCTTATAGCCTCTTTTTCCTTAGTTGTTATGCCTGCAATACTGCTGCTACCATCTCACTAATTAACACTTCTTGCCTAACAGGTTGATATAGTTTGTAGACTCTCAATGTTTTTACCCTACAGTTCACCTGCATTGCATCATTTGGCACCATGAGATTAGCCAACAGAGACTAATCTTCCAGGCCAGTTTCAACTTGATTTCTCTGTACCTTGTATCCAAGGTTTATTAATTATGTCTACAGCAGTAGGATCATATCAGCTAGTTTTGGTGGGTAGCCAAGAGAAATGGCAATTATTTTGGTGGCCTCCAGAGCCTCTGACCATCTCCTACAAAGGCATCCCACATTTGACACTGGAGTTTTTGTTCATTGCTGCTTGGACCTGCATTGTTTAGTCATTGTTGTCTCCTCCCCCTCCTTCTCCTCCTCCTTCTTCCTTTTTTTTAATTTATTTTTTTATTTTATTATTTTATTTTTTTTGAGACAGGGTTTCTCTGTATAACAGTCCTGGGTGTCCTAGAACTCACTTTGCAGACTAGGCTGGCCTCAAACTTACTGAGATGGCCTGCTTCTGTCTCCCCAAAGCTAGGATTTAAGGTGTGCCCACCACTGTCCAGCTGCCTTGTCTAGTCTTAAGGCTACCTTTAGACTTTTCCTTTGTTTTCTTTTTTGATTGATAATTGGTTACCTTGTGTTTTTCTCATTTCCTCTTTTATTTTATTTGACCTTTTCCCCTCATCCCCATCCCCTTGCCTCCTTCATCTCCATTCCTCTCTAATGTTGATACTTTTCCACTTTCAGTACCCTCCCTCCCCCATGTACCCTATATGGTACTGTCTTGCTTGTCTCCCAGTGACTTCCACATCATTGTTCCCATTCTGGTTTCTTAGGTACTCCAGCTAAACATATAAAAGACTCAGGGCCAGGATCTATATATAAGAGAAAACATGATTTTCGTTTTTCTAAGCCTTGGTTACATCACTCAGTATGATTTCCAGTTTTATCCATTTTCTTGCAATTTTCTTTCAAATAAATAAATTTATGTGTTTGTTTGTTTATTTATTTGAGATAGGGTTTCTCTGTAGCTTTGAAGCCTGTCCCGGAACTAGCTCTTGTAGACTAGGCTGCCCTCGAACTCAAGAGATCAGCCTCCCTTTGCCTCTTGAGTGCTGGGATTAAAGGCATGCACCATCACTGCCTGGCTTTCCTGCAAGTTTTATACTTTCATTTTTCTCCATAGTTGCATACACTTTCATTGTCCACCGATCAAACGATAGACATTTGGGCTGGCTGTGTTTTCTAACTATTGTGATAGAATTTCAGTGAACATGGATTTGGAAGTGTCTCTGTTGTAGGCTATAGATTTCCTAGGGCTTATGCCCAGGAGTGGCTAGTTGATGTGGTAGGCCCATATCTACTTTGTTGAGGAATCTCCAGGCTGATTTCCAAAGTGGCTGTACCCACCAGAGTACATAAAAATTTTATATGGGTGTGTATATTCAGTAAATGTGTAATATATATTTAATATATAAATAAATATGAAATAATATATATATGATGATAAATCCATTTTATTAATAGGCTTGAGGGCTAAGGAGGTCAGTGGAATCTAATGTCCTCATTAGGCTAGATCTCCCTGGTCTTTTTTATCCCTAAACATTTCATTTTCACTCTTAATGTTGATTTAAAAGTAAATTTTATTAGGGTGCTTGATATCCCTCAGTGGTATAGGACTTGACAGACAAGCTTAAGGCCTTCAGTTCCATCTCCAGCACAGGGGAGAAAAAGTCATTGTGTATATTTATGTAAAGGATGTTACAGAAGAATATGTATGTAAATAATGCAAAGGACCCTGCAAAAGAACAAATTAACATAACCATTGTCCCCTCTTGTGGTGGCAAGAAGCTATTCTTATACCATTTAGCAAGAATCCCAAATGCAGGAACTGGAGAGGTAGTTCAGAGGTTAAGAACACTTGTTGCTCTTGCCGAGAACCCTGGTTAATTTCCTAGCACCCACACATAACTCCAGTTCCAGGGATCCCAATCTCCTCTTTGATCTCCTTGAGTACCAGGTATACAGAGGTGCACATGCAGGCAAAACACTCATGCATATTAAGTGAAATAAATAAATTTTTTTTTGTTGGTATTTTCAAGACAAAAGTCTCACTATGTAACTCTGCTGTCTTGGAACTCACTACGTAGTCCAGGTTGGCATTGAACTCACAGACTTCTTCCCTACTGCCTCCGCCAAGTGCTGGGATTAAAGGCATGTGCCACTACCACCCAGTAAATAAATCTTTTAAAAAATGTTCTATTGAAAAAAACTAATTCCAAATACAGTATAGTTTGTTGTATGATGTTTTAGCTCTTGGCTTTTCTGAGGAGCTCACCACCCACCTCCCAAATAAATCACATATGGAGGTTATGAATGCCCAGTCTTAGTTTAGATTGTTTTTTGCCAACTTTTCTTAAATTATCCCGACTACCTTTTGCCTTCAGGCCTTCTCCTTTTCTTACTTCTGTATCTCTTACTTCCACTCTTACTCCGTGGCTAGCTGACGTCCTCCTCTCCTTTTTTCTCACTGCTCCTTTTTTCTTTGTTGTTTCTTCTGTTTACACTCTCTGCCTGCCAGCCCCGCCTATTCTTGCTCCTGTCTCGCTATTGGCCATTCATCTTGTTATTAGACCATCAGGTGTTTTAGACAGGCAAAGAATCGCATCTTCACAGAGTTAAACAAATGCAGCATAAACAAAAGTCACATAACTTAAAATAATATTCCCTAACAACAGTTTATCACCTTCATTCCTAGTTTTGTGCATTAGCTATTTGGACTTGCCCATCCATTATATCTGCTGTTTTGTATGTTCTGATTGTGTCTACTTTCTTTTCTCTCCCTCCCTCNCTCTCTCTCTCTCTCTCTCTCGTTTGAGACAGGGTTCCCATATGTAGCCCTGTTTTGGTACTCACTCTGCAAACCTTGAAACTTAGAGATCCACCTGCCTCTGCCTCCTAAGTGCTGGGATTAAAGGCATGCATCACCCTTTCTTATTTTTCATTTCTGTAGTTGAATGTTTTTAGATACCATATATATATGAGATCCATGTAACATTTTTATATCTGGTTTATTTCAATTAATCTAATATCTTCTAGGCACATCAATATTGTAATGAAGACAAAGATCTCTTTTTAAAAAAAACCAAGTAACTCTTACTTGCTCTTATTTTTGTCTTGGCTGTTGATGTTTCAATGAGCATGAAAACGCAGATATCTTATTTGGAAACTGTCATATTCTTTTGAATAATGACTGTACCAATCTATACTTGCCATCACTGGTCAAGGACTTATTTTTTTTTGCATCCTTGTCCATTTTTTTTTTTTGGTAGTAGGAGTCTTTTGAAATTTTGAAAAAAATTAATTGATTTAGAGACAGAGTTACTATGTTGTCTTGGTTGACCTGGAACTAACTATATAGAGCAGGTTGGCCTTGAATTTACAGAAATCCACCTGCCTCTGCCCCCTGAGGGATGGGATTAAAGGTGTGAGCCACCATGCTTTATTTGTATTTTATTTTGTTTATGGGTGTTTTGCCTTCCCGTGTGTCTGTGTACCACATGTTTGTAGTGCCTACAGAGTCCAGAAGAGGGCTTTGGATCTCGTAGGGCTGTAGATCTCGTAGGGCTGTAGTTACAGACAATGTAAATTGAGATGTGGGTGTTAAGAATCAAACTTAGATTTTCTGGAAGAACAGCCACAGAGTCCTCTCTCCAGCCCAGTAACAGAAATCTTAATGGGTGGCTAGTGGGAAGTGGTGTTGCAAAGTCATTTTGATTCAAATTTTCCTACTAATTAATAATATTTGATGCTATTTCGCATATCTCTTGGTAGTTTTGTTTATTTTTTATTGTTTGGAAAAATATGTAGTTACAATGTGTGTTTCTTTTGAGATTGTGGTTTGTGTGTATTCATGTAAAAGTAGTGCATGGAGGTTAGAAGTAGATGTCAGGTGTCTCATGTATTTGTTCCCACCTCCCTGTCCCCAGGCATATGGATGTAGGTTTTTGAGTGAGGTAACAGGGTCCTAGTTGCCAAAGCATAGAACTTGTTTGTTGAATTCTCATGTTTTCTGGACAAATGTACATGAATACTATATTCCTTTGGCCCAGATAGCTTTGTGGAGCCGGGTATGGTACTCATATCTGGAGTTCCTTCTCCTTCATGGCAGATTTATGGATTTCTTTGAGTGCATAAGGGGCAAACTTTATGAAGCCACTTGAACCACAAGAACCACTTGAAGTCATGTGATTCTGATTATTGATGGGGCATTCTCAGGTCAGGAACTTGATGGCAGAATGGCTCTTCTTTCTACCCTTCTTTGCTTTAGTCATTCCGCTGGTACCAAGTTGAAACTCTACCTACTTTGGTTTTTGAGATGAATTCTCTCACTGAAACTGGAAGTCCAGCAGTCTACCCATTTCCTAGTTTTGTAAATGGGTCCTAGGGATCTTAACTCAAGTCCTCAGGCTTGTGCGGCAGGTATAATTCAATGAGCCATTTTCTTAGACCCAGGTGATTAAGTTTTCTTTTGGGTTATTTGAATTCCTTATGAATTTTGGATATCAGATAACATTTCTAGTTTACTGTTTCACTTTATTTGATTTGTTCAGCAGAAACTTTTTTAAACAATTTTTAAAATTGATTCTTGGGAATTTCACATCATGTTCCCCATTCTTGCTCATTTCCCAGTCTCTCCATATCTTCCCCTCATCTGCATAGTTTCTTCCTCTAAAGAAAAATTTAAAGAATCTGTTAATTCAAAACAAACCAAAAAACAACTTCGATCCTCCATTTTCCCCGCCACTCCAACACCCCTGCATTTGTCTTAGTGGCATTGGGAACTGTGGTGTATCATACAAATGTTCATTGTAATGAGTTGTTGGTTCAAGACCTGGCTTCTGGTACATCATTAACATTGAACCCTTACTGAAAATCCTCCCGGATATCCCACCATTGCCCTGAGACTAGGAGATCCCTGTCCATGGTTTTATAGGACCAGTCCCTTCATGTATTCCAGCAGGTCATGGATGGGGTAAGTGCTGGGGTGGGCCACTCAAAGCCCTGGATGTTGGTCTGGCTGGGTGGTAGCTGATTTGGTCAGTCTGGGTTGCTGGGGCCTCTGCACTCAGGCAAGGGATAGAGCCAGCTCTTTATGCCCAGGATGTCAGGTGGGCTCTCCCATACCTGTGATTAGGGGTGGCATCATTCCAGCTCTCCTGTGAGGGGTGGCACCAGCTCCTCTGCTGCAGTGGCCAGTGAGGGGCAAGGCCAGCTCTCCCAGGGCCAGCATAGGGGTATGCTGGCTCAGCACAGCCCTCAAATTCAACACACATGGTTTTTTTGGTCCCCTGTGGTATTTGTGACATAGAGATCAACACAGACCCTAGCTGCAACAGGACTGTGGACACGTCCCTGACGTGACCCTTATTATCAGCTCAGGCCCAGAGATCAGCATGGACCCGGTGGCAGGCTATCCAGATAAGTATGGTCCTCACCGCAACATGGCCCTTTCACACCAACATGGTCTCAGGTGGCTGACCAGATCCCAGGCATCTGCAAGACCTTTGGTAACAGGAACCATGGGCATCAATTCAGACTCTGGCTGCTGTAGGGTCATGGACCCAGACAGGGCTCTCAGTAGCAGCCAGGAACTGGATGACAATTGTGGTCTGGGGTGGCTGCTCAGGCCATACAGGTCGGCATGGTCCTGGCACACCAACGTGGCTACTGGTGACAGCCAGACCCCAGGCATCTGTGTGGCCTTTATTGACAACACAGATCATGGGCATCAATATAGACCCTGGCTGTGGTAGGAATGTGGACCCAGACAAGGTTCTTGGCAGCAGCCTGGCCCCAGATGTCATCATGGTCCCGGGTGGCAGCGTAGGCTACTCCTATTGGCAATGGCCCTGGCAGCAACGTAGCCTTTGGACATTGATATGGCCTCAGGTGGTGGCCCAGATCCTGGGGCATCTGTGTGGCCTTTGGGAAAATGGGCCATGAATATTAACACAGACTCTGGTTAGGGTAGGATCACTGAACCAGACGTGACCCTCAGCTACAGTTTGGACCCATGGCACCGCCTGGAAGAACAGACCAGTCAGAAATGCCTGGCCCCTGTGGCGGCATAGCCCTGGGTTACCCATGTGGCCATAGGTGGCAGCCCAGACCCTGGGGCATTTGTGTGGCCTTTGGTGGGAATATGGGCTGTGGATAGGATACCACAGTAGGACCACAAAGACAGATATGGCACAGACCAGGCTTAAATGTCACTGTGGTCCTAGGTGGCAAGCTGGCCACCCACATTAGCCTGTTCCTCACCGCCTTTGCTTCTTCAGTTCTACCTCTTTCTAAAGCACATGAAGCAGTCCGCTTCTCTTTCTCTCCCATGTGTTTTGTTCATCATAGTGGTGTCTACCCTCCCAGTGTCACAAGGCACCAGGTGGGTCTGGGCCTTTGGATATATTCCGCCAGCCCGGAGACTTGAGGACCAAGGTGGCCCTCTGGCTGTCTTTCACTTGCCTGGGCTTTGAGGACCCAGGTGGGCCTCCAGCAGAAACTTCTGAGTTTGATATGAATCTAATTTATTTATTTTTGCATTTGCGGCCTGGGATTTTGTTATGTTAGAAAAAAATTATTGCCAAGGCCAAAGTCTGCCTTAGAGTCTTCCCACTGTGTTCTCTGGGATGTCATAGTTTTCAGCCTTGTTTAATTTTCTTTTATTTTTAGTTCATTCTTCTATATTGTGTGTAGAAATCCAGTTTTTTTCAGCATGATATACCAAAGTAACTATTTTTCCCCCTGTTATGATCTCTTGTTATGCTTATGAAAAAATTAGATCCCCACATGTTTTTGGCCTTTCCCTTTCCTTCTGGTAATTTGTAAAATTTTCAGCCAATACCATGTTATTTCTTTTTTTAAATTTAATATACATGGGTGTTTTGTCGTGATGTCTGTCTGAGCAACATGTGTGCAGTGCCTATGGAGGCCAGAAGAGGACTTTGGATCTCCTGGAACTGGAGTTGTAAACTGCCATGTGAGTGCTGGAAATTGAACCATGGTCCTGAAAGATCAGCCAGTGCTCTTAACCACTAAACCATCTCTTTAGACTATCAATTGTTTGTTTTGATTATTATATCCTTGTAATATAATTTTAAAGCATTGAATGTATATAGAGCTTTAGGTCAGTGGTTATCAGCCTCTGGGTTATGACCCTTTTGGTAGACCTCTATCTCCAGAATTATTTGCAGTATGATTCCTAACAGTAGCAAAATTACAGTTATGAAGTGACAACCAGAATATTTTTATGGTTAGGGGTCATTACATGAGGAACTGTGTTAAAGGGTCACAGCAATAGGAAGGTTAAGAACCACTGATTTAGGTAATATGGACATTTTAAAATATTGTACTGATTATCCAGGGAAATGGCTCAGTGGGTATTGGTGTTCGCTTACCTAGCCAGATGACCTGAATTTCCCTTATGCCACCTGGTTCCTCTGCAGCTGCATGAAGGCCGTTTATAGTGTACCAATTTGTATAGTAATAGGTTCTCTAGGAGTGCGTTACATGTCTGTCATAGTGGACCAGGGTTCTCAATAAAGGTTGTTAGAATGACGGAGTTTCCCCCTTCTTGCTCCTGCATCGTGTGGAAAGTAAGAAAGCCATGCCCATCAAAACTTGTAGCCCAGAGCAAACAAGCACATTGCCTTCAACAAGACAATGGCAGGGAAAACATTCTTGGACAGTTTTGCACTGAAGAGAAGGTCTGAAGTAGGCTTCCACAGTGCCTTTGAGCAAGAGAAAGCGGAGGAACACAATACTGGACAAATGATTAAAGTTTAAGGATAAGGAAAAGACTAGGAGGAATCCAGGTTCTTTCCAGGGTGGAACTGTGTCTGGTTCTAAATTTGAATAGTGTTCAGTTAGTGGCAGGAGATAATAAAGCAATAGCTTAAATTCTGAGAAAAAGAAATTAAGATCCAAGAATATTATACCAGACAAAATTAAGCCTTAAAGCAACAGGCAGGTATTTTTAGACATGAAAACACTGAGCATCCAAAACTTATTATAGAATTTGTAGGCGATGAAATCCAACTAAACAAAGAATGAAAGCTGTGGTAAAGGACTGATAGTTATAAGCCTATGTAAATTTTAAAAATCCACATTATACAATGTTAAATATTAAATTAAAATTTAAATGGTGGATCTCTAACACATGGAAATATTAAATGTTGATAGAATAAAAAAGCACAGCTTGCAAGTACCTACAAGTAAGGTATGTTTAAAATCTTGTCTTTGAAAAGTGTTGCACACAGTGATTTTGTTTTTCTAAAATAGAATTTTAAGGTAACTCTTTAAACATCACCTTAGTGTTTTTCATAATTCTTTATCTTGCCTTCTAGTTTATTTTTGAATATTTTTTATTTTTAAAATTTATTTATCATTATTATTATCTTTAGTTCTATCTTGTGTTCTTCTCCATTATTGGGTTTGCTTCACCTTCTGGTTTTGATAAATCTCACAGGAAAGAGTTGTTAGAAGTAAAATGTATTTGAATGCCTTACACACATACACTTTGTCTCTCTCTCTCTACCTGAATGGTGACATTAAAGGTGTGTTCCACTCTGGCATCTCTGGTAGGTCTAGTACTTTTTATGCGCTAGGTAAGCATTCTATTAACTAAATGCATCCACAGTGGCAAGTTACACTTTTGTAGGACTGCAGACTGGACGAGGGTTCCTAGACCAATGGGCAGTTAAATGGCTTACACACAGCCTGTCTACTGCCATGGAAAGTCGCAGCTGTTTATGGAAAGGGGAAAATTTGAAATTACATTGAAAATTTTCCTGTGGCCCTGGAATAGCTTGTATTCTATGTGTTGTATTGATTGCTGTGGCCTTTAGCCTCACAACAAAGGCTGAATTTAATTTTCAATTCTTTGAAAATTTCATACACATGTGCAATGGATCTTGATCATATCCCACTCCTCTTTCAGGCCCCCTCAACACATTTCTCTCACAATTTTATCTTTCTCACCTCTTCTTCTTCCTCCTTCTCTTTTTTCCCCCTTTTTCTTTTTTCTTTTGTAACCCACTAAGTCCTGTAAGTGTTGCCCATCTGCAGACCAATGCATCTATGAGGGCACGAGCATCCTTCTTCAAGAAAACTGACTAACTCCTCCTGTAAGCAACCACTAACTGCCAATAGCTCCTCAACAGTGTTGGGTCATCAGGAGCTTTTCTCCTTTCCATGCTGGGATTTTTAACGGGCTGGATCTTTTGTGTGTTACCGTGGCTGCTTTGAGTTCCTGAGTATGACAGCTGTGTCCTGTTCAGATGCCAGCATTTCACAGCACTCCTCCTTACATCCTCTTTACTCCTTCCTGACTCTTACATTCTTAAAAGAAATATAATAATTGGTGTTTTTCTTGCAAGTATGTGTGTGTACCACATGTTTGCCTGGTACTCAGTAGACTAGAAGAGGGTTTTGGATTTTTTAGAACTAGAGTTATAGACAGTTGTGAGCTACCATGTAGGTGCTTGGAATTGAACCTGGGTCCACTGGAAGAGTAGCCAGTAGGTGTTTTAACCACTGAGCCTTCTCTGTAGCCCAAGCTCTTACATACTTCCTACCTCCTCTGCTCTGATGTTCCCTGAATCTTGGAAGGTGTGTGGGTGTAATGTGTCTGTCAAATCTATAACTGAACACTCACAGTTACCTCTTGTCAGCACTTTGAACAGATATAAACACTACTCTGTGCAATAAGAAGCTTTTTTGACCAAAGTTAAGAGTAGCTCAAATCTCTTGGTACCAAGAGCTTGGCCAGCTGCTTGCTTATCTTTGATAAATTACTTCTGTCTGCTTAGTAGAGGGTGCTTGTCTTGGTTACTTTAGCTTTGGATCATGCTCTTATTCTTTTGTCTTCATTATTTTGATTTTAAAACATTTAAATAAAATGTTTTTTATTTAAATAACTCTTAAAACATTTACCTAAAAAAAAGATCTGCGCAGGGGCGGGGGGGGAGGTTGAGGTGGCTCAGTGGTTGAGAGCACTTGCTGCTTTAAATGGCTCACAACCATTAGTAACTCCAGTTCTGGGAATTGACATTCTCTTCTGAATTATTCAGGCACCAGGCATTATGTGATGCACTTATGTATGTGGCAGATAAACGATCATCTACATAAAATAATTGTTTTGTTTTTTGAGACAGGATTTTTTTGTGTAGTTTTGGAGCCTATCCTGGAACTCACTCTGTAAACCAGTCTGTCCTTGAATTCCCAGAGATCCACCTGCCTCTACCTCCTCCTGAGTGCTGGGATTAAAGGCATGCATCAGCACTGCCTGGTTTAAAAATCTTTTTTTTTTTGTTTGTTTGTATTTTTGTTTTTCTGAATAGTTTCTGCTGTGTAGCCCTGGCTGTCCTGGAACTCACTTTATAGACTAGACCAGCCTTGAATTTATAGATCTGCCTGCCTCGGCCTCCCTAGTTCTGGGATTAAAAGGTCTGTACCACCACCACTACCTAGCTAAAATAAAAGCCTTAAAAAAAAAAAACAAAAAACCTGTGTTTACTCATGTGCGCACATGATTGTGGGCAAGTGGCCAGCTTTACATAGGGTCTGGTGATCTAAACTCAGGTCCTTGTGCTTGCGTGCTTAAAATATGTTTTATGGATCTTTTTCAGAAACTCAGATATTTTTATAAATAAAAATCTTGTGTTAAGATTTTCATTTCTAGATTTGTCTAATGAACTTCTCAAAGCGACATAGGTTAGAAGTGTTAATAATATTCAGGTGATGTTCAGATGTGTCTAGCCTTTTGACATTATGACATGACTTCATTATCTACAAATGCTTCATGCATAGGTATCCTGGGATGCATATGGTATATGGACAGTGAGTTGGGTATGCCTGAATATTAGTTGGGCATAGGTAGAGGGAGTGGCAATTCACTCTGAAAGTAAGTATAACCTTTCATTCATTCTGAAGTTTAAGTTGTGGTATTAGCAAGGAGTTAAATGTCACTTAACAATTTTCAGTTTTTTTTTTCTTTTTCTTCTTTGTTTTAGGCCTCAAGAAAGAAGAACTGGATATGAACAGTTTCACTCAGGTCCCTCACCAGTGGATCATGATTCCTTGGAGTCCAAGCGACCACGCTTGGAGCCAGTTTCTGATGCCCATTTCCAGCGTGTTAGTGCTGCGGTTTTACCTTTAGTTCACACGCTGCCAGAAGGGTTGAGGTCATCTGCAGATGCTAAGAAGGTAAATGTTTGTGTTCTTGCTCTGTGGAGCTTAGGACTATAATGTTTATGTAACCATATTTCAGGCTCAGTGGCTAAAAGAAAAGCCCACATTACAGCAGCCTGTAAAGGTTAGTGCTACGAGAGCAAAGCATTGTTAAGCAAAACTATAAACCACAGCTCCAGATTGCAGTTAGTACCTTTGACTTTTTGGTAAATGAAAAAAAAAAAAACAGTTTGAGGAGTTCACTAAAGAAGTCTCTTTTGACTATTTCTCATGCATTTTGTGTGGCTCGCTGTACTACAAAATGTGATCAAAGGTACTGAAGACTGTCAGTTTTGTCATATTTCTCTTTATTTGTGTGGTGGTAGGGAGGGCTTATGTAGTATGGCATGCATGTAGATATGAAGGTCAGAAGATAACTTTCAAGAGTCAGTTCTCTCCTTCCACCCTGTGAGTCCCAGGGATTGAACTCAGGTCATCAGACTTTGCAGCCAGCACCCTTACTGTCTGAGTTTTGTTTGGGGGGAAAATCTCCCCTACTCTTTAATATAGGGTCTCTACATCTAGCCCAGATGGTCTGGAACTCATTATGTAGATCAATATGGCTCACAAAAATCCTCCTGCCTCTAAATTCTCAGTACTCCATTATGCCTGGAAAATTTCTACTTTTTACTGTTTCTCAAATCTATAGTAATCTTTCTTGTCTCTGCCTCCCCAAGTGCTAGGATTATAGATGTAAGATACTACACTCTGTTGCGTGTTTTAATTTTACACAAAGAAGTAAATCTTTGTTGAATGCTTGATACTCTAGTGTTTCTCAGCCTTTACAGGTATTTTGGTTTCATAATTGTCAATACTTCTAATGCTTGTTTGTACAAATGACAGAAATAATAGTTAGGGCCATTTCACAAATTGTTGGTAATTTTGAATTAATCCCAACTCAGAATTTAATTAGTGACACCCCCTGCCCCTTTGCTTTCTAAGACAAGATCTCATAATCCAGGCTGGCCCCAGATTTTCTTTTTTGACAAGACTGGTTTTGAACTCCTAATCCTCCCACTTATACCTCCCCAGTGTTAGGATTAGAGTCATGAGTCATCCTGCTTGACCTCAGTTAATTTTTTCTGAAACTCAAGCCAGCAGCTCAACTAATAATGCTTAAAACCAAACATTGTATGTAACACAGTCTAAACATACATTAATTTGACACATGTTAAGTAATATTATGAAAATATTTAGTTTTTATTTCTATAATTAAACTATTTTTTATATGATCAGACAATTTGTATAGTGAAAACATTTCAGCTTGCACAGTAGCTTTTTTTTTAGTTTATATGCACGGTGTGTGTGCATGCGTGTATACATATTTGCATGTATGAGGGCTTGTGTATGAGTGTGCATGTGTTGTAGAACCAGAGGCTGATGTTGGGTACCTTTTTTGATAACTCCCCGCTTTATTTTATTTACCGAGGTGGGAATTAGTGAACCTAGCCAGTTTTCCCTGGGAAATTGTGTCCTGGTTTTTGAATATTGTGGTTATAGGTAGGCTACCACACCTGCTTGGCTTTGTACATGTGTGCTGGGTATCTAAATTCCTGTCCTTCTACTCTCCCTAGACAGGGTCTCTTCTGTGTAGCCCTGGCTGTGCTGGAACTCACTCCATAGACCAGACTGGCCTCAAACTCAGAGATCCCCACCTCTGCCTCCTGAGTGCTGGGATTAAGGTGTGTGCCACCACCACCCAGCCTGTCCTTACATTTGCGTAGCAAGTGCTTTTTTTCATTGAGCCATTTACCAGCCTCAGCATATAGTAGTCCTGAATCTAAGCCCAGTTGTTTCAGGCAATGTGTTTTATACGATGTCATCCACAGTGTAAAGTGAACATGTATGTTTAGAACCCAGCTGGAGTAAAACTGTGAGATGCAATATAACAAGTACTGTCAGAAACCTCAAATTCATTATACATTTTGGATTAATTTTTGGTTATTGTGCATTCAGACACCTCNTGAGACAGGGTTTCTCTGTGTAACAGTCCTAGCTGTCCTGGAACTAGCTTTGTAGAATAGGCTGTCCTCAGACTTACAAAGATCTGCCTGCCTTTGCCCCTTGAGTGCTGAGAATAAAGGCGTGTGCCACCACCGCCTGGCTCAGACACCTTTTGTTAATAACACTTTTTTTTCATGATCTTCCATTTAATTATACAACTCCATGGGTCATAACCCATACATACTTTAAGTTTTTATACTTCCAAAATTAATTTAAAAGATAAGCAGTATTTATATATAATTTAATTTCAGGTTGTTCAGCCAGAAAGGAAACAAAAACTGTGTGCATAAAGAGAAAGCAAGTACAACAAAAAAACCAATAAACCTACAGGTAGGGTAGATAGGTATCATGAGCTTTTGTCATTGAAATTGTTGAGATAATATATTGAATGGCACAAGCTCTTTGTGGTAAGGTAGTAATTAGGTAAGCCTCTGGGAGTTGTGAGATATACCACACCACGTGAAATATCAGTGTTAATAGTTTTGGGGTTTAAAAGAAAGACCTTGTTACAAAAATATAGTATCTTCTGACACAGAGTAAATTATCCCATATATAATTTATAGCTGAGGAAAAGGGATCTTAAAACTCATTCGTTAAAATGTGGCATGCTCATTGTATATGAGTTATTTCCATTTTATAGTTGAGAAAACACACTAGTAAAAGCTTGAGTGACTATAGGTTATGTTTCTTGAGTTGGAATGAGAACACAGGTTCCCCAACACCTTTCTGTGCTTCATGGTCCATCTACTCTGTTCCTCTCCTTCCTTTATATCCGTTCTTTCTTTGTGTTTATAAAAATGAACTCCAAGTATATAATTAAAAATGTAGACACATGCGCATGCCCCCTTTCTCCAAAAAAGGAAATATAATTCTAAGTAGCCATTAGGCTGGTCCAGTACAAGGCTGTAAACTCAGCACTGTGTATTGGATCCTGTCATAAAAGGAGGCATTCAAGAAATTTTTTTTTGTTAAATATTTTTTACTGTTTATCCAGAAAGGGAATCCGTTCGAAATTGATGATTTGTAAGTTTTTAGAATATGAATAATACAAATCTCAGAACAAGTTTTTAATAACATTTTCATAACTCACTGCTCAGAATACATATCTCTGTGACAAACTATCTTATATGCATGTGGTGGGAAAGTGAATGAGTTTTCTCTCTGGGCAGTTGTGGCGCAGCATGCCTTTAATCCCAGCACTTGGGAGGCAGAGGCAGGCGGATCTCTGAGTTTGAGACCAGCTTGGTGTACAGAGCTAGTTCCTGGAGAGCCAAGGCTACTACGTAAAGAAACCCTGTTTTGAAAAAAAATACACAATTTTTTTGTTGCACATTAATATTTCAAAGTTATCAGAAATGAGTTCTCATTATTATAAAGCCTTCATAACAAGAAAATTTGAAAATTATGTATTTTTCATTTTTTGCAAATATTAGCTCACTGAATTGCTCTATCTTGTGCAATGTTAATGGAGATTTGAGTTCCTGCAGCGATGCCATAAAGATACATTCTCTTGTCCTTTTAGCTTTTGAAGGTTGATGGTAGTAGTCACAGCCAAAATTTGATATTTTTATTTGTAAAATATGTAATTTTCTTTTGAAGCCAGTGTAATTTACATTTTAATAGAGGAAGCTCAAGAATTTACATTTTAATAGAGAAAGCATGAAGTGAGGCAGCTGGGGTTTATATACTAAATGCAAACGTACTGGAACTTAGGTGCATTATTGAGTCTAGCAGAATTATTGCTGTTTTTATAGATTTCTACAGGTTTAGGGTATAGCTATGATTTTATTTTACCTAGAATGCCTTTTATATGATGTGTTATGAGGCTTTTTAGTATTACATGTGTTTTAGCTGAGAATTGTATACCAAGATGTTTTGGGACAAGGATTTGTCTCCTATGGCACTCACGGTTCAGAACTTATATTTTAAATGTGATCAGTCATTTGGTATGTTTTGGGTTCTGTAGTCTTTCTAGCTATTCTTACTCTGAACTTTCTGTAACCTAGAGAAAGCTAGCATCCTCTCCTAAAATTATGTGTCTAGTAAGCTGCTTGTATGCTTATCTTAGACTGGAAATTGTTTGTGTCATCTGAGTTGGGATGACGTGGTAGACTTTTGGTAGAGGGATTTCCATTCTCTGTTAATGGATCACTGCAGATTTGTAGGTACAATGGGATAAAGATTTTTTCTTGATAAATGTGTGGAAAAATGTTGTATGCTGAGGAGATGACACATGTGCTGTATGTTGTATCATTTCCATACCTTAGTTTTGGTCCTTGGAAATACTGAAAACATTTGGTGCTAGAGATTGAACTCAGGACCTCACCATGCTGAACACGTACTCTGTCACTGAGTTATACCTATTGACC